>ML800953.1:624084-650035 GCA_009831015.1 Picea engelmannii | reverse complement strand
AGGACGACCAACCTGTTTGGTAGAGAATGCTCGTTGATTCAGTGCAAAGAGTTGCGATTCATCTGCCCCGTCATAGAATGCTTTGGCAAGAGCAGTCCAGATTTCACGTGCAGTAGGCAATCTAAGATAGCGTTTCATAATCTCTGGTGACATAGAGGTCAGTAACCATCCTTTGACCTTTTGATTCTCAGCATACCACTTCGCATAGGAAGTATCAGTAACCTTTGGAGATGTTGTACTCGTAAGATATTCAAGACTATCTATAGTTTAGGACTGATTGACTATCTATAAGGAAACTATAGCTGTCGAGATACAATCACATATTTTCAGGGGTTTTAGTAATTCTAGTCTATCTGTACAGCTAGCAGTAGAGACAAATTAGGGGCTAGAATATTGGAGAACCAACTTGGAGATAATTACTCCTAATTGTCAACAAAACAGACTAAAAATATGGCGAATTCAATGTGCCTACAAGTTTCAAAGCGAGGGTTTAAGTCAACTTAACTCAACGCCAAGTGAAGTGCATTGACAGGATTATAACAATATTACGTTCGAAGGATAGAATGCAGACCATGATATTGTATTAATGACCAGGACAAGGTACTCACAGCAGGAACGAAATACTATATGCATGCTCAAGATGAATATTTTATCCATAAGCTGGCCAGGGATTCTAAACCCAACCTGTTTGAGGCCGCATTGCTTTTTAACATTCAGCGATCATGCATTAATACCATTTTTTCGTGCAAAATTGAGTTAGGGCCAAAGTGTACTGTCAGGCTGTTGAGGTTACATTATGTTTAACATGAACGAAAAGGATAAGTATTATGGGTATGGAAAACCACACACTTAAACCAAATCTGAATCCCTCGGGAACGTAGAGTATTCCTTCACAAATGAAACTAAAAAAAATAAAGAAAAGACATTACTTTCCACGAAACAAACATAGACATTAAACAGGTACTAAGTGAATCCCTTTGACTAGATTTTGCCCAAAAGTACATCAGCTTCATTTTTACCCTCAGCACTTCAAACCAAGTGCTATATACTCCAAAGCCCATGTTTTTATCCAAAAAAATTAGATCTTACAAGTTAAGCTTAAGGTGTTGTTGAATTAGCGAAACTAAACCAGTATAGATCCATCTTAAATCTTATTCTACCAAACATCTAAAAGAATTATACTACAATCATTTGGTAATCAAACAATGTGAACTTTCCATATAAATATTGAGGCAAGATACCAAGCTGAGTTATTGGGATTGATTTCGCCACCCGAGCGTACATACCATACTATGGCAAGCGGGTTCCTTCTCAGCAGCTACTCCACTTTGTTGGGCATGACTCTATCGATTGACAAATGTTAATTTCAAGTTGAATTTAGTTACAAAATCACATATCTACCTAATACTGAGTTGTAAAATATAATGAACAAATGCAAGCCAAATCAAAAGCCAGGCTAGACAGAAAATCCTATACGAATTTCCATTTTAAATCTCTAAGCTATCACAAAATCACACATCTACCTAATACTGATACTGAGTTGTAAAATGCGATGAGCATATGCAAAACAAATCAAACTCCAAGCTAGACAGAGAACCCTATACGACGTTCCACTGTAAGTCTCCAAGCGACGGGCAGGATCAAACGAGCAGGATCAAACGAGGTATGTCATTGTATATGCAATTACCGTGGAATGAATGATTAAGACGAGGTACAAGAGCGCATGCACCCGGGGATGAGGGCTGATGATCCCGACGCAGATCTGATAAATCTTTCTCGTATCAAATACAGAAGGTAACAATGATTTTCACTGTCAAATCAATATTCACCATTCATTGAATATGATTTCAAGGTTTAAAACATATCATAGCAGTAGGTTAAAGATTCTACTAAATGATGATTTTTTAGGGGATATTTATTTGAAATTGGTGAAAATTGTTGGGTTTGTAGATTTGAGTGATTATTTCTTTAGAATCCGACTGTCCCGAAAATTTTTCAACAAAGTTTTTTAATATGGTAAATTTATTTTTATATTAAAAATAAATTTTAAACAATGATTCATATAAATTTATATGGCTAAATTCAAACAAAAAAAACATTTAGTAGAACAGCTAATTTTTGATGTGAGCCTTAAACCTTTGCAAAGCATTGCTTTGGAAAGAGATAACTAAATCGACCAAGCAACAAATCATCATCTATCATAGCTCAATGCCACATTGAAGTCACCATATGGACTACCTCCAGATGTAAAACAAAAATATAATCACAAAGAATAGTTATCACGCAACCTCCATGTCGTACCCATCTCGAACTGATCAGGGGACTAAGGAACTATTGTCGAATGCGTCTGTATATCCAACATATTTAGATATATTGTTCAATCTAGCCATACCCTGGTCCATTACATACAACAAATGTGTTTATGAACATAAACAAAACGCTGTCAATGATGCAAGAGTAAGTCCGTAAAATATTAGGTTGCTATCAAAATAGTTCATCATAAAATATCCAGCAAGAATATATAATATTTAGTTCTAGTTCATAGAAGATCGGGCTGGGATGAATAAAGAAGATGGGCCAAAGTTAGAATATATCTGGTAATCATGAACATAATTTCATAGTAAGAATAGGGTAAGGTTATACCTCGACCATATGTGGAAAGGAATAGTACGAAACAAGTATAAAGTGAGAATTTTAAAGGGGATGAAGAAAGGTAAGGACTTAAAAAATTATGAAAACTAATACATAACTTATGAAAACTACTACCTAGCTTGTTTAGCAATCAAATTCACCCAACTTGCTTATTGTTTATTTGAAATTGAGAGAATGACTTTCCCTTTTTCATAATTCTATTGTCTTGCAATGACATTCAACTAACCAAATTATAATAATAAGTTAACTAAAATAGAACGGTGGGAATTAACCTTTGTAACAAAAATCCTTATTGTTTAAGGAACAACATACTTATGTCTAAACTGTAAGGATAAAAATAAAAAATAAAAACACTCATTAAGAAATGAAAATGAAATATAAAATACACTAAATATAGAATTAGTGAAGAAAAGAAAATCATAATACTTATGTCTAAACTGTAAGGATAAAAATAAAAAATAAAAACACTCATTGAGAAATGAAAATGAAATATAAAATACACTAAATATACAATTAGTGAAGAAAAGAAAATCATAATCATGGTACATACCATTTGGTATTGCTATGTGTTATATTGATAGATATCCTCATTCCCAAATGAAGAATGGCTACCAATCATGGTAGGGGTGAGGGTTTTGACATGAGGACCAAGAAATGCGTCATGTTTTTACGTCCAAAGTGTAAGGATAAAAATAAAAAATAAAAACACTCATTGAGAAATGAAAATGAAATATAAAATACACCAAATATAGAATTAGTGAAGAAAAGAAAATCATAATCATGGTAGATACCATTTTCTATTGCTATGTGTTATATTGGTAGACATCCTCATTCCCAAATGAAGAATGACTACCAATCATGGTAGGGGTGAGGGTTTTGACATGAGGACCAAGAAATGCGTCATGTTTCTAAGTTACAAAGTTCAAATTAAGGGTAGAGAAATTTTAGAAAACTAGAGGCTATTGAAATGCATGGACATCATTCTCGTACATTTTTCAATAAGATGAAGCCAAGTTTTGAGAGGGGGGTGACTCAGTAATAGAGTATTTTAATCTTTCTAACCATAGTATGCAAGTGTTATTTATCTTTATGATCAATATAACATTATCATCCAATAAGTGCACATTAAATAAACCATGAACAATGAACAATCATACACATACACAGTACACTAGTATTTTTAGGTGGACACCCAATGCAGGAGAAACCATGGAATGTTTTTTCTTATATGTCTTTAAGAATTACATTCATTGGAAGCACCAATTTCCTTTTTTCTTCAGCTACAACTCAAAGGAGGCTCTGGCCCCCTATATTTCCAGGCTACAACCCGAGGGAAACTACCACTCCCCAATTCTCTCGCTACAACTAGAAGGAGGCTACAACCCCCTATGTTCTTCGGCTACAACCCGAAGGTGGCTACAACCACCTATCCTTGCCTCGTCATGCCACCCTGAAATATAAGTGTCAAATGAAAAAACCAATGCCACACTGTCATTGTGATATATACCACTGTAAACATGTACCAACCTGTACCGATGACCTATAACCAACTTGTATCACTACACTATAATCAACTTGTACCTGTACAACTTCTCTAACAACCAAAAACCAATAGATACGCGACCAATATGTTCTACAATGCACATATGTGTGTGTCCTATCTATACTATAGTCCAGGTATGTACATGACCTATTTGTACTGTAGCATGCGTATGGCTTCTGAAGACTAGGGTTTTCTCTCTCCTAAAAAAATTTGACCCTCTACAGCCTCTATCACATCAACCTGCAACCTATGACTGTGTCCAGACTGTAACTGTGCTCTATTCATACATACTCATACATATCCTTTAACCAAATGCATATATATCTCTCTAGTCACGTGCCATACAAGTGTGTATAATCATGAACAAGTATAATAACCCTCGCATGAACTATAAATCAAACCCTTTCTAATATATAGCTTCTCAATACATCAACCACTTCACAAATACAAGTTCTCAACCATTTACCAAAAAAAACCTTAACCATATGCCAAGAAATACAAGATGTGCCTCAACACTAACAAGATGTATCAATGATAAATATTGATTATACCAACACTGTATTTCTGTAAATCTGACTTATACAAAAAGTCTCATGTAGCCACTAATCTCTCTAGGGAAAATCCTCAAACCCCCATAACCATTTCTCATGTAGATAACAAAACCCAACTACTCATAGAAATAAGACATACCTTTTGAACCAGTAGATAGATCTGATGTACCTAATCACTGTAGACCTTCATGGGAGCTTGCTTTCAGACTCTAGAGACCTGAAATCTTCATCTTCTTAATTTTTTTGGGATTTACCCTCATGTACGCGCCCTATTATATTGCTATCCTACGTACATACGTACCTTACTCCACTACAACCCACGTACACAAAAACTATGGTTTTTTTAGTATTTTTTGTAATTCTGAAACTTTCGTTGTCAACCCTTCGTGCTACCTCATACTTGCACAACTTCATATGTATCAATGAGTTCTTCCAATAAACCTTACACAATAATAGATATTCAATGTGCTCAATAGGTGCTAATAGGAGAGCATTTCTCTCTTATTTATACTTCCATGTAGTTTCCTTAAGGGGTTACCTTCTAACCAACTTAACCCAATCTCCTTCTTTTAGGGTTAACCCACTTCTAACCACTTTTCCATTTCGAACCCACTTTTCTACAAATAGTAAATTCTCTACTTCTAGTTGCAACTAATTTATTTTTAATTATTTTCTTATTGCAACAACTTAACCCATGATTAACTCCTAGTTTCACTCACTTGACTAGTCAACTTCTTCTAGGAACTTCTAGAATAATTTTGACTTCTTTGACTTCTAGATAACTCATGAGGGTTCTCCAACTTCACAAGGCCATAACTCTCTAACCCTAAGGAGTTATGTGGTGTTCCACATATCACCGGAAATGGCATGATATGTACTATCCATCTAGAATAGTATTACTTGCAAATATGTTAATCGTCATACCATTATACATCAATCAAAATGAAGTTCCTTATCCATACTATTTGGGTCTACCAGAATTTACTACCAGACTTGCTTCAAGGGTTGACATCAATGACAACCAAGCCAATTAATCAACAATCTCCCCCTTTGGAATTGATAAAAACACTCTGATGCAAAACTGAATTCATATCACTTATGAACCCCCAATGACCATTGATCCCCTTGGAAGCATACCTCTATGCTCTCTCTCCAAGCATACTCTTTGTCTTACATCTAGTGACTCTGTCCTACATCTGGTGAATCTCTCCCCCTTTGACATCAGTGGAAAATGTAACTTTTCATTTTGTGTTGCTCCCCCTAACTGAACTATCCTTGGGGTTACTCCTCGTGATTGAACTATGTCTGAACCTACTACCCCAGCCTAAATTGTCCTATGTATGATTCCTTCCCATTGGAATCTAATACATATAAGATAAGCATTCAAAATAATTCACTTTGGAGTAGAAATTACTTCGAGTCTCTGATGAAAATACTCAAAATCTTCCCTTAGAAGCAATTTTGTGAAGATATCTGCAACTTGTTCCTTTGTTCCCACATATTCAACTCTGATGTTCTTCTTTGCAACCTGTTCCCATAGAAAGTGATACTTGATTGGAATGTGCTTCATCTAGGAGTGCATCACTGTATTCTTTGAGATGCTGATAGCACTTGTATTATCACAATATATAAGAATGAGCTCATCATACTCAACCTGCATATCTTTCAAAGTTTATTTCATCCATACAACCTATGTACAACATGTTGTTGCTGCAATATACTCTGTTTCGGCTGTAGACAATGATATTGATGACTGTTTCTTTCTTAGCCAAGATAACAAACACTCACCCAAGTAGAATGTCGCTCCACTGATGCTTCATCGGTCATCAATGCAACCTGTCCAATATGAATCTGTGTAGGAAATAATTGATATATCCTTTCCTTTTGGATACGTTAATCCAAACTCTTTTGTGCCCTTGAGATATCTAAAAATCCTCTTCACTACTAGAACATGTGATTCCTTTGGTGCTGCTTGAATTCGTGCCAACTGTGTAGAATACATCTGGTCTAGATGTTGTCACATAGATTAAGATGCCAATCATTTACCTATACTGCCTCTGATATGTAGACTTTGAATCATCATCTTTGTTCAACTTGCAACTCGTTTTCATAGGAGTGTTAACTAGTTTGCAATATTCCATTCTGAACTTCTTTAGCATTTCTCTGATATATTTAGTTTGAAAAATAAAAATTCTTGCGTTGTTTGACATATTTGAAGACCCATAAAGAAAGATAGTTCTCCAAGTTGTTGTTCCTGAGATTAAACTTAAGACTCAAAGAGTAATGTCAGACATCAAATTTTTTTAAAGAGAGTGTTTTAAAGAGTGTTTTTCTTACGTTTAGTCATACAAGAAATGACCCTTAAATGAAATTAATAATAGGACAATACATAGGTCATATTTCGTTGTCTGAGCCACACTTATAATATCAAATGTTGTGTACAAAAGTTACAAAAACTGTTAAACAAAGCTAGGCATCAATTTGCAGATGAATCTCACCTTGTTTGCGGTGGAAGGAAGGTAGATAGCGCACCCTTGAAAAGAATATGAAGTATAGTAATTCACATAACTTGCAGGTCTTGTTTTAATCATAATAAATACAGAGGAAAAACTCCTTACTTAACGAATTGTTGATATAATAAGATTGCAATAGTTGTAATACTAAATTGCAATAATCATTTATCAAGGAATTGCATAAGGAAATTTTGAAGATATGGAAATATAGAAGAAAAACACGACTCAAAATGAACAAAAAATAGAATCTATGTCTGCACTTGTATTAATACTCAAAAAATGAGAGTTTTCTCTATTACATCCGGTAAGAGGTAGCCTTGAATAGATCTTGAATCTATGTATTTATACAAAGGATATCACAACTCAAACGGTTGGACTTCTTATAATAAAAATAACATATATTTGAATAAGACAACAATATGTAAAATTTGATGAGATCTGTTGGTGTTCTCCTCTGTCTCTTCATATTCTTGGAAAAAATGCCTCTTTTCTTTAGTCCTTTAGGTTGAACACAACTTTCATCTGGCCTGTTTGATAATTCGACATACTGTTATGGCCATTTTTGTTTCTTGCTATTTGTCCCTCCATATATGTTCAATAATGCAATGGAACATAGTTTGGATCAGGGAGGAATGATAATCGGATGAGTAGAACTGCATGGGTCATCTAGGAATGTATAATGGGCATAAGAAAAAAGTAATCGTTTGTGGGAAGAATGACAATGGAATAAGTGTGTGATGATGAATTAGGGATAAGTGAAGATTAGAATGTGGACTAATGAGATAGGTGGTTGTAGGAAGGTGAAAGGTAGGGAGGGTAAAAAGAAAGGGCAATGTGCATGTTTCCTTATTTTCTTCCAGCTATTCTTGCTTTCCCATGTTCAATACATTGGTTGCATCCATCTATTCAATAACTCCACCACAAACTTTGAGGGTTCAATTATTTTATTTATCTCAAAAGTGAATAATCTCCTCTCTACCCAAGGCAACTTTTCTTGGATCCTTTTTATTTCCTAAGTTGTGGCTTTGAGCTGTGAGCTTGAACTTACTAGCCATTTATTTATCTTAAGAAGATCAATTCGGCTCATTTCCCAAATGGCTATTAGAGTTTCTTTCTTTCTCTTTCTTGAATTATGTTGGTTCATTTCAATATCAATCTTCCCTAAGGCTTCCTATATATTACTTCCTTCAAAATCAATTATCTTGTTATATAATGATGAAAACGCTTCCAGGAAAGTGTCCTTTACCTCCCTAGCTAATCTTTTTCTTTCTGCCAAATTTGTTTCCCAGACCTTCAGGGCCATATCACCTCGTAATTGTTCGGAAGGAGAGAGTAGAGGAAAATCAAAGAATTATCTTTGTGCACCAATATGATAGCTTCTTGAAACCTAGCTCGGGTTGAGAGAGCTTCTCTTTCCTTGACATAGATTTCCTTCAGAGAAAGGTCTACTGCCCGGTAGCACTTTTGGATAACATCTACCTTCATAAAAAGATCATGTTGAGCAATTTATAACTTCTCATTTATTTCCCGTGCTTGAGTTTGGAAGTTCAATATCTATATCGAGCTACCTCCGGTTAGGTCCAATATATATTGCAATTTCTTTATCAATTCATTGCATTGAGTGACCAATCCTTGGTTGGTTTGTGAACTCTGATGGAGATCCTCAAGGTTGGACTGAATCTGTTGGATTTGTTATTGATCATGAGCTCTGATTTTCTTGAAGTTTGATTCATATTGGTCCTTATAGTCTGTTCCATGGCCTGTATTTGAATTTACAAATGCTCTACCAATAGGCACTTATGTCACAGTTGTTCGGCCAAATTGTCCACAGACCATTGATTGGTCGTGGAAAAAGCATCTAACGAACCTGCGACTTATTTTACAAACTCTGGATCATCTCAATTATTTCCATCATACACCATTATCTGTCTTTTAGTCATCACTGCATCCTTCTTGTGTGATTCCATTTTCACGATGGCCTTCCATTTTCTGCTAAAAAATAAATCCGAAGGAGGCATTTCTTCGGGCGAGATGGGGGTAAGATCGTCTACAAAAACAATTTCGGAATTAGGATTTTCGAGGTTGTATTGTAGAGGTACCAGTGATGTAATGGGAGTACCAATATCCATAGATTGTTGCTGCTCTATTGTATTTGAGGTGCCAACAGGGGTAGCTGGTGATGAGGGAGGCACATTTTGTCCCTGCTTCAAGAAAGCATCGAGTTGAGATTTTTCCTAGGGGGCTATCTGGATTGACAATGATGCTTATAATTTATGTGTCAATACTTCCAAGATATTCAAGGTTTCCTCAACTTTATGCTTACCAGAGTGGCTGGCTTCAGAACCTATTGACCTGGCTTCTTGAGAAGACAGAGTGGCTATTTTCTCTTGTAGTAAATTTAGTAGGATGTTCTACCCATGCTTTTGAAAAATGATAAAACCAACTTGTTGATCTAGAGGCAAGGTTTGGAATCTATCCTAGACCTCCTCATAAGACCTAACTCCCTTGAATATTTCGTCATATGGGGAGTTTTCGTGCACATATCTTTTCATGTTGAATTGGGCTAGGTGGTTTTCCACAATCTTGTGTGGGTTGTGTCTTTTGAATTCCATGAAAATCAATTTGACATATTCCAGAGCTGCAGCCTCCATTTTGGAGTGACCGAAATCCAGTAATGAAAACATGCCAACCTGAATAGGGAAAGTTGTCCATACCTTTTTTCTGCACTGCCTTTAGCTCTTTGTTGATGCCTCCTATTACTGTCTAGTGGGCCACTTCTCTTCATATCAGTCGATCTGGTAAATATCAAGGGAGAGAATGGGGAGGAACAAAGAACCCAAAAACTCTGATATAGAAGAAGTTCTCTTCAATAAACCAATCTGCTAGCTTACCCAGATTCCCCATAATCTTGTCTGAAATTTGAGGAGGTGGGTGACCATACAGGGCTATATGAAAAGGAACCACTACATTGTGACAGATTTCATAAAATTAAACCTTGTCTTTTTCTTCCCATAGCTTGGAATGGTAGAAATGAATGGGCTCTATACTGGCAGGGGTCCAACTCCTATTCATTAATGGAAAAAGTGTCATAAAACAGATGGCATCTATGATATATGTCGACATGTAAAAGGGGAAAGTTGTCCCTTTGACTTAGCTTTCTTATATTCGACAATCCCTTTGGCCAAGTTATCAAACAACATTTTGGCCCAGTTGAAAGTGTAACCCTCTACTACCTCGTGCATGATGGATACCCATTCCACTGAGAAGTGCGTAGGGATTTTCTTCCCAAACAATCGACATAGCATCATGGCTACATACACCATATGAGTGTCCAAATATGTTGTGGCATATATACCATGAGCATCATTTCTGAGTCTCTCCGGGTGCCTGCACCAATACTTGGTTATATCATGATATTTCCTATCATACTAGACACACTCCTTTTTCTTGAACTCCAGAATGAATGCAGCATTGAATGTATATCAAGAATTAGGGGATAGTTTATACATTACTTGCATATGTTCTGTCGGAAAGAGACAACAACGACCTTCTCATGTTTGACGATGCTCCTGGTTTGGGCATCAATGTGCTCCAAGGCCTAACTTATCATGTCATTATAAGACATCAGCCTCGGCTATGCCACTATTTTGTGCATCTCCGACTGCGTTATATGTATGATTTTACCTGTATAAGTGTCACCTTCTTCTTCAGCAGAGTCGTTGGGACAATTGATGATTTCACGCTCTAGAATATCAAACACCTTCATTCAATATTTAACAGTTTCTGTACCTCGTGGTGTGGTGTCTGACAAAACATCTGAATTTGGGTTTGAATCCTCTCCCGTGGCATCAGGATTTTTCATCATTTTTCATGGCACCATAACTTCTAAGGAGACATAGTGAAATCACTTGTTGCAGAGAAACTTCGTTAGTTTTTCAAACAAATAAATCTTGCTAATTGCATAAGGTGAAAATGAATTCGAAAACATAGTGGTTTTATTCAAAACAAACTCATCGCTTTTCGTATAGCTTCACTGATAGAAATTTATTAACGTTTAATGGGAAAGTCTACCTGGTGATCTGCGATCTGTGTTTGAATCATTATCCTTAACTAGTCATAAATTCCATCAACACTTCGATGGTTCACGTTCGTGAGTTTTCGATGTGACAGAGTAGGATCTCCCGAATCCCGAATCCATGAAAAGATTAATCTTTGAATAATCACTTGTAAAACTTTAACTAATCATGTTTAAGATGGTGTGTTAACTTCAAGTGTTTCAGGAGTTTAGACTTCGGGCAATTTCAATGTATTTCGAGAGGAGATTCCCTAAAAATGAAATGCGAAGCAATTAATTATCTGGTAATTTATTTTAAGTCCTAATTAATTGCATTTAATTTGAAGTATTTTGAGAGTTCAGGCTTAAGAAATTTTAGAATATCATTCAGGGGAAACATCTGAAACCCAAACTATGAAGTCATTAATTATCTTTTGATCATGATTAACTTAATTATTTAACGTTTAACACTTTGACATTTTGACATTTTGGTGATTAGTGAATTCATTCTTTGTTAAAATTCGGAAGGACCATTTCCCATAGCGACGTGTCATATACTAGGTCATTCAGATGTGTCGAGGAAAGGGAGGTGCCACTTGTCAACTCAGGAAAGATTCAAAAGGTACATGTGTCCTACGAATTGTTCCTTTAAAAAGGTTTAGTAAAAGAAGAGAGGAGACACTTTCGGGTTTTAGGGCTTCAAGGTTTTTATTGTTAAGACTTATTGCAACATCCGAAGTGCGGAGCTCCGAAATGAACATTAGAGATTTACCTCTTTAAAGTTCAGGCGGCTCCAAAACTCCGGAGGTATTAGGATCATTCTATCAAAAGGAAAAACTCATCAACGACAAATATCGTGCATGCCTGATTATTTACCAACCAACAAAGGAATTTGATTTAAAATTAAAATGTCATTTATCAATTTTTCATTTTCTTCAGGTAGAATTATATTTTCATGAGGTGGAATGTATAGGGTTCAAAATTTCATAATTGTATGTGTTCCAACACAAGTAATGAAATTTCAAATTCATTATGCATATTCTTTGCAAATTTCTGGCTTAACGTGTCATCATCACTTCCAAAAATAATATCATTAACATAAACTTCAATTAATAAAATATTATCTTGAGTTACCTTGATGTAGAGGTTGGTGTCTGCATTTCCTTTTCTAAACCCTTCTTGTTGTAGATATCTATCCAGTCTAGAGTACCATGCTTCGGGAGATTGTTTTAGACCATACATGGCCTTATTCAACATGCATACATAATCTTCATTCTCTGACATCTGAAATCCTTCTAGTTTCTCAATGTAGACTTCTTCTTCAAGTTCCTCATTCAGAAAGGATGATTTCACGTCCATCTAATACACTTTAATATTCTTGGAGTATGCATAATCCAAGATCAATAAGATTTCTTCCATTCTTGCAACTGGGGAAAACGTCTCTTCAAAGTCGATCCATTCAACCTATCAGTATCCTTTACATACCAATCTAGCTTTGTTCCTCATAACTTGTCCATCTTCATTCAATTTATTTATGAAGACCCACTTTGTGCCAATCACATTCTTGTAACTTGGTATGGGAACCAATTCCCAAGTGTCATTCTTCCCTATTTGATCCAACTCTTCATTCATGGACTTTTTCCAGAATTCATCCTTGTTGGCTTCTTCAAAATTCTTTGGTTCAATCAAATATTAGAGTGCTAGGTGAAGTTGTTCTGATGAACAAATTTTTATTCTAGTCTCAATTCTTTCATCTTTGTTCCCAATAATCTGATCTAAAGGATGATTCTTTTGTACTCGTTTTCTATGTGTCTTTGGAGGTACATGTTTAGATTTCCCTTCTACTTCTATCTGATCTTATTCATCTTCCCTTTCTGCAATTTCTTCATCCTTTGCTTTTTCTTCGTAAACATGTTCCATTGATTAATTTTTTTCTTCCTTTAATTTTCGTCCACTTGTTTCATAATTGTTACATTGATTCTTTCCACAACTTTGTTGAACCTTAGATTGTAACACTTGTATTCTTTCCTTGTACTTGAGTAACCAACAAGTACACCTTTGTCCACACGAGAGTCAAACTTTCCCATTCTACCATCTTCTCTTTTGATGTAGCATTTTCTTCTGAACACTCTGAAGTGCTTCACATTTGTTGGCCTTCCTTTCCATAGCTCGTAGGGAGTTTTGTCACTGTTGTTTCTAAGAATTACTCTATTTTGAATGTGAATTTTTGTATGCACTACATGTGTCCAAAAGACATCCGTCAGTTTAGAATCCATTAACATTGTTTGAGCCATTTCTTGTATTGTCATGTTCTTTCTTTCAATAACTTCATTCTCTTGAGGTGTCCTAGTGATGGATAATTGTATTTTTATTCCATGATTGTTGTATAAATCCATAAATTCCTTCGAAGTAGACTCTCTTCTATTGTCGGATCTCAAAAATTCTATTTTTGGATCCAATTCATTTTCAATCATTTCCTTGTATACCTTGAAATTTTCAAATGATTATGATTTATTCATGAGAAAACAAACTACAATCATTCTTGTGTAATCATCAACCAATAACATAAAGTATTTCTCACTTTTTAAACCTTTGTTCTAGTTGGTCCAACTAGATCATTATGCACAATTTCCAATGGTCTTGTTGTGGAATATTCCTTTGATTTGAATATGATCTTTGTTTTCTTTCCTTGTTGACAATGCTTGCATAATGTGTTGGTTGGCTTTGTGATCTAGGGAATTTCTTTGACTGCTTCATTTTTTTCTAACTTTGACGAGGTTATAGAATTTTGTGTAAGCCATTATTTTGTTCCATAGCCAAACTTCATCTTCTTTTCCTAGACAACACTTTTCATTTCCAATTTCACTTTATACATATATGTTGCTTGAAGTTCTTGTAGTTGTTGCAGTCAATTTTCCTGATCCTACGTTTCTTATCTTTCACTTATGTGAATCGAGCATAAGTTTATGACCATGGTCACACATTTGAATTAAACTTAGGAGATGATGTTTCATATATTCCACTAGTAGAACATTTTCTTCCTTTGTATTCTTGTTTCCAATTCTGACTATGCCCTTTACAATGATTCTAGTTGAGTCATCCTTTCCAAAGGAGATTGATCCATATCTTTTCTTTCTTAATATAAGAAACATGTCTTCATCACCTGTCATGTGATTTGAGCAGCCACTATCAACATACCATCCAAGTTTCTTGTGTTTATCTTGCAGGGCAAGTGTGAATTCTTCATTGTTAAATTGATTCTTCTTTCTTATCCATATTCTCTACTAAGGTTCCTATCTATTATTGTTGTCATTATGTTGTAATTCTCTAGGAGGCACTATCATTATACAATGTTTGGCCATGTGTCCAAAGTAGTTCCACTTGTATCATTCCACTTCAATGCTCAATGATTCAAACATGTTATAACTTCTTCTCTTTGTTTCACTAGGCCTTCTTGGATAACCATTTTGTGCATGACTTTCAAATTTGTTTATGTTCCTGCTATTAGCTCTGCAATTTACAGCTTTATGTCCAAAATTATTACATGCATAACATAAACCAAAAACGATAGTTTGATACCTGGAAGTTGAAGATATTTTGAAAGGAGTTACTCTTATGAATCCTTCTTCTTCCTGAGGCCTGCTTGTTTATGATTTTCATTGATTTTGAAATCTAAATCTTCTAGGTGGAGGAGTGTCCCTATGATCTTTCTTGTAAAACTTCTTGTCTCCTCTAACTGTCTCTGCTTAGCTTCTTGGTTGTGTTTATTTATATTCGGTTTTGGAGCTTGAACCTCTTTCTATATGATTGTATCCTAACCCATACTTGTCATGATGTGGCATTTGAATGTTGATAATATTATCCAAAACCTTTGAGTTGTTATGCGTGCTTTTCTGTTGAAGGTCTGTTCTCAATGTAACAACCTTTGCTTCCAAATTTCCAATGATCCTGTCCTTTTCTTCAAGATGTTCTTTGAGTGCTTCTTCAATTCTTTTTTCTTGTTCTATTTGAACCTTTAAATCAGTGATCATATAGTCTAGTTATTTAGAGTTTGAATTCTGAGCATCTTCCTCCTTGTCTAGTTCTACCTGGAGCTTCTTGTTTTTCTTCTTTTCTCTTTTTATAACTTCTATAACACTCAACAATTATTCTTTATAGTCAACTTTTTCCTCTTCATATTCCTATTCGGTGTCTACCTTATTAGAGTCTTCTATTTCCATGAATATAACTCTTTCTTTCTCACTTTACTGACTCCATCTTCTCCTAATGAGGAGTCATCATATTTGGTGTAAAAAAAATTCTTTAAGACTTTCTTTTTGGTTATTTTTCCTTTATATGTTTGTTTTGTATTTGAATCATCTTCTTCATTTGTCTTCTTTTTCTTGTGAGGATATTTTTTAGCAAAATGAACAATACCATCAAAAATAAAACTAATTAATGGAAGCTTACCTCTATATTTGCAGCCAGTTCCCTTTTTTAGTCCCTTGACAAAGTTGGCCACTTCTTCATCATCTTTCGAGATGTCACTATTGCTGCTATATTCTTTTTCCTTTTTCTTTCCCTTTTTCTTTGACTTCTTGGATTCTTTGAATATTGCTTATTTTATACTTGGATTCTCTTGTTCAATCCTCATTTCATAGGATGTGAAGATTCCATGTAGTTCATCCATACTTATTGAGTCTAGATGTGCCCTTTCTTCTAGTGCTAATATCTTAGGATCAAATCTCATTGTAAGAGATCTTAGTACCTTTTGAACAATTATAGATTCATCAACTTCTTCTCCCAATTCTATGATTGAATTCATTGTTTCATCAACTCGTAAGAAGTAAGTTGCAATATTCTCATATTCCTTCTTCTTTAGTTGTTTGAATTGACCTATTTAAGTTTGAATAGTTTCTTCCTTGACTTTTTCATCTCCTGCATAAATATTATGAAGTTTGTCCCAAATCTCTTTAGCGGAGCTCCAATGCATGACTTTTACATATACCGAATCAAAAAGGCCATTCATAAGTGGATTTGTGGATTTTGAATTATTTAGACAGAGTTTCTTTCCACTTTCATTTTTTGGAGGAACTATCGGTTCTTTGTATCCATCTACAACCGATTTCCAAACCTCAAATGCGTGTGCCTATACATATGTTTTCATCCTTCTACTCTAGAATTCATAGTTATGTCCATCAAACTATGGTATTCCATATATATATATATATATATATATATATATTGTTTCTCTCCATGATCTACCTTTCAGTGGTTAAACTGATTTCTGAAGGAACCTTCTCTGATACCAATTGTTGGATTACTAAAAGGGGGGTGAATTAGTAATATATCTTTTTAATCCTTTTAACCACAATATGCAAGTGTTATTTCTCTTTATGATCAATATAACATTATCATCCAATAAGTGCAGAGTAAATAAACCATGAACAATGAACAATCATACACATACACAGTACACCATTATTTTTATGTGGAAACCCATTGAGGGAGAAAACCACATAATGATTTTTCTTATATGTCTTTAAGAATTACATTCATTGGAAACACCAATTTCCTTTGTTTTCCAGCTACAATTGGAAAGAGGCTCCAACCCCCTATATTTTTAGGCTACAACTTGAGGAAAGCTACCAATCCCCAATTCTATGGCTACAACAAGAAGGAAACTACAATCCCCTTTGTTCTTCGACTACAACTAGAAGGTGGCTACAACAATCTATCCTTGCCCCATCCTTCCTCCCTGAAATATAAGTGTCAAATGAAGAAACCAATGTCACACTGCAACTATGAGATATACCAGTGAAAACCTATACCAACATGTACCATTAACTTGTATCCAACCTGTATCACTTCCCTGTAATCAACCTATACCTATACTCAATTTGTACCAACCAAAAACCAACAAATACGTGACCTATCTGTTTTGCAACGCACATATGTACGTGCCCTATCTATATTGTAGATTACATATGTATGCATACTATTAGTAATACAACCTATGTATGATCAATTCAGATATCGCTGACCACCCACCTTTTCCAACTAGCTCAAAACAATTTTCTGGCAATTTTGGTAATTTACTATTTTTAGTAGTTTTTAAGTTCTGGGGGAATTTTGAAGGCCTAAATGAAGGTTTTTCGGGATCAATATTATAAATGATAGTCGAAGGCTTTGATTTAGCCCCAAAAATTAATCTTCTTGATGGTACCTTTCCAACGAGATATTGTGTTCCCCAAACGGAGATCGTATGCCAAAGTTACGCCCTCGGAAAGTTGATACACTAAACTACCCAAAAAAGGGTCCACAAAACTATTGGATTTTCATATTCCTGGTTAGGGTTTTGGATTTTCTTTATGATAAAAATTCCTTTGGAGCCTCATTATAAAATCATCTTCTTTCAAATGTGAGTAGTGGACACATCTCTTCTCAGAGATAAGATTCCACCATTCTAGCGAGTCTTTCACTCTGTATTTTTACAGTCTTTGTACATTTTCGCTCATTAATAAAAAATTGTGTATTACTGTATCTCTGTGTTTATGGTTGCATCTATGATACATTTCTGTTATATTATCATATATATGAGATATCTCTGTACATTTCTTTATTATATCTCTGCTCTCATTTCATGCTGAAAATAATCTGGATCAGTGGTATCAGAGCAGGCTACTCTTGATCGTTTTTTAGTGCATGTCCTCGACGAAGTCCGAGTATAGAAATTTGGGTCTCGATCTTGTCTCTCTTGAGGACAACCACTCTCTCACACCCAAGAAACCCTCCATGGCGGAAGAAAATAAAAATGATAGAGCGGACAATTCTATTAATATGTTGCTTGAGCAAGCTCTCAAGCAACAGAGGTATGAAATGATGGATAATTTTTCCCACATCCTTCAATGCCTGTCGATAAAAACATAAACATCTTCATTAAGAATCCACTTTGGAGGCACCTCTCCTTTCAAGTTATAAGTTAATTTTGATATTCCCATATTTGAAGGACAGATAGATGAAGATGCCCTAGAAAAATGGTTAAATCTGCTAGACGGTTATTTATCTGTTCATAATGTCTTTGATGGGGACAATATCACCTTCACACTCCTTAAGGATCTCCCTCATGTAAAAAATTAGTGGGAAACTTACTGGGAGAAAATTTCCACAGAGGAATGTGGAATATATGGGGTCGAGCCCACTTGGTATTTTTTTGTGGATGTGGTAAAGGAATGATATTACACTGTTGGCAACTATAAGGGCCAATACATGAGATGGACCACACTGCGGAAAGAGAGGGGCCAAGAATTTTTGGAGTTCACTAATAAATTCCATACCTTACACACCAAGATGGGTATCAAAGACTTAGAATGACATTTAGTTATGAAATACCATGGGGCTCTACGCAGATACATCCAAACTGAAATGGATTTTCTAGAAATCTCATCACTAAGTTTTGATTATCGATATGCTGTTAAAATTGAGAAGAAATTTAAGAACCAGAACAAACGGGATTTCGGGTATGAAAATATGCAACAACCAAAGTATGATAAAGATGGCCCTAACAAACAGTCTCCCAATAACCAGTCCAAGCCACATGAAAAGAAGGGTCACAGAAAGATGAAGAAGGACACGGGAAAATGGTGCGATTTCCACAAAATCCCCTGGAGCAACACCGATGAATGTCACTCAAAATAGTCATTGGTGGTTGAGATCAAAGACAAGGAGCCGAACCCTGATTTAGAATCTGATTAAGAAAATGTTGATAGAAGACAGATCATCGATGGAGACCCCACTGTTATTGTTATGACTGCAACAATTCAACCAGAAGAACCAACAGATCTTGAAGAGGGTTAGTGCCTTTTTCATTCACAGATATGGGTGAAGGGGACCCCGTTTCATTTTATTGTTGATAGCTAAAGCCATAAGAACCTCGTCTCAGCATAGGTCATCAAACAGTTGGAATTGTTGACAACACCACACCCGCAACCATACAACATCGGGTGTCTTTTCCAGGGCTGAGATCTTCATGTTAGCCAATAATGTCGATTGTCATATGGCATCCATCCCTTTAAGGATGAGGTATTATGTGATGTTTCCCCACTGGATGTTTGTGATGTTCTGTTGGTCCAACCATATATGTGGAAGCGCCATGCTATCTATGAGTATCGACCTCGTAGTGTCATTGTTACTCTGGGGGGTCATCTCTACAGGATACCAGAGGTAGTTCCAACTACTGTCCCACCTAAACAATGTCGCAAGGTAGTATCTCATACTACAAAATTCAGCTTCTTCACAATCTGTTCAAAAGGTGAATGAAAGGATACTATAACCATTATAGCCTCGACCCAAGCACCTTCTATCCAATAGAAGTAGGTCGACAATATTGTAGTAAAGAACAAAGATTAATTCTACACATAGTCATCTCATGTAGCTCGACTGGTTGAACAAATTCAACCCCGCCAGCAACATATTCGTGATAGCCTTCCACAAACCAAGCAAGGCAATGTCTCCAACAAGGAAAGAAACTCACCAAGATGAAGATTCAACAAATTTTTTTCCCTCTCCCTCGAAAAATAAACACAATGGAGAACATTTCTTTCTAAGGAGGTAGGATTGATCAAGGTGGATATTGGTGGCCACCCACCTTTTCCAACTGGCTCAAAACAATTTTCTGGCAATTTTGGTAATTTATTATTTTTAGCAATTCTTAACTTCAGGGGTCCTTTTGAGGGCCTAAATTAAGGTTTTTCTGGATAGATATTCTAAATGATAGCCAAAGGCTCTGATTGAGCCCCCAAAATGAATCTCCTTGACGATACCTTTCCAATGAGCTATTGTGTGCCCCAAACTGAGATCGTATGCCAATGTTACGCCCCCAAGAAGTTCATACACCAAACTACCCAAAATGAGGTCCACAAAATTGTTGGATTTTCATCTTCCGGGGTTAGGGATTTGTATTTTCTTTATCATAAAAATGCCTTTGGAGCCTCATTGTAAAATAATCTTCTTGCGAATGCAAGTAGTGTACACATCTCTTCTCAGAGATAAGTTGTCGCCATTCCAACGAGTCTTTCGCTCTATATTTTTACAGCCTTTGTACATTTTTGCTCATTAATAGAAATTTGTGTATTACTATATCTCTTTGTTTATTATTGCATCTCTGATACATTTCTGTTATATTATCAGATATCCGAGATATCTTTGTACATTTCTTTATTATATCTCCGCTCTCATTTCGTCCTGAAAATAATCTGGATCAATGTATGCCTTCTGAAGACTAGGGTTTTTCATCTCCTAAAAAACTATGACCCTTTGCATCCTCTGTCACATCAACCTACAACCTGTCATAGTTTCCATACTATATTTTTTCCCTATGCATACATACTCATACATATCCTTTAACCAAATGCATTTATATCTCTCTAGTCATGTTCCATACAAGTGTGTATAATCATGAACAAGTATAATAACTCTCACATGAACTAGACATAAAACCCTTTATGATATACAATGTCTCAATACATCAACCACTTCACAAATAGAAGCTCTAAACCATGTACCACAAAAACCCTTAACCATATGCCAAGAAATACAAGATGTGCCTCAACACTAACAAGACGTATCAATGATAAATATTGATTATACTAGCATTGTATTTCTGTAGATATGATTTATACAGAAAGTCCCACAAAACCACTAATCTCTCTAGGTAAAATCCTCAAACCCCCATAACCATTTCTCATGTAGACAACAAAACCATACTACTCATAGAAATACGACATACCTTTTGAACCAGTAGATTTATCTTCTATACCTGATCATTGTAGACCTTCCTAGGATCTTTCTTTCAAACTCTAGAGACATGGCATCTTCATCTTCTCACGTTTTTAGGGCTTTGCCCTCATGTACTCACCCTATTATACTATTATCCCACATACATGCACTCCATGTTCCACTGCACCCCACGTACACTTAAAAAAATAGGCTTTTTTCATTATTTTATGTAATTTCAAAACTTTCACCATCAACCCTTCGTGCTACCTTAGACTTGCACAACTTCATATGTATCAATGAGTACTTGCAATAAACCTTATATATATATATATATATATATATATATATATATATTCAATGTGCTCAATAGGTGCTAATAGGAGAGCCTTGTTCTCTTATTTATACTTCCATCTAGCTTCCTCAAGGGGTTACCTTCTAACCAACTTAACCCAATTTCCTTCTTTTAAGGCTAACCACTTGTCCACTTCTAACTCACTTTGCTACAAATAATAAATTATCCACTTCTAGTTGTAACTAATTTATTTTTAATTATTTTCTTATTGCAACAACTTAACACATGATTAACTCATAGTTTCACTCACTTGATTAGTCAACTTCTTCTAGGAGCTTCTAGAATAATTTTGACTTCTTTGATTTCTAGGTAACTCATGAGGGTTCTCCAAATTCACAAGTCCATAACTCTCTAACCGTGAGGAGCTATGTGGCATTCCACATATCACCAGAAATGGCATGACATGTACTATCCATCTAGAATAGTAAATTACCTACAAATATTTTAACCTTTATACCATTATACATCAATCAAACTAAAGTCCCTTATCCATATTGTTTGGATATACCAACATTTTCTAGCGGACTTACTTCAAGGGTTGACATTAATGACAACCAACCCAATTAATCAACAAGATAAGATTTGGAATCATATTTAGTCTTTCCTTTTTATGAGAATAGGAGGGGCACAAGGGATTCTTCGAAATATTAGCATATTATGTTGATGCATGTTGAGACATAAATCAACTTGTTGGTAATAATCCCAATGGGATTTGATGGTAGGATCTTTTTTCCATTAACTAGGTTAATGCCTTAAATTAATACATGTTCAAGCATATAGAAGTAAGATTGGTTACAATTTTATGGCTTGTTTCAACTAAAATTCCATGGTTGCAATAAAAACAAAAAAAATTGGTTAAATAGTGTGTCACTATTTGTGGATGTAAATCAACATCATTCATAGCATAAGATGAGATTCATGTGTCCTACTTTCTTTTAAGGAGATTTTGGGCAGTGTAGAGGTCTATATAAACATCAAGGAAATGTGAATTTTGCCTCTTTTCTAAACCACAAGTCTCTTTTACGTCTCTTTGAGTAGAATCTTTAGGATATACACCATAGGTTGGGTGAATCTATGTTCTAAAAGAGAAGCCTCTCATGGAGAAGCAACAATTTATCACTCTTATAATTATAAGAAAATTGTTTATCAGAGATTGTCCAATAAGATACAAAGTATAGGTCCACTCTTGTAGTAGAAAATTGGATGCCTCTTGTGTTCATAGTAGATTTTATTTCATATTCAATAATTTATTTCTTCTGGATTGGATTCTTGAGTAATGATTGGAAATAGGACATAAGAATAGTTTCTTTCTTGTCATTTTTATTTTTTACTATTCATAACATAATTTCATTCCTATTGATTTTGATGTATCTTAGAAGAATCAATGAGCTAGGAAAGCAATCTTCAATATGCATTCAAGAGGGCATATTAAGAAATCCTTATATTCTAGTCTACTAGTAGGTACTAGTAATATTATTTTCCTATAGAAGAAGCATAAAGGATTAATGTAAGCGTTCTTAGAGTCTTCTATAAATCATTTTGTCTACAAAGTTTCATTTTCCATTTTTTATTATTAGGATAGAATAATTAGAGTTGAGATCAAAATCCCCCAAAAACAACAGTTAAAATCCTTAATAAACCCAATAAACAAAAGTACTTGAATTACACATACATTGTAGGAGTTTTGAAGGTGGTGCGCTCTTTGGTTGATAAAATAAAGTGATTTGTAGCATATTCCGGGTTCACCAATAGTAAGCATTAATGGAGCTTGTCAATTTTTGGCATCATTGTTGATGAAACACTAAAATATTAAAGGAATTTTCTTTAATACAGGTCTATAAATCCGTTGTAGGAGTGGAAGGATTGGAGATAAATATTCAATTATGTTTCTTCATTACATTGGAACTTTATATTTATTTAACAAGTATGTTTGGACTGTATAAGGGATTAGTTTGGAATATTTATTTCTAATATTCCTTGGATTAAAGGACAAGTGGAGACTAGTGCACAAAGAGCAAGTTTCGACCTTGCAATACTAGTGGTTGACAAGTTTGAAAGGAAAAAAAACCCATTAGTGGTTGGAGGATATATTTTGGACCAATTTTCTATAAAATTTCCCTCTTAACAACAAAGGTGAACTAATGAATTTTTTTCCCTACTTGGTTTTCCCCCCTTATGTAGAAAGCTTGCAAGACCGCAATCATTTTGTAGCTTCAAATGACCATTGTAGAAATTTCATTTGTTAAGGCCCTAATAAGCATTCATTATTAGTTCACATATATCGTTCAATGCAGCCATACTATGGTCCATTACATACAACAAATGTGGTTATGAACATTAACAAAAACCTGTCAATGAAGAGTAAGTCCATAAAATATTAGGTTGCTATCAAAATATGATATCGAATATCAAAATAAAAAAGTTCCTTCATATAAATAGGAGTTCATGATCAAATATTCAAGGTTTTGAGAAAACTAGAATATATAATATTTAGTTCAAGATATATAAGATCAAGTTCTAGTTGATAGAAGATTGGGCTAGATGAATAATGAATATTGGTCAAAATTAGAATATATCTCGAAATCATGAACACAATTTGATAGTAAGAATAGGTCTAGGTATTATATGTGGAAAATGAATACTATAAAATAAGAATAAAGTGAGTTTTTTAAAGGGATGACGAAAGGGAAAGATTAAAAATGACTAGGAAAACTCATACATAACTTGTTTAGAAATAAAAACTTACCCAAATTGTTTACTTTAAATTGAAAAAATGTGATCGAGATAGATATCGGTGGCCACCCACCTATTCCAGTGTCTCAAAGAACGATTTTACATTTTGACAATTTTTTACAGTTTTTCGAGTCC
Source organism: Picea engelmannii (assembly GCA_009831015.1). NCBI lineage: Eukaryota > Viridiplantae > Streptophyta > Pinopsida > Pinales > Pinaceae > Picea > Picea engelmannii. The sequence continues at coordinate 625,746 of ML800953.1, read as the reverse complement.
TAAACCTCAGGGGCCTTTTTGAGGCCCAAAATGACATGTTTTTGGACTTTTGGGGGTCCATGGGTTTATATCAATGCACCTTGAATCTTAAAATAGGTTTTATTTCTTGGATAGACCTTTCCAACGAGGTATTGAATTCCCCAAACAAAGATCGTATGAAAAAGTTACGCCCTTAGGAAGTTGGCGTATCAACTACCCCCAACGGGGCCGCCAAACCATTTGGCATTTCGTCTTCCGGGGTTAGGGTTTTGGATTTTATTTATGTTAAAAAGGAATTTGGAGGCTCATTTTAAACATCCTAATATTCTTGCAAATAAGCATAGCCATCACATCTCTTCTTAGATATAAGCTTCTGTTAAGGTCCTAACCCGCACATAGGTAGATCAATGTATTCGTATGTAATAAAGGTCAATATTAATAAGACCTTTCAATAAAATAGAATAAGGAAGATGTAAGAAGACCTAATAGAATCTTCCTCTTCTAGAAGGATCTTCCTCTAGATGCTTCTCTTAATAGACACATTTAGTATAAATAAGAGTCGAGGGTATGAAAACCCTAACTTGGAGATTATTGTAACAGAGCGCTGCTCGACTGGAGGTTGACCCCTCGAAGAGGCCTATGAACATTGCTATCTGAATCAAAGTGTTGCTTATGTTTCTATTTCATATATCATTTATGTGTATTGTGAATATTATGCTGGATATTTTATGTTATTCTGTCATTTTTAGCATTTCATTTATGTCCTGCATATTTTATATATCTGGTATCTTGCAAGTGGTATCAGAGCACTTTCCCTGGCAGAAATTGTGGGTATTTTTTTTTTTAGGGTAGAGACGTATTCCAGTGTCTTTAAGCCACAGATATCTGTTGTTATGCGCATAAACCCTTGGTTGAGGGATTCATACATGCAGGAAATACAAGTGGTTATTAAGCACACATCTGTTGGCCACCCTTGTAAGCCCTGTCGGTACCCCTTCGAGTGGTAGCGCATCAGATAGCACATGTGTACAGATTGGCCTAGATTTCCTCAAGCCCTCTTTAGATAAACCTATCGGCCGCTGGACTGCTATAGTGTCACCGAGAACAACACTCGGGAAGATACTCTCTAGTACCTGGGTAGTCGAGTAGTACGGCTAAGGGTACGGTCTATCCTCCTTAGTTAGTTCCCTGAGATATTAGGCTGAGTACTACTGTTGGACCCCACACGTATCTCAGAGAGCTATAGCACAGGGCAAACCCTTGTCTGTAGAACCCTTGAATACCTAACCCTTGGGGAACATAAACAACAACATAAACAAATTAAACCAGCGAGATCTATTGACGTGCATCTGTGTTGGCGTTGCTAAGTAAATACTCTCTGGTTCAGAATTTGGGGATTTCAACACTGTAGCATTCTTCAGACCATAGTATAACCCTGCAGCTATAAAAAAACCATTATTTGAGACCTATTCCATTAGACTCATCTCTTCCCCATTGTCACATTCATCCATATCATTTTTCGGAAAAAAAAAAAAATCTGCCCCGCCCGCTCCCATTTTTTCACCATTATTTGAGACCTATTCCATTAGACTCATCTCTTCCCCCTTGTCACATTCATCCATATCATTTTTCTGCAAAAATTTCTAACCTCGCCCGCTCCCTTTCTAGTTCACCCATCATCAT
>ML800953.1:574486-611824 GCA_009831015.1 Picea engelmannii | reverse complement strand
AATAGGTGTTTTCTACTTCCCACAATGAGGGAGAGGGTGATGCATAATTCCTTCAATGCTTAGTATTATGGAGATGACATATGGAATTGAAAAAATATTAAAAAGAAAAAAATATATATGTTTACCTATTTTAATATCATATATGTGTGTGTGTACACACACACACACACATTGAAATTCTGCTATCAAGATTGAATTTGATCGGCCTCATTCTGCATGGCGACCCAGGTTTGAAACCCATCGCTACTTGGAGGAAAAACCTAAAATTACAACAATGATAAGGGTTGGTGTGGCCTAGGCTGGGTGAGATCCCCGGGTGGTTTTGATGGCTTAGCTGCCCCTTGGTCATAGTTTCTCAGCCACAAGATAGTCCCACGGGTAATGGAAACACACAGACACACACACAATATATATATATATATATATATATATATATATACAAATTATTATGGTTAAAACATTTGAATGGTGGGTTGAATATGAGGGAGATATGAAATTCCTTCTATGCTCTATGTGGAGTTGACATGTGCCACACACACACACACACACACACACACACACACACACACATGTTAAGAAATATCGTAGATCCATATTAACTCCTGATTTATCATGCACTAAGAGGTATCAAAACCCTAGAGATGCAAACACTTCTTCAAGTTTTGTACTCTAAAAAAATTTCATCTTGAGGAATTTGATGCCTCTCGGTGCATGGTAGATCCAAAGTTAAGATGTAACTATACTGGTCATAATCCCGATGGAATTTTTATGATAGGATATTTATCCCATCAACAAGGTTAATGTCTTCAATTAATATATGTTCAAGCATATAAAAACAAGATTAGTGCCAATTTTATGGCTTGTTTCAACTAAAATTCCATAGTTTCAATCAAAACAAAGTCGTCAAATAGTGTGTCACTATTTGTGGATCTAAATCAACATCATTCATAGCATAATATGAGATTCATGTGCCCCTTTGATTTTAAAGAGGTCTTGGGAAGTATAGAGGTTTGTATAAACATCAAGGAAATTGCCTCTTTTCTAAACCACAAGTCTCTTTTATGTGTTTTTTAGTAGAATTAGTAGAATATTTAGGATATAGACCATAGATTGGTTGGATTTGTATTTTAATAAGAGAATCATTTCATGAAGAAGAAACAAATTTATGGCTCCTATAGTTCTAAGTAAATTATTTATCAGAGATCATCCAATAAGATACAAAGTGTAGCCCACTTTTGTAGTGTAAAATAAGATACCTATTGCGTTCATAATAGATTATATTTATTTTTCATGTTCAATTTCTTTTTTCTTGTTGGATTGCATTCTTTAGTAATGATTGGAAATATGAAAATATAATAGTTTATTTCTTGTCATTTTGATTTTTGACTATTCATAACATAATTACCTCCTTGTTGACTTTGATATATCTTAGAAGAATAAATGAGCTAGGAAAACAATCTTCAAGTTGCATTCTAGAGGGATTGTTAAGGAATCCTTAGATTCTAGTCTAATAGTATGAATTAGTAATATCATTTTCCTATAGAAGAAGCGTAAATAATTGATGTAAGTGTTCTTAGAGTCTTCTATAAAGTGTTTTGTCTATTGTTGGATTGTTGGTTTGGACAGTTGGTTGTCATTGATTTCAACCCTTGGAGAGTGATCTTGGAGATTGATGTCAACCCTTGGAGAGGTCCATAGATGTTGTACAATTCATTGACACTTGTACGATCGATATTGATGGTGAGTTAGTTGGGAACATTTGATGTAGTCTACATGTAGCCCCAAAGGTGTGGTTATGGGACCCAGAAGTTGATTAAGGAATATGGACATGAAGGAAAATCAAATTGTAGGTAAGACTATCATAGATGGATAGTACACCTCATTCCATTTCCAGTGATATGTGTAACACTATGTGGTTCCTCACGGTTATGGAGATATGGCCTTGTAAATTTGGAAGCCTCGAAGAGTGGTCAAGAAGCCCTTAGCTAGTTACAAGTATTGGTGAAAGGGTAAAGTGGTTGTAAAAGGAAACCCCTAAAATAAGGAAAGATGTTACCTAGAATTATTATATAAACACCTCAAGGAATATCTCATAAGTACACACACACTTACAACAATTGAATAACTATCTAGTGATTGTTATGGTTTAGTATTGCGATATTTTGGCAAGTTTGTGAAGAAATTTTTCTGAGGTTACGAAGGAAGGTTGAAGGTGAAAGTATTGGGTTTGAAGTAAGCTTGAGTAACCCTAGTTTCTTAATTATCTACGATTTGCAAGTCAACATGGCGTGGATGTACATAGGTTGTAGTGGCGGAAAGCACGAATATCCGAGGGTTATAGAAGAGAAGGTCACATATATGTAAAAAGAATTGCAAAAGGATGTGAAGGGATGTTGGTACCAAGTTGTTACGAGGAAAATCACTCCATGGAAAGGGTTAAACCACAACAAACGGAATGACTGTAGAAATCAACTCTAATCCCAAGTATGCTATAGAAACAAAAATGTTAACAAGACAAGATAAAGAGCCTACCTTGTCTGAGCATTCAATGAAGACCATCGTTGAGCACTTGATTCAAATCTTTATACCTACAACTTGTCCTCAACAATGAAGATATGGAAGCATATGGTGATAATATATATTGTTAACACATATAATAGGATAATCCATCAAGATTCATAACAAATATGCCCATGGAATAAAAATTCAAATATTTGCAAGATATTAATTGGACAAGAAAAGAGTATTTATATTAAAATATGATCAACATAAGTGTATGAATGAAAATCTTCCGCATCATCACGTCTCAGAATCGAGAAACTAAGTACCTTCCAAATGGACCTCCACCACTTCAATCCTCCACCAAAGGAAATCTCATATAAGAGAGACAATGAGGTTCTCCATCGAAGAGGGAAGTGCTTGGGGGTTGAACAATTTGTTCATACTTTAAAGGACAAAGGGATGCAGACTCAATATGAAGTGAATAATTTCTCTAGAGTAATTTTTCTCTCAAAAGTTGAATTCTCTCCTCTTCCATAGTTTGGATATGTCCCAATTTATAGCCTTCAAATAGAACTGAAGGGCCAAGTTGAAACATTTCCAATATATCAAAGGTCAAGGATCATGGATCTTGTGACATGACATGGAAACCCAACACAATTTTTAATTTTGAGAACCAAAATCGATGTACATGGCTGTAGTGGTTCAACCTGCATATACACATGTTGTATAACTGGTAGGGCACGTATATGTGGAAAATATGTTTTTTTTGCTCTAGGAAGTGCAAACGGGGACTTCAAGTCTACACAGGGAAATGGAAAAGGCCTTTTGAGAAAGTTGCATGGGGTGAGGAAAATATTGTTATAACAAATGACCCCTAATGTCTGAGGCCGAAGGAGTATCTGTGATGGCCGAAATACATTATAATTCCTAGAAGTGAAGTAATGGAGACCCAGATGGATGAAATAGTTTCTCATGAGAATATTACAATCCATAATGAATTTGTACACATGGATGTCAATTTCAATTACACTGCAGATCCATGTGTAAATATACCAAACAGTTGTTCATGGCTATGAATAGGAAATACAAAGTAGATGCATGCCATAGGTTGTCATAGTCATGAACAAGGCCCAATGAAAACTAGTCTCAAAATCAATCTGAAGATATTTGTATACAATGGAGTACAATATGATCTCCCATGATCACCAAAGTCATATAGGTACTAATCCAATGAATGATAGCAACAACTCAGGGAAGTTATGACTATAAACTGATGTCGTCAAGTCTTCTATATGATCTGCCAAAGGTGCAATTCTACATCATGTGAATAAAGGAGTTGATATCGAACATAATGAGGCTTCATTTAATTACTAGTCATAAAGGTATATCATTAACAAATGCGATACATCCTACCGATAATGAAAGTAGGTATCAAGGAACCAAGTACATTCTTACAAGTGTGAATAAAGGTGTTGAGGTTGAACACTTGAAGAATCCATCGATCGGGGGATATTGATGTATTCCCAACTGTCGATGGAGGGAGAACATAACACTAATGATTGCAAGCCTCTAGGTACTCATAGGACTCATTTCTAGAATAGATGAGTACAATTCGATGGAAGGATACCCACTGAAACGAGAGCATTAAAGCATCTCTCATCAGTCAGCACGAGGTACAAAACAATATCTCAATGATTTGGAGGAACTCATAAAAATAACATGTTCACAAACCAATGACCTTGTGCATATTTTCCATGCACCATATGCAAGTAGTGCATGAAAATGACCCTTTGAATAGAAACCAATAAAGAAAACTATCGAAAAAGGTGAGGAAACCATCAATAAAGCTAATGGAATCCAAGACACTACATGAATCCCAATGTGTGAATATATTTCTTTCCATTAAACAAAAGGGAAACCCCCCATTCAACGACCAATGAGGAGATGTCGACTGTTGGGTTCAAGGTTACCTACCCATATAGAAAATAGGACCAGGGTGCATGCTAGGACTACAACTTCATGTAAATATGAAACACACTAAGGGTATGGATGACATGAAAATTCAAGAGTTCTGATGAATGGCTGACACATGATTATAGACTTCCTTTGAACAAGAGCATGAGACATATGGAGGACTTCGACAACATAGACTTAATAATGAAACTTTGTGATGTGGGAAGAACCAATAAAACTCTCCATAGGTACTAGAAGAGTAACTAGTTAGAGGAGTGAACTCTAAGTAATGAGATCATCTTCCTAAGGTCATGCTACACCCAAACTTTGGATTATGAGTGGACTCAAAATTTGTGCTCTATTCAAAGGCGACATGACTATTTCCAACATGATATAATATTCTTTTCCCACCCATAGTTTTTTGTTTTTCATAGAAAAATGAATGCTATGATACAAAGGAGGAAATGAGTGTCGTGAGTAATAAAATAGTTCCAATAGTGGAACATACCTATTCTTAATGCAAGGAGGTGCATGCAAGACATGGACACTTGGGGGAACGTTTCCTCTTAGGGTATATGGTGTCAAGATGCAAAGGATATAAAAAAGACTCTACTTGGCTAGTGATGCTAATTGCTGAAGTAACAGGATTATAATGTGAAAGAGGGAACCAACAATAGGCTCAATATTGCAAGCAAGAGAATGAGATGCAATTACAACTTAACTCCAAAGAATTTCCTTTTTCGAGAATTTAGTCCCCTTGGCCTGAAAAAGTATAAAACAATACCCAAGAGAACTCTTCTAGCCACTAGTGACTAGAGTATTCCTTTTTCGAAATTAGTCTACTTGTTCCAAAAAAGGGTTAAACTTGCACCAAATAGACGTCCTTTCAAATCCAATTAACAAGTGTGAAAGAGGCAAGTTCACTCGACAATCTTTTCTATTTTTGAGAGAGTTGAAAAAGAGCTTAAACAAGACTTAGTGGGAGTCCCATAGGTATAGGTCAAGATGCTTATGAGTAAGAATATGAGGTTCGAATGTACAATCATATTGGAGCTATAAGGGACTCTCAGTCTTTATGGAATAATCTATGCATGGGACTAGATGGCACAAAGGTTCTAACTAGGGAACCTATGTTTGGTAAGCCTCTACCATTCAATAATGACACTTCTAATAGAAGTAAGGAGGTTTCGTGTTGCTAATAAATGGGTTTTTACCTAAGGCACATGGATCACAGTCATAGGATAATGGAAAAATGCAATATGGAGTCATGACCTGTCCTATATGTTGGTCAAATAAAATACTTTCCAAAGTCATGAACAGGCAGAATGATGCTAGAAACTGCAAAAATCCATGGAAAAACCACCAAAACCAACTCCTTCCACTATAATATTAGTCCACTAGGTCAAAATATTAGCTAAAACTATGTAAAGTGGGTAAAACTTTTCTATTAATAGTAAAAATAACCACTTTTACCATACCATTTTACATTTTTACCCAAATAGTGCATTTTGGACCAATTTTCCCACGATCTTCAAGTGCCAATTGTAGGCGCTACGAGCAATGTAATTAACAATTTTTTGGACCAAGTAAGTGCTCTTGTCCTCCTCTTCATTTCTAGTGGTTTACAATTTTAAATTAGGCCCTATTTTTTAGTATTAAAGGGAGAAAATTATGAAATATGGTGTACACGAGTTGTAGTTCATCGAGTCACATATGTGGAGACATGTACATGGGAAAAGCAAAGTCTGCCTGCATATATGTGGCCCTACACATGAATTTTAACATTACAACCTGTGTACAAGTCCGCAAACATGTTTTTTAAAGAGTTTGACTCAAAATATGGTTTTCCTTTTGCAGGATGGTACTTGAATGGAGAGCGAGAGAGAGCATGAGGAAGTTGATGTAGTAGTGGAAAGAGATGTGGGGGCCCAACTTTCCCTAAAAATATGTGGGATTTACATGTTTTGGGCTCTCAAAGGAATGAGGGCTCAAGTGAGGTTGCTTCAAATGCTACTAAACTTCTAGGATACGGATATAGAGGCCTTCAACCTTGATGGGAAACCATTGAGGATTGAAGTAGAGGACATATATTTCATCACAAGATTATCTCGTCAGGGTGAGGTAGTGAATATTAAATCTCGGAGAGCTGGGGGTGGTATGAACATAGAGGACTACATTGGTGCCCACTCTATTGAAGGCACAAAGAAATTAGGGAGTCAACTCCCCATCAGGGAAATCAAGAACCGAAGCTTGAAGATTGTCATCCTTGTACTTAGATGGATCATGGGTTCAACCTTGTTGCACAAGGCATAAAGGCCACTCATGTTTTACACAGTGGAGTGCTTGTGACCTATATTTTATGAATCATGTACCTCACTACTGGATAACATGAAGATTCAACTGACATACTGCAAACAAGGGAGGAAAAGGAATTTTGGGTTTGCATCTATATTGTGTAGCTTTTTCTTTGAGAGGGTTCTAGGTTTGAACCCTATAGTAGAGATCATTCCACATGGATTTCACAATCCAACCATGTCATGGTGGACCAAGGTGATGAGGTGGTTAGGAGGTGGTAGGGTACTGACCCCCTAAAATGATGATTTCTTATTCTGGTGGCATCGACAAGTTATATCCATAGATGGCTACCCTTATGCTGGAATCAACTACAGAGGAGATTTAGATATGCCATTTCCAAAATATTGCGCCTAAGGTGATATAGGTATGAGTTGTTTTATATATATATATATATATATATATATATATATATATTTTCAAAAGAATAAAAAACACAAATATTTTTGGATGGTATCAAGTATTGACAATTACTTTGTTGCAAAGATGTGGGTTTGTGACGACTATATGGATTCCCATTACATCGATGGAGGAACCAAGGAGATGAGCTGGTGGGAGGAGATACAGAGAGAGTGCTTCAAAAAGTGTAGGGGAACCTGTATCCTTTGATGCACAGGATTCCTATGGTTCAAGTAGAGGATCTTCCAAAGGCTATGCAGTGACGGGTGGTGGGTGTGTCATGTTCGTGGGTGCAACTCTTCTGGCGTCTCGCAAATTCCGTAGTGTGCTATCATGAAACGCATTTGGTGCCATAGGAATAGATGTTGTGGTTATTGAATCTACTGGCCATATATGTATTTTGAGGGTGTGAGCCCCATTTTGTACTATGACACCATATTTTTGGAGAGATGAAATATAAAAAACATTGATCTTTGGATTTAGTTATAACTGTTACAATGTGTACATTGGTGAATGCATTTTCTTTACTTTAGTTATGTGACAAATGCCAATCTAATATATAATTATCATATGCATTGGATACATAATTAGAACTTATAGGTATGTGATTATAAGTAATAAAATCAAAGTTTCACTCCAAAAGTTGTACCTGTAGGAATCGTCGGTGTAGAGTAGGGTCTCACACAAGGTAACTGTCATTCAACTAACATACTACTAATTGGGAGTCCAACAAACTTCTAAAGACCGAACACCATGTGAAATTGTGTCTTGTAAAAGATCTACATCGACATTATATTCAACCACATTATTCTTTGATGACCCAAGAAAAATGACACCTGAAGACACCAGTTGACCCTTGAGTGAGTAAATGACCCAAGCAACAGAAGCCAAGTTCCATGTATGATGATTGGAATCGTCTACGAATCCTAAGTAAATTGAATACTCTTTTGACATATTCCAACCAAGAGAAAAATCAATAAGAAATCTGATGACACAAAGGAAAATATATATATACACTAATATACACTAGTATACAAAGAGTTATACCCAATATTCAGGGATCAAGCGTAATATATTTTTGAGTAGAGCCCATTTATGGGCTCAACCAACATATTCCATTCATAATATTCTAATTTGTAGGCTCCTTTTTCTAAAACACATCGCATGATATAGGGATCATGCCACATGGGGTTGAACTTGCCTACCCCCAGCGGTTCTTTGGCCTGGTCATACAAGAGGACCAAGTCACCCTCAGTGTACTGTTGAGGATAGGCAGACCTATCATACTAGACCTTAACACATCATTTATTTTCTTTGATAGTCATAGAGGCATCTTGATGTTGCTTATCTAGGCTCTCTAGTTGTATGAGGCATTCTTTGATATTGAAAGTGTCAAGTAGGAGCTTACCTGCCATTCTAAGGGAAGGGTGGATTCCTGGCATTTCTTCATATGACCAAGAGAATGACTGAATTTCTTCACGTGAACAATTTGTGTCGATATATACATTTTCAACTTTGCTACGAGTTTGAGAGATGTCGATCATGACAGTAGGAGAAATAATTGTCATGTTTCCTTCGGCATAAGTTCCATGCCTATCTAGTGAAACCATGGCATGAATGACCATCTCACTCAAGGAAGATTTGAAATCATCTTGTTCAATTCTAACAAGATATGGAAGGAAGTAAGAGTGATGATGCATATCATCCCATGGCCTATCAGGACCATTCATGTCCTTTAATATGGCTTCATCTGAAGGTAAAGTATCATCGAGGAAATCATGTGAACAAGACGATGAGGTGGCCCATATGGGTTGGAGAATAGGATCATCCTCATCCTCCTACGAGGAGATAACATCTGGGTCAGCAGTAGAGTTGAGAACAACCTGATACGTTATCTTTTTTTTCGACAATGGAATTGTCATTCGAATATGTGACTGAACTTTTCAAGACATGGTCAGGGAAGGTAGTGTCCAAGGATTGTTAAAATACAAACTACAGAAAGGAACGAATCTCATTGATGAAAAATACCTACTGGACATGGTGTATATGTGATGAATTGGTGCCACAAAATAAAAGGCACCCATGAGGGAGGAACACATTCCGACATCAATATCCTCAGTTGTCGACTGAGAATTGTCAACCACGGGTATCTAAGGTCCAACTGATGCATTGGGACTAGCATGCACAAAGAATAACTAATCAATCGTCACGATTTTTCCTTCGTGAGGAAAACATAAAGTATGAAAAATGGACGATACGACTGCAGTCATGGCATAATTCTAGCTATGCCCTAGTAATAAGTTATAGTCAAGGGGTGCATCAACCACCTCCACATCCACCTCCACTATATTTCCACCTAATTGGACTAGAAAGGTAGGAATAATGTCGTGGGGATGAAAAGGACAACCATCAAATGTGTTCAACATAGTCATATATTAGGAGAGGGTTGGAGAGCCAATGGATTTCCAACATGTTAGGGACATCACACACGTTGCAACACCTTCATCAATAACAATACATTTGATGGTATACTTTGAGTAATCTACATGAATTTGAAAGGCCACATGGTAACACAAGCGAAGCTTCACATCCATGAAGTCAAACTTGATAACCTTAGATATCCTAACACAGATAACAAGGCATTCCTTTCTGAAGGACACATCTAGAGCACCTCCAAATCTGACATCGCACAAGGGGTTTGACCCATGTCTTCGACAATCGACTAACTCTAGGCAGCTCTAACATTAGGGTTGTGGGTAGAGATTTTTAGTACTCCTTTTTGAATATTAGGAAGAGGATATGGATTTTCAATATGAAAAAGGTGTTTTTAGAGGAGGGAGAGAATCTATACCTGGAACAACCTGTGAAGAACTGCAATCGTGAGACCGAGTGGATACATTAATCTTATACTTGACCATATTTACACATAGATGGTCACCTTCATGCGCCGATGGGTTTTGATTCCCATTCAATGCATTTTAGGAATTAGAGGAGCTTGAGACCATGTGTTGTTTATGTAGAAATGTATTAGTCGATACAATGGGCAGTTGAGATAAGAGCCTCATAACTTCCTCAAGTTTGTGGCATAAGTGGGTAAGGTGATCATATGTACAAAGATTGCAAGGAAAATTCACCTTCCACTTTTCTTTCTTTTCCTCACCAACATTTTTATTCGATCTATCATTATTAGCATTGTCCTTGGGTTTATTATTATTATTATTTCTCACACCCTTACGATTGTTACCATGACCTTTTATTTTATTCCCTCCTGGTTGTTGGTTACCATTCGGGTTAGAAGATGACTGTACAAAATGCACATTCACCGACTGGGTGGTAGTGGAGGATGCATATGAAGCTTTTCCTACTAAAGACTATCTTAGAGACAACTCCTTTAATAGGTGCATCACCAAGTCTGTAGACTTAGTATTTGCAGAGCCTATAATTCCATCAGCATGAGGCTTGAGATTTTGTCTAGGGTCGTAGTTTGACCTCGACGCACAAAGAATAATTTTGTATAACATCCCAGATTGAGAATATATGAGATCTAACTATTGGGATTTAAAAATAGCTTCCTTTTCATATGTTACCTTGGATGTAGAAACATCCTTCGAAATATAAGGAAATAGGAATTTAAGGAACCATTCCAATAGAAAATTTGGAGGAATGTAAGATTTGATCAACCTCTTTTGTCTACGCCACTCTTGGATATGATTTGAGATATGGGTGTCTTTGTCCTGGAAGAGGTCTAACATAATTTCTATGTTGGAGTCGTAATGAACTGACAACTAGAAGTGGTCGAGAAATACTAAAATCATCTGGTTAAAATTATCGTATGTTCCCCCCAGTAGCTCTATGTACCATTTCCCTGAAACCAAACCCCCATAACAATGTGTTTAAATAGTCTCAAATGAATAGAATCATCATTAAGGGAATTGGAAGAGCACCAAATATGAAAATTAGTCACATGATCACCAGGGTCTTCACTAGTATTTACCTCGAATTTTGGAATATCTGAAGGAATATTGGTGGGGATGGAGCCATGTTTGGTCATGATGCACCAAATCATTCATTAATATTGACAAGTATGGAAAATTAAGAGTGGCTAGAAAAGGGAGTTGGGGTTGCATCATATGACCCCATGCTCCTGGGAAAGATTGATTTTGAGGGATCATAACCCATCTAGCGTTCTGGTATGCACCATTTCCCTATCTGGGATTTTAGTGCCCCCCTCCAAACTAATTCATAAGGGGTTGGTTGGGCACCATTCATATAGGAATTTTATAATGAGGGTTAAAAGCATTTCTCCTAGATAGAGGAGCTCCAGTATGGGGGTTCCCATAGTATGAAACCGACTCACTCTGGGTGGAAATATGAAGGATAGAGGTGCATTTTTCATACTAAACATGTTTTTTAGAATCGGTGAGGAGGAGGTAGGTGTAAATGATAGAACATAGGAAACAACTTGTACACCTGGTCGATTACTCCATCCAGGAGCATTAAGACTAGGATGATACCAAAGAGGAAAGAAAGATTGGCTTCCAACCATAGGATTCATTTCAGGAATGTGAGCTCCACCAAACGAGAGTGGAATATGCAGAGGAGACATGCCCCAAGGTCGAAAACTAGGATTAGTATTATTTGTTGGAATGGAAGACGAAAATTGTTATGTTATATTCGGCATACCAAAAGAGAAAGGGTTAGAGATTGAAGGAATGGACTAAGAATTATATCTAGGCATACTAAAAAGGGACCCAAATGGGTTCATTACTATGGGTTGTGTAGCAACCATAGGTGGGATAGGAGTAAGGAAGGGGGCCTCCAGCACCACAACCGAAGTGGTTGAAGGATTCAAAGGAGTTCCATTAGCTACAATGGATATGGGAGTTGAAGGACTCTCAGTATCTTTCTGACTTGACTCAATACTCATACTTGTATGATCACAAGTTTGGTAGGTGGAGGTGTGTGTTCCACGGTTGATAATTTTATGTCTTTTAGAAGGAAAAGGCTCAAGATGCAGTGGTAATTTCAAGAAACGAAGAGACCTGTGAGGAATTAGGTCTGGATCCACGATGACTCAAGAATCGATATATAAAAACAAATCCTAAGGCCAACTAACAATCAAAGAGCACACCAAAATAAATAAAAAGGCTAAATGCACACAAACATGATATAGTGGATGAAAAGGGGCCTCCCTCACTATAGTAGGTATGCATCGCCCAGAGGGGCCTGAGACTCCCTTCAAAATATTGGAGGTATCTGAATCAATTATAAGGGCCCTCATGGGATTAACAATGCAATTGGTCAGATCACCCCAGAGAGGTAATCCTCTATAAAGGTTGTGTGTTATCTAACCCTTATTTGAATCAAGGTACCTACAAAATAACCTCTGTAAGTAACCTATGTGGATACCTATGTCAAGCAACTAAATCCATCACGATATAACCAATGTGCAGGAGAAAAGTCGTAAGTCAGGTCCACCATATGGGAAGGGTAACAAAGCCTGAAATCTTGATAGGACTGCCTCTCACAGAGGTAAAGGTACTAGAAAGACCCCATATATGAATAGATTCCTAGAAATATCTCTAACACTAAGAAGGTATTAGAGGGATATCTCTACAACCAACTTCACGCTACTGCATGCTTAACTCCAGTGTGTGAGGAGCCTCCTGACATCACTAATTATATAATGGATTTCACCACTCCCTTAGTTAGAAACTTTCAACCCTTCCATGATCTCCTCTTTTAAGCCATCCATCTTAGTATACATCATGGCTTCCAACATAGAGTCAATTGAATCCATCATACTTTGTAGTTCATCTTTTGTTACTGCCTTGTTTTGTAAATCATCTATGTCCTTGTGCATTTATTCACCTGCATCAAGAGTCCAAGTAGGAATTTCTGAGGTCTTATTTGGTGTATAATTTCCCTTTCTTGGTGGCATGTTGGCCAAGTATCACTGCAAGGCAGGAATTCCTAATTGGCTTAGACAAAAGTCCTCAAAGACAAGGGAGTGTTAGGTGTTATAGCTCTCTGATATAAATGCATGGTCCAACAATAGTACTCAGCCCAATATCTTAGGGAACTAACTAAGGAGGCTTAACCATGCCCTTAGATATACTATTTGACTACCCAGGTACTAGAGAGTGATCTCCCCAAGTGTTGTTCTCAGTTTACTATAGCAATAAGATGACCAAATGGTTTACTCGGTTGGTATTGGATTTTAGGGGGTATCCCGATATATGCTAGGTACTGGGAGCTCAAATCTGTAGTAGTTTTTATAATGCGCAACCGGTCAAAAGGGGCCTTCCAATATACTCTAGGTACATGGAAGAACCACACAGTCCCCGAGTTGTAGAACTGACAAGTAACAAAAACTCCTAAGTTTAAAGATGATGGAATACTTAAGTACCTAAAAAACACTAAGATTCTCCAAAATTTATGTGATACTTATTTTATCCCATTTTATTTCTAGAGATTGGAACAAGAACTCACAGGAGAGTGATTTTGATAGAGATCGGAACAAGAAATCACATATCAACTCGAAGAAGTGGATACAAAGGTATGTATTTACATACTTACATGATTTTTTCTTTGTTGATTTCCTGATAGTATTGGTTGAGTGGTTACATAGGTTAGTTGAAAATGCAGAGCATACTGCACTATTGTTTTGATGAATTGGACCCACGAGTTGATTCAAAAAGTTAATACTATAAGTAATTGGATCTCATGCACAATTGATTTATGGATGGATAGTGTATTGGGGGGTTATATTATTGATTTTTTTATAGATTGTACCCAATAATATAGTGTTTTTGAAAGAGAGTTATTTAAAGGTTTGTGCGGAAGATATTTGAAATCACTTTCTACTTGTATCAAGGTGTTTTTGTGTGATAAGAGGATTATGAATATGGAATATGATTTCCCTAATAGCTAGGTGCCTTCATGCACATAGGGGGACTAGGGAATGACTAAGGGATGGTATGAGTGTATGAAGAAGATGGATGCATTAAAGAATTAATAATGAACGAATGGACTGAGAATGTTGAGAGAAGACAAATGTGCAACAGAAGAAGAGATTAGAGTATTGCACAGTGGAAAACATATTCGGTATAGTAAGAAGAATATTGTGGCTGGTAGAGAAGAGAAGCATAATGGGATTAAGGAAACAGACACTAGTGTAGTACTTCATATTGAATGAATACCACAGATAGAGGAAAATGAAAAGGATCATCAGTTCAGTATAGAAAAAGGGGATCCATTACATCCCACTCAAGACATACTCTGTGTCGAACCCATCACCCTGTGTGCATGTCCAAGATATGAAACTTTATCATGAACACTTGTAGTTAGTGGAGGAAGTAAAGATAGTAGTAAAGCTATTCAGAGTAGTGGAAGTAGTGCAATAACCCAGAATTAGTCGGTGACAAAAATAAAGAATACTATGTAGTATACAGTGGTAGGGGTAGATATGACTTTGAGAATGCTTGTCTTTCATGGAGAAGGAACATAAGATACAAAACAAAAATTATTTTTCTATGAAGAAACATGGACTGTGAATAACGTCTAGTACTATGAGGAAAAAATCATGTAGCTAGTGATGACATTTAGAGATCACATGTTACGTTGGTATATGAAGTATCAGTTTACTACACTTGTGGGACAAGCTAGAATGTTGGAAGACATTAGGAAAGCCATGTTAAAGGAATTATAGAAACCAAAGTTTGAGTCATAGTGTATTACATAACTCAAAGAGATTAAAAAATTGCAGAATGAATCAATATGGTATTTTAACCAAAGATTCAAGATATTGATGGATTGATTAACCTTCCATATTCCAGATAAGAAGTATAGAGAATGGTTCATTGTAGGATTATTTCCACATGTATGATGCCCCTTGATGTATAAGAAGATTATGCCACAATCAGAAGCACTAGATATTGACATGAAATTGGAATCACCCCATGTAGGAGAGAATGGCATAGGGATGGCTCAGGTTCAGTCATAGTTAACATATTTCACAATTCAATTGTAGGATATTACTTAAGGCAAATAACAGCAAGAATAATTTTTATGTACAACATGCAATAAATAAGGTCGTCCTAAGAATGAATGTCCATATTTTAAAGAGTATTTGGCTATAGGATCCACGAATCACTTAGCACTGAGAAGAGGATTTTATTGTGAGATATGAAGAACACTGGGTCATCACCTGTGTTGAAATGGGTACTTGACACTGAGAGGGGAGGGGGTGAATCAGTCTCACAAAACTTTGGACAATTTTCCACTTTTCACAAATTAACTGAACAAAAAATAATTATTTCATTTTCTCAAACAATATATATAAAGGAATTGATAAATTATTTATTTAAATAACATGAATGAATACATAAGATCAATCTTTGAATATAATCTTCATACAACTATGAGAGACCCAACTCTTTGTTACAAGACCCAACTTTTAGTTCATAGATCCAACTGAGAAATGAGGAATCCAATCCTCATAACAAGTCCCATCTTGTTGATCTCAGATCCAACTGAGATGTGAGGAATCCAATCCTCATACAAGACCCAACCTATAAACCGACACCAACCTGATAGAATGAAATTTCATTCAATCCATTATATATAAATATATATACTTCAACAAATTCAACTCTCTTCTTCTCACCATTACTTCTTGTTTATATACTCTTCCAACTAGTGTGAAATTGAATCATTGTGTATTTTGATATTTGAACCATTGTGTATTTTATTTTAAATGATAATATTAATCTTTAATTAATATAATTTTTTTCTTTTTTTTATTCTTTATTCATGTTTTCATGATTTAACTCTCTTTTAATCATGACCATGTATCAGTCTGTCTGTCCTCATGAGTTGATCACAAACATGGATCGAATCATTATATATTTATCATGTTGTTGTTGTGTTCTTAGTTCACCAATAGATCACATTAGATCACTTATCGTTTATCTGTATTGTTTTGGTGTTAACTCTCTATCAAATTAATCTGTATGAGGCACTTCCTTCAAACCATTTTCATATGATTGAAGGCATAGAACCAAGGGCTAATAAAGTTAAGATCTATATTCATTTTACCCTTGTTTCTATGTTCCATATGACTAATGATGGTGACTAGACACTAGACTAAACAAGTGCTTGAGCGCTTATCAGAATCAACGATCATGATTCAATATCCCGATGAGATGGATGACTGTCAAAACTTATCTCTTAGAAACATCGGTATTTCAAATTTTCAAACCTTCGAATACGATTTCTCTAAACATATTGGATGATTCACATTTATATCACAGAACTATATCAATGGTATATTTGATCCTTACACTTATCCTTTCACTGCTTGATCTGATGGCTGAGACATACTCAAGCGTTGAGATGGATGGCCACCATTTACTATGGGACTTCGGCTATTTCAACTTACACTATCCTTTCACTGTAGTATATCGACGGATGAGAATGCTCCCAAAGTGTTTCTTTAGATTGGACGAACCATGTCTACTTCGGGATTTCGTCTTTCGGGACTTCAGAGCTTTTGTCATTTGCTAGTGGTGAGACTCTCGAAGTAATTCTTCCTGGAGTGACGTAATTTATTGACGTCACATGTTGACATGGCACGAGCCAATTTCTTCTTGATACATGTAATCATATGATTATTCCATGTGTACTTGCTGACGTGGTCTTCTGCCACACGTCCTTGCTAACGTGGTCTACCATACGTCCTTATAGACATGGTCTATTGACATGGTTTTCTGATGTGGTCTACCACATGTCCCTGTTTACGTGGTCTGCTAACCAACAACCTTGATCCAATGGTCATCGTATATCCTCCACATCTAATGGTCCTTACTTGTTTCGGATTTTGGGCTTCAAGTATTTCAAATATCAAACATTCTAGAGCGTAACCTCCTCACATATTTTAACTTAAAACGAATGTTGTTAGTTGATCAAGGTTTTAGATTGACAAATTGATCTATCTGCAATAATGCTTAGCCTTGGATTAAATCCAATGGATCCTCTTATAGCTTATCTTGTTCTTCCACTAGAATGATCTGACAACTGATGGATATTTGGGTGATTGAGATCTCAGATCTCAGCCCTTGCTTATCCCATCCTTCCATTAATTCAATCCGATGACTGATGGGTATTCGAGTGATTGAGATCTCAAATATCAGACCTTGATTGTCCTGACCTTCCACTTAAATCAATCCAACGAATGACGGAAATTTTCATAAATGAGATCTCATGATATTTTACCTCGCATATCCTGTCCTTCAACTCGAAAATGATTTGACAACTGACAGGTATTCGGATAATCGAATTCTCAATCCTTTTTCCCTGCTTATCCTATCCTTCCACTTTAAAATGATCCAATGGTCAAGAAGACTCTCGAAATAGATCAATGATCAAGGATGGTTGTGGGGTCCTCAACCAGCATGAATTTTAAGACTATCGTCGGGTTCCACAATGGAAACCACTCATTGGTAGTGGAACTGATTTCAAACATAGATATATTGTCAAGTGAACATCAACGGTTGTTTTGGATTGCGAAACCACAACTTGTGAGTGGTTTAATTCGTCACCCAAGCTCCGTAATTTGAAGTTGTGTGTTTTTTGGTGAGTTAACCACAATCGTCGATCTTTGAACCTATAAGATCTGACGATCTTAAATAATTGTGGGATTGAAAATAACACAATGTTTAATAATCCTTTCGATCTCTGCAATCTATCCCTATCGTTGATCTGGATATTGGGCATCTGATGATTATGAATTAATCTAACTTAATCTGCTCGTTTGTTGGGTCAACCATAGTCGTCGATATTTGGGTTTATGAGATCTGACGATATAGACCATTGCGGGATTAGAACCAATGATTTGTTGAATTTTTCTTTCACTCTTTGCAATTCATGCCTACCATTGATCTAGCTTGCAGATATGACAATCATGATCCTCCAATGGTCTTCAATCCCATGGTCACTCATATGACCAATGTCCGTTCCATGAGATGATCAATAGCATCACTTTTATTGATTGGACGGTTGTTGAGGCTTCTCACCTTTTCCTGTGCATTGGTCAACTTCTCAATATTTCCATCGATCCTGACGACACTTCTGCAATGCGCTCTTCCTTCTGATATTTGATCTTCACATACCATTCGCTCCTCCTTATGAGCTTGCGCTTTTAATCTCTGCATACTGTTTGGCATTTTCTTCCAACTGATATACTATTGAAATCAATGAAAATTTCATCTATGATAAATCACAATGATAATTCATCATAACAACAAATCATCAGATCATAATGACATCAACTGTTGACATCAATGACAACATATCATTGAAAATATGTCCAACAATATCCCCCTTTTTCATTGATGGAAACACACAAACTCCCCCTGTGATGATGCTTTCCTCCTACGAAGTTACTCTCCCCCTTTGACATCAATGGCAAAGGGTTGATCCCCTTATAATCAACATTTGTTTGTCTACATGTTGTTGACTAGAACATGAACTTGGGTAACTCCCCTTGGAATCATGTTCTGTCTATCATAACTGAATGACTCCCCCTGTCAATATGCTCTCTCTCTTCTTCTGATTACTCTCCCCCTTTGTTTATGAAAGAGTAACTCTTCCTGACAAGATCTAGTAGTCTCTCTTCTTCTGATTACTCTCTCTTCTTCTGATTACTCTCCCCCTTTGTTAATTTACTAACTTCTTATCTCAGTTTATTGGGATTTTTGTGTTTAAATAAGTAGTCTTCTTGATACCAATTTTTGTAGTGATCAAGTCTTTTCAAAAATTAATCTAATTACTTTCTTATTTTATAAGCAAAATACTCCTCCTGAGTTTTTACTAACTTTCCTTTGTCAAATAGAACAAGAGTATGAATCTCACTGATATTTTTGATTACTTCTTATTCTTCTTTGATATTTCACATGAATATCAATTGAGGAATTATACCAATTGATTTAAATACCAATTTTGTTATCAATTTTGTTATCACATGAATCTATCTTTGTTGAATGATACTCCTTGAACTTCTCTGCTACTTTTTTTTTAACAACTTATGACATCATCAAAATTTGATATTGTCCCATATACTTCTATAGGTACTTCCTCTTCTTGAGCTTGATTTATTTCATATTGAATTTCACATTCTTCATTAGGAATTTTACCCATCATGATATTATTATTAGTTTCTTCATTTTCAGGTGTAATAACATTTTTCTTGCTTTCTCCTCAGATTTTCTTCTCCATATTTGATGCAGGAGCATCGCCAATGTCAAGTGAGCATGGGGCAATACTAACGCATTTTGGGCACATGTTGAATTGTTTAAAATATTTTGGAGTTGGATGCACCAAAATTAAATGTAACAATTTATAAAGGGCGTACTGTTAGAATGTAATCATACCTTGAGCGTCCCACTCTCGTCTGAAGGACTAAGAGGCATTTATGTTAATGAATGTAAGTAGGTAGAATTGAATTCCTAGATTAGACAGTTTTAAGAGTCGGAGGGAAACAAGATATATACAACCTCACTTGTATTATTGTAGCAATAAGAATCAATATGAGAAGAGAGCATAGGAGAGAAGAAGAAAAAAACTGTGTAGAAGAAACCATGTACAAAAGTTCTGAAATTAATATATGAAGCTTGATTCAGACTCATGGTGTTCAAATAATTTCTGTATGCATGCTTGAATGTTATGCTTATGCTTGTTTACTCTCTGTTATGCATTTTCTTTGATGTGTGAATGTATGATTTCACATTTAATGTTTGAAATCTGAAGAGAGGGAGAGTAAGGAATGAGTTTCAATTGTTTCTCTGTGTGAGCAAGCGTTTTCCTGCAAGGAGTATAGTGAAAATGTCTGCATGGTGTGTGTTGACAGAGGTCAGAGTTCGTCTCTGTAAGCTCAGGAGAGATAGCATTTGTTCTCATTCTCAAAGAATTTCAAATTAAGAATAGGAGTCGTGCAAGGAGTGCGTAAGCTGAGAGAAGTCTTAGTGTTTGCAACCTGAGAGAAATTGTTGAAAGACTGTTGTTGCAGGGAGTGCGCAGAGTCAATGAGATTCAAATACTTGGTGTATTTGAAGAAGTGTCACAAGGAGTGTGTGCAGGAAATTTCCCCAAAGAACTTGAGGATTTTTTATCAAGCTCAGGAGGGATAGAGTCTTCGAAGATACTGAAGAAAATCTCAAAAGAGTTAGTTCCTTGAATCTTCGAAAGAAGGCACAACGACATTGTTCTACAGGAAGGAGAAATTTCATGGAAGACCACCATGTTCATTTCGCAGAAATCGTCAAGGGAGATTTGGATGGTCAGAATTCTCTGAGGGGAAATCACGAAGTTCCAAGAACCATTAGATCTTGCAGAGGATCAAGGAGGTTTATGGTGGGTGTGTTTTTTTGGTTTAATCTCAGGGGTGAATTGAACCGTAGGATCACCCACATATTTCGCATCTTAGGGTTTTGGGAGGTGAAGGGTCGAAACATTTGTAGCGATACTCGTGAAATCGTGAAAGGCAAAGTTCTGAAATAGCAAAGGAATCTGAGTTGTTTGCTAGAAGGAGGACACATGTCACAAGATCACCCGTATCGGGGACTCGGATATTGGAGGTCCGAAAGAGAAGTTTTTCAACTTCATGAGTGGCAAAGTTGTGAAAAGAATCAGGACCGTCCATCTGAGAGTGGATAAGTGGCATGCTCACCAACACGAAATTCAGACTTTGTTGACCATTTCTGGGTTTCGTGAGTTGGAGAGTCAAAAGTTCAACATCAGGACTCGCGACGTCGCGAGGTCTGAAACTCCGAAAAAGGTGGGAAGTTCTGTGTGGGACCCACGTAGATGACGTGTTGAAATTCCACCATTTCAACATATCATAGGATAAGAGGTCGAGACTTTTGTCCCAAAGTCATGAGTAGCGAAAGTCCCAAAGTCACGAGTAGACAAATCGCGAGAGAATTGCAGTCGTCCGTTAGGAGGAGGCCAGGTGGCGGAGATCAAGAGATCTCGTGTATCGGAGGTTCATAGGGTGAGAGACCAAAGATAAAGTGTTCCAAGTTGCGAGAGGTGAAATCGTGAAGAGCGTGGATAACCGTCGGATCCAGGTCACGGGAGGACCGTTGGATAAAGAACCCCATTGCATTTCACGTCTCGGGGGTTTGGAGGTCGAAGGGAGTTACTTTCGATTACAAAGGTCATGAAGTGCTGAGAGATGAGGCACGAGTGTGGACGCGTGGTGGAATCTCAAGGTGGGGTCACGTGATTTGATGTGTGGACACATGTCACCTAGTAGAAGGGGTCAACACTTTGTTTACTCTCATATATAGGGAATTCATGAAGTGAGAGCACAAAGGTTCGACCTTTGAACTCGCGAAGTCGCGAGAGTCGAGAGAAGCCAACGATAAGCCTAGCCGGTAGTCATGCAAGGAAGGCACTGACAAAGTAAGAGCTATAGCCATTTCACGATTTTGAATATCGCAGAATTGGAGGAGGGAGAGTCGGAGTCTCAACTTGCGAACTCGCGAGATTGCGAGTTGTGAAAAAGGACCTGTGGATTGATTGCAGATTCCAGTGGGAATCGAAAGAGCCGATCCAGCTCAAGAGAATATAGAATGATCCTGTGAGCGAATCTCGGTCTCGAGGGCCGATAGGTCTACGTCAATCGGTATCAGAGCACAAAAAAATTTCTTTGCTTTCTGTAGCAGGGAAAAGGAAGATTCACCATGCCGTCGAGAAGAAGAGACAGACAAACACCCGATCCACTAGAGGATATCGAAATGCTGAGAAGAAGGGGTAGGAAAATGCCTGATCTAGCCATGGAGAGAGAGATGTGTGATCTACGCGCCAGACTTGAGGACATGGAGACAGCATAGAGGTGCACAATTGGTGCTGGGGATCTTACTGATTCTGAAAGTGAAAATGAAGTCAAACATGAAGGAGAAGAAGTCACAACAGAAGATTCAACAAACGAATGCCTACTTAGGGATATTGCAAGAATGGGTGCTAAGGAAAAAATGGATATTCCAGTATATGAAGGAAACCTAGATGCTGAAGAGCTTCTAGATTGGATTAGAGATATGGACACATATTTTGACTATGAATATGTCGAGGGAGACAAAAAGGTCAAACATGTTGTCACAAGATTGAAAGGACATGCAACATTGTGGTGGGATGAGTTACAAGCTGACAGATGCTGCAAGGGCAAGTAGAAGATCAAGAGTTGGGATAGGATGATCGCGAAGATGAAGGCAAAATTCATTCCCAGGGACTACTAAATTATTTTTTTTCGGAGAATGAAAAATTTGAGACAGAAACTGATGATAGTAAAGGAGTATACTGAAGAATTCTACAGGCTGAACATCAGGGCAGGTCATCACGAAAGTGATGATGAAAAAGTTTCCAGGTACACGAATGGTTTGAGATACGACATTCAGGATGAGATGAGCATGATGACCATACAAACAGTGGAAGATGCTTATTGGATGGCTTTAAAAGCTGAAGAGAAGCTGAGCTGAAAACAAGGTCAAAGAGGTCGAGGCAGAAGTCAAGCCAGAGGAAAATCAATTGCCCAGGATAGAAATCAGAAACTGAAGGAAGAGAGGAAGAAACCTTAGACTCAGACTGAGAGAGGTGGAAGTTCACTGAGAGGGAAGCATACCAAATAGAAAGGTTAGTATGCTGACATAAACATTTTTCCTCGTACTAGAGGTAGAAGAAGAGGAAGAGGTGGAGTGGTGAAATACTTCACGTGTGAAAAGAATGGACAAAAATATTATGAGTGTCCAAAAAAAAAGAAAGAAGGTGGTGAAACTCACATTGCCAAAGCACAGAGGTGAAATGTTGAGGCAGAAGATGTTGAAGGTCAAAGATCGTTGATGATGCGAAAGGTTCTCTTAATGCCAGAGAAGGAGGTGGAGAATCCAGTGCAAAGGAACGGACTTTTTCGAACTACTTGAAGACCAAATACTGGGCATGCAAAGTCATTGTGGACAGTGGTAGCACATATAATCTCATTTCTACAGAGATGGTAGAAAAGTTGGAGCTAGAGACTATTGAACATCCAAGCCCATACAAATTTTTGTGGCTACAAAAAGGACATCAGGTAAATGTCACTAAACAATGTTTAGTTGAATTTAAAATAGGAGGGTATAAAGATGAAATACTCTGTGATGTTATTCCCATGGATGTTTGTCATTTATTACTGGGTAGACCGTGGCAATATGACAAAAATGTGATTTATGATGGGAGAAAGAACACATACACCCTAGAGAAGAATGGGAGAACTCACATGTTGTTGCCAATTAAGGACAAAAAGGTAAAACCTGAAGTAAGCAACACTATACTTCTCATGAGTGGGAAGGAACTTCTTACAGAGGTTAAGAAGAAGGAAGATCCACAATTCATTGTGGTTAGGAAGCCTAAAATTGTTTTAACCAATACAAGGGTAGATGATTTACCGGAAGAGGTTCAGAAACTGTTGGAAGAGTTTTCTGACATAGTAGTGGATGAACTACCTCATTCTTTGCCACCGATCAGAAGTGTGAGTCATCATATTGTTCTCATACCTGGAGCTAGTTTACCAAAAAAAGCAGTGTACAGATTGATGCCACAGGAGAATGAAGAAGTCAAAAGATAGGTCCAGGATTTAATGGACAAGGGGTTGGTTAGAGAAAGCTTGAGTCCATGTGTTGTTCCGACAGTCCTCAGTCTGAAGAAAGATAGAGGCTGGAGGATGTGTACAGACTCAAGGGCAATCAACAAGATAACCATTAGGTATAGATTTCCATTTCCAAGAATGGATGATTTGATGGATTTCTTGAGTGGAGCTAAATTTTTTTCGAAGATTGATTTGAAAAGTGGATATCATCCGATTCGTATGAGAGAAGGTGATGAATGGAAGATAGCCTTCAAGACTAATGATGGGCTGAATGAATGTCTTGTTATGCCATTTGGCTTAACAAACATGAAGCACCTTCATGATATTGATGAATGAAGTCCTGAAGGATTTCATCGGAAAATTTGTCATTATGTATCTGGATGACATACTGATTTTTAGTCAAACAGAGGCAGAACATCTGAAACATTTGGCTACAGTGATGAAGAGGCTACATCAGGAGAAGTTGCTAATAAATATGAAGAAATCCTCATTCATGAAGACAAATCTCATTTATTTGGGGTTTATTATTTCTGCAGATAAATTGAGGATGGATCCAAATAAGGTGGAAGTAATTAAGAATTGGCCATCACCAAAGAGTATCTTTGAAGTTCGAAGTTTTCATGGATTGGCTAGTTTCTACAGGAAGTTCATCAGGAATTTCAATGGAATTAGTGCACCGATGATGGACACAATGAAGAAGAGACACAAATCTTTTCACTGGATAGAAGAGACTGAGAAAAGCTTTAATTTTTCTGAAGAGGAAAATCACGAAACAACCAATTTTGGTGTTGTCAGATTTTAAAAAGACATTTCAAGTAAAATGTGATGCAAGTGAATTTGCAATAGGGGCAGTCTTGAGCCAAGATGACAGGCTGATAGCATACTTTAGCAAGAATCTGAATGAAGCGAAAGTGAAATACTCCACGTATGACAAGGAGTTCTATGCTATTATTCAGGCATTGAAGAAATTGAGGCATTACTTAATCCCCAAGGAGTTTGTCTTATACAATGACAATCATGCTTTGCAATTTGCGACTCAACAGGAGAAGTTGAATCAGAGACATGTTAAATGGGTTGAATACATGCATAAATTTACTTTTGTAACTAAGCATATTTCTGGAACTGCTAACAAAGTTGTTGATGCTTTGAGCAGGAAATGTTTGTTGTTGCAGGAGTTCAGAGTCAAAACACTAGGTTTTGATTATCTGAGGGACATGTACAGAGATGATACAGATTTTAAGGAGGCATATGAAGCAGCTGAGAATCCAATTCTCAGGTACAAGAGTCAATGGACAAAATATATGATCCAGGAAGGACTATTGTTTAAGGGTAATCAACTTTGTATTACAAAATGCTCCATGAGGGAGAATTTGCTGAAGGAGAAACATAGTGGAGGATTGGCCAGACATTCTGGTCATGACAAGACATTCTCAAAGCTAAATGAGTCATATTTTTGGCCAGGAATGAGAGCGGACATCAAATGATTCGTGGACAGATGCAGGATTTGTCAGCATTCAAAGGGAAAGAGGCATAATGCAGGCTTTTATCAACCGTTACCCATACCTGACAGGCCGTGGGATGTAGTATGCATGGAATTCATATTGGGGCTATTGAGAACACAAAGAGGGTTTGACTCAATCTTTGTAGTGGTAGATGGATTTTCTAAGATGGCACATTTCATACCATGTCAGAAAACTAGTGATGCAACTCACATTACGAATCTGTTTTTCAAAGAAGTCATTCGACTTCACGGCTTACCAAGGAGCATAGTTTCGGATCGAGACACCAAGTTCGTGGGACACTTATGGAGAACCTTATGGAAGAATATGGGAACAAACTTATCATTCATTTCATCTTATCATCCTCAGATAGATGGACAGACAGAAGTTGTGAACAAGAGTTTGGGAGACTTGCTGAGGAGCTTGGTTACAGAACACCACAGTCAGTGGGATAATATTCTGCCACAAGCAGAATTTTCATATAATGACTCACTGAACAGAAGCACAGGGAAAATTCCATTCCATATTGTTTATGGGATGCAACCAAGAGGAGTATATGAATTGAGAGATTCAGAACAGAATGCAACTAGGAGTGCTAGTGCAGAGGATTTCGCAGAAGCAATGAAGGAACTTCACAACCAGGTGAAGGAGCGATTGTAGAACTCGAGCCAAGAGTATAAATGCAAAGCAGATCAACACAGGAGACAACTTCAATTTGAGGTTGGTGATTTGATTCTGGCACATCTGAGAAAGGAAATATTCCCAAAAGGGACATATAATAAATTGAAGATGAAGAAGATCGGACCATGTAAGGTCTTGAAGAAATTTGGGACAAATGCTTATGAGATTGAATTACCCGATGGGATCGGAATTTCTCTGATATTCAATGTCTCAGATTTGTACCCTTACAAAGATGAGGAAGAAGAAGTAGGTAATGAACAACTAGAGGTTCAATGGATTAAACAGATGCCAGTTGCAGAGAAGCCACAGATGGAAAGCATACTAGACAAAAGAGTTAGCAAAAAGACTAGAAGAAAGGAATATTTTGAATACATGGTCAAGTGGAAGGGACATCCAGTTGAAGATTCCAGTTGGGAGAATGAAGAAGAGATCCATAGGCATGGACAGACCATGCGAGAGATCATGTACAAGAGCCCATGAAAATTTTCAAGTGAGGGAGTATGATGCAGGAGCATCGCCAACGTCAAGTGAGCGTGGGGAAACACCAACACATTTTGTGCACATGTTGAATTGTTCAAAATATTTTAGAGTTGGATGCACCAAACTTAAATATAGGAATTAAGAAAGGGCGTATTGTTAGACTGTAATTAGACCCTGAGCATCCCTCTCTCATCTGAAGGACTAAGAGGCATTTATGTTAATGAATGTAAGTAGGTAGAATTGAATTCCTAGATTAAACAGTTTTAGGAGCCGGAAGGAAACGGGATATAGACACCCTCACTTGTATTATTGTAGCAATAAGCAACATTATGAGAAGAGAGCACAGGAGAGAAGAAGAAAAAAAATGTGTAGAAGAAACCATGTACAGAAGTTCTGAAATTAATATATGAAGCTTGATTCAGACTCATGGTATTCAAATACTTTATGTATGCATGCTTGAATGTTTTTCTTATGCTTGTTTACTCTCTGTTATGCATTTGCTTTGATGTGTGAATGTATGATTTCACAGTTAATGTCTGAAATATGAAGAGAGGGAGAGTAAGGAATGAGTTTCAATTGTTTCTCTATCTGAGCAAGAGTTTTCCTACAAGGAGTGCAGTGAAATTATCCGCAAGGTGTGCATTGATAGAGGATAGAGTTCGTCTCTGCAATCTCAAGAGAGATAGCATTTTTTCTCATTCTCAAAGAAGTGAAAATTAAGCACAGGAGCCATGAAAGGAGTGCACATGCCGAGAGAAGTCTCAGTGTTTGCAACTTGAGTGAAATTGTTGAAAGACTGCTATCACAGGGAGTGCACAGAGTCAAAGAGATTCAAATACTTGGTGTATTTGAAGAAGTGTCGCAAGGAGTGCGCGCAGGAAATTTCCCCAAAGAACTTGAGGATTTTTTATCAAGCTCAGGAGGGATAGAGTCTTCGAAACTGCTGAAGAAAATCTCAGAAGATTTAGTGCCTTGAATCCTTGGAAGAAGGCACTGCGACATTATTCTGTAGGAAGGAGAAATTTCATGGAAGAACACCATGTTCATTTCACAGAAATCATCAAGGGAGCTTTGGACAGTCAGAATTCTATGAGGGGAAATCACGAGGTTTCGAGAACCATCAGATCTTGCAAAGGAGCAAGGAGGTTTATGATGGGTGTGTTTTTTTGGTTTAAGCTCAGGGGATAATTGAGCCGTAGGATCTGGGCCAGCAGGGCCATTGGATCACCCACATATTTCGCATCTCGGGGTTTCAGGAGGTGAAGAGTCGAAACCTTTGTAGCGAGACTCATGAAATCATGAAAGGAGAAGTCTCGAAATAGCGAAGGAATCTGAGCTATTTGCTAGAAGGAGGACACATGTCGCGAGATCACCTATATCGGGGACTCAAATATCATAGGTCCGAAAGAGAAGTTTTTCAACTTCGCGAGTGGCGAAGTTGCGAAAATAATCAGGACCATCCATCTGAGAGTGGACAAATGGCGTGCTCGCCAACACGGAAGTCAGACTTTGTTGACCATTTTGGGGTTTCATGAGTTGCAGAGTCGGAAGTTCAACATCAGGACTCGCGAAGTCACGAGGTTCAAAACTATGAAAAAGGTGGGAAGTTCTATGTGGGATCCGCATAGACAACGTGTCAAAATTTCGCCATTTTGGCATATTAGAGGATAAGAGGTCGAGACTTTCGTCCCCAAAGTCCCGAAGTCGCGAGTAGAGAAATCGTGAGACAATCGCAGCCATTCGTTAGGAGGAGGACAGGTGGAGGAGATCAAGAGATCTCATGTCTCAGAGGCTCACAGAGTGAGAGCCCAAAGATAGAGTGTTCCAAGTCATGAGAGGCGAAATCATGAAGAGCATGGATAACCATCAGATCCAGGTCATGGGAGGACTGTTGGATCAGGAACCCCATTGCATTTTGTGTCTCGGGGGTTTAGAGGTTGAAGGGTGTTACTTTCGATTGCAAAGGTTGTGAAGTGCTGAGAGCCAAGGCATGAGTGTGGACGCGTGGTGGAATCTCAAGGTGGGGTCGCACGATTTGATGAGTGGACACATGTCACCTAGTTGAAGGGGTCAACTCTATGTTGACTCTCGTATATAGAGAATTCGTGAAGTGAGAGCATGAAGGTTTGACCTTTGAACTCGCGAAGTCGCGAGAGGCGAGAGGAGCCAACGATAAGACTAGCTGGAGGTCACACAAGGAAGGTGCTAACAAAGTAAGAGCTATAGCCATTTTGCAATTTCAGATATCATGGAATTGGAGGAGGGAGAGTCGAAGTCTCAACTCGTGAACTCGCGAGATTGCGAGTTGTGAAAAAGGACCTGTGGATTGATAATTTGTATATTCCAGTGGGAATCGAAAGAGCCGATCCAGCTCAAGGGAATATAGAATGATCCTATGAGCGGATCTCGGTCCTGAGGGCCAATAGGTCTGCGTCAATATCTTCTTGTGAGATATTCTTCTTTCTGGATATTCTCTTTCTAATTGTGTTTTTGGAGATTTGTCATCTCCTTTCTTGTTCCAATTTTTATTAAGTTTTATCACTAACTTGAATGACTTATTCAAATATTGACTTTTTGTATTCTTGTAGTTTTGGGATTTGTGCCCAAACCTATCACAGTTGTAACATCTCATTGTATGACAAAATTTTGTTGTGTTCCCAAAAAAATTACATCTCCAATATCTAATTGAGTTTTTGGATTTTCTTGTATATCCTTTCTCTAGTTTCTTGTAGTCCATTGCTTTATGGCCAAAGCTATGATGAGAAAAACAATAGCCATTGAAGGTATTTCCATTCTTGATTTGATT
This sequence comes from Picea engelmannii, assembly GCA_009831015.1. Classification (NCBI taxonomy): domain Eukaryota; kingdom Viridiplantae; phylum Streptophyta; class Pinopsida; order Pinales; family Pinaceae; genus Picea; species Picea engelmannii. The sequence goes on along the minus strand of ML800953.1, from coordinate 582,474 downwards.
TTGACTTGTAGGATCTGTCATTTGATTTTCTTCTTCCTTTTTACTTCTAAAGTTGTTCTCCTTAACAAAGTTCATGACTTGTAATTTCTTTGTACTTGCACCTTTTCCTTTTAAAAAGGATGATCCTTTCTCAATTTTGTAAATGGTTCTCCATTTGTTATTATCATCTTTCTTATTGTATCCAAGAACAATTTTGTCATTGGCTGATCTTTGGCTCTTCCAAATATTATCTAGGATAGTTGAGCTATTCTGGAAATTGACAATCTTATTTGTCTCTTCATTCATCTTTCTGAGATTGACTATTTCTAACCTCAATATGTGACATAATTCTTCCTTTTTAGTCAATTGAATTTTCAGGGCTTCTTCCACCTTTTTAGCATGTTCAAGTTGAGTCTTTAGATTGATGACTATTTATTCTGTCTTATACAAGACTTATTTTAATTTAATATTTTTGTCATATGTCTTCAATTCTTCCATATCTTTTGTTGGATCAAAAACTTTAGTTTTCAATATTTTGATTTCTTCCTCGTATTCTCTCTGAATCCTTTTGAGTTTTATGGATTCCAATTCAAAAATTTTGCATGATTCTTCCTTTTTAGTTATTTGGATCTTCTAGGATTCTTCATTTTTCTTATCTTCTTCAATTTTAGTCATTATATATGCATTAGTACTTTCATTAATCTTTTTGAAATTGATGATTTCCAATTCCAACATGTGGTAAGAATTTTCTTTCCTTGTTAACTGGATTTTTAGGTTTTCTTTACTTTATTTAATTTCCTAATGAATTCTCAAACTCCTTTCTAAGATTCACAACTTCTTCTTCCAGCTTATGACATGATTCTTCTTTTGCCTAACTGATTTCATTCTTCAATTTCTCAATCTCCTCTTCTTTTTCTTCTAACTGAATATTTTGATCTGATGTGATTTTTTCAGTCTTTGAGAATTTCCTTTATTTCCATGATATTCTTTTGACTCTTTTCAAGAAATTATTTAGTGTATTCATGAAGAAAACTATAGTCTGAATCATTATCAAAGTGGTAAACATAGAGACTCCAATCAACTTTTTTTTTTGGCTTTGATAGTTCTTCTTCTACTTCATCCATGGGATAAATGTTAACATAACATTCTTCTAATTCTTTTAGAACTTATTTTCTTTTATTTTTATGTGTCCTTACTTCATCCATCTCTTCCATTAGATTAGTAAATTCAGTTTTCAGACTCTTGATCTCTTCTTCTTTGTCTTCTAGATGAACTGTCTGTTCAAACTTTTCACGGTTAGAATGATCTAAATGTTGAAGTAGCAACATATATTTCCATTGGAGTTTATCCAACTCTTCTAGAGTGCATAGGGTTGTGGAATCAAGATGATCAGGAACATCCTTAGTAACTTCAATATATAGATAATTTCTTGGTTCCATACTAATCACTTCAAATGTACTTATAAGATGAGTCTTAAAATATAATAGTTTTTCTTTAGTGTGAATAGTGAGGTATTCCTCAATTTCTTGATGAGGTTGTATTCCTCATTGTTTACTGAGATTGAATCCTGCATTTCATTAAGATTATAATTTTTTTTCTCTGAACTATGTTCTTCAATCTAATTTTCTTTTTCTTTTTATTTTTCTTCTTCATTATCTTGATAAGAACTCTCTTCTGGTGAGTTTTGTTCTTTATTCTGATAAGAATCCTCTTCATTAGAGTCTTGTTCCTCGCTTTGATTGGATTTCTCTTCTTCTTGTGTTTCATTTTGATAACTATTTTCTATTTGAAGCCATAATTCTTTGGAATATTTGTGGTGCTTCATCTTTTCTTTGACTTGGTATGACAATCCATCCTGAATTTCTTTTAAGGCTACTTGATGCAGGAGCATCATGCAAAGCCTAAATCACACGACTAAGCCCAAGGAGAAGTTGGACACATGGGGGAAGAAAAAGAGCATGTTTTCATAAGACCTGTTTTGAATTGTGAAACAAAAGGCATTAATGTAATAGTTATACTTTGCATTTATATCTTGGAGGATGTAAACAGATCATGAGAGATTTTCTCTCATCTATCGATGTAAAACACATTTAATCCTAGTTAATGAAAGAAGGTAGGTTTGAATTAATAGATTAGACAGTTTAGAGAGTAGGAGGGAAAACAGATATAGACACCCTCACCATTGTATCAATATAGAAGTGTGTTGTATCATAGCATAGAAAAAGAGAGAGCTGTAATAGGGAGTTGTGGAGAAGAACCCATGTACAAAAGCGATTTGAGTTAATATATGAAGTTTTGATTCAGATTTCATGGTGTTATGATGTTTGTTGTTTAGATATGCTGAATGGTATTCTTACAGTTGTTTTATTCTCTCTTTTATGTCTTTTTTGTTATTCTATGCTAAATGTATGATTTCATGTTTAGCATATGAAGTCTGAGAGAGGAAGAGAATGAGTTTCAATTGTTTCTCATCCTGAGTGAGAGAAGTTCCGACAAGGAGTGCAATGAAGTGTCCGCAAGGTGTGCATCGACGAGGTCTGAGTTTTATCTCAGAAAGCTCAGGAGGGATATCGTTGTTCTCATTCCAGTAGAAGTGTAGGAGGAGCACAGAGGCCGTGCAAGGAGTGTGCAAGTTGTTGGGAGTCTTAGGACTTATCAACTAAGGGAAGGATTTTAGGACTGCGATTGCAGAGAGTGCGCAGAGTCAAGAGGCTGAATACCCAGGAGTATTCGAAAGGTTTCCACAAGGAGTGCATGTAGGATTTCTTTCAAAGCTTAAAGTTGCCAGAGAAAGCTTAGGAGGGTTAACACCTTTGAAAGTGTTAAGAGAGAGATCGATTGAAGTCATTTTGCAGAAGCCAAGTTCAGACGAGGACATTGGTTCATCTCACAGGAGTCTTCAAGGAAGAAATGAGCGGTCAGAACTCTCCATGGAGAATTCACGAAATAGCAAGGACCGTGGGATCTAGAGAAGTTGCAGGGTGGTTAGAGGTAGGTGAACTCATCACTCTAGGATCTAGAATCAACGTGGACCATTGATCGTGATCTGTCTGAGTCATCAGATCATATTGGTATCTTGGGGATCCTGATTGCGAAGAGTGGAGCATAGAGGAATGAAAGTCCCGAAGTCGTGAGTTGCGACAAGAATTGGCGTGGAATTTCGAGATTTTGGCACTTTGGGAGCTCAGGGTTTGAGAGGAATCAGTTTCAACTGTAGGAGTTGTGAAATGGAAAGAGCTAAGAGATCATGTGAATGCGTGGCACATCTGTCAGGTGGGGACCGCCAGGATGACAGGTGGTGTGTACTCATGCATCGAGGGGTCAACCCATAGTTGACTATCGCATATCGGGATTTTGTAGGAAAATAGCACCAGAGCTCAACGCTTCAACTCATGAGATTGCAAATTTTGAAAGACACTTGTGCCGAGCCCAGTTGTGGTCATGTGGAGGTGAAGCTCACACCTTGTGCCTATTCGTATAAGGGGGCTTCAGAAGGACCTGTGGATTGATTAATTGAAGGTTTCGATAGGGATCCGAATGAGCCACTTTGGCTCAAGGAGGTTTAGAAAGATCCTGCGTAGTCCTCGACTCGAGGGTTCGGGGGTATGCACCAAGTGGTATCAGAGTAAAGAACAAGTCTTTTCTTTCTATAGCAAAGGAAGGGAGAAAATTTCTCAACCATGCCACCAAGAAGAAGAGACAGACCAATGCATGATCCAACAGTGGAAAGGGAAATGTGCAAATTACGTGCCTTCCTTGACGCCATGGAGACATAACAGAGGCGCACAGTCAAGACTGGGGATATCAGTGAGGCTAATAGTGAAAATGAATCTGGACATGAAGAAGAAGTCACAGTCGAAGACACTGTAGACGAACGCCTATTCAGGGCTGTTGCGAGGATAGGTGCTAGAGAAAAGATGGAGATTCCCATGTATGAAGGAAACCTGGATGTTGAAGAGCTTCTAGACTGGATTAGAGTTATAGATAAATACTTTGACTATGAGGATGTTGAGGAAGATAAGAAGGTCAAACATGATGTCACTAGACTTAAAGGGCATGCAACACTATGGTGGGATGAACTCCATCCTGACAGACGCTGCAAAGGCAAGCAGAAAATCAAGAGTTGGGATAGAATGGTTGCGAAGATGAAAGCCAAATCCATACCCAAGGATTATCAAATCACTCTGTTTCAGAGGATGCAAAACTTGAGACAGAAGCTGATGTCAGTGAAAGAATACACTGAAGAATTCTACAAGATAAACATCAAAGTAGGTCATCGGGAAAGCGATGATGAAAAGGTGGCTAGATACATGAATGGTCTGAGATATGACATCCAAGATGAGATGATCATGATGATCATTCGAATTGTGGAAGATTCTTATCATATGGCTCTGAAAGCTGAAGAGAAGTTGAGTCGAAAGCAAGGTCAAAGAGGTTGAGGCAGAAGTCAAGATAGAGGCAAGACAATTGCCCAAGATAGAACTCAGAACTATAAAGAAGAGGGAAAGAAAACTCAATCTCAACATGAGAGAGGAGGAAGCTCACAGAGAGGGAAATATGTTGATAGAAACACTTTTCCTCGAGCCAGAGGAAGAGGAAGAGGTAGAGGAGGTGAAGTAAAATGTTTTTTCTATGGGAAAAATGGACATAAATCTTATGAGTGCCCAGAAAGAAAGAAAGAAGGTGGTGAGACTCACATTGTCGAAGCACAAGGATGGAATGTTGAGGCAGAAGATGCTAAGGGTGGAAGATCCTTGATGATGAGGAAATTTCTCTTAATTCCAGAGAAGGAGGCAGAGAACCTAGCCCAAAGGAACAATCTGTTTCGGACTGCTTGCAATACAAAAGACAGAGTATGCAAGGTTATCGTGGACAGTGGTAGCACAGATAATCTCGTTTCTACAGAGATGGTAGAAAAGTTGGAGATGGAGACTATCGTACATCCAAGCCCATACAGAGTTTCATGGATACAAAAAGGACATCAAGTAAATGTTACTAAACAATGTTTAGTTGAATTTAAAATAGGAGGATATAAGGACGAAATATTATGTAATGTCATTCCCATGGATGTTTGTCATCTATTTCTAGGTAGACCATGGAAATATGACATAAATGTGGTTCATGATGGGAGAAAGAACACATACACCCTGGAGAAAAATGGGAGAACACACATGTTGTTGCCGATTAAGGACAAAGAAGTGAACCCAGAGGTGAGAAATATTGTACTTCTCATGAGTGGGAAGGAACTTCTTAATGAGGTTAAGAAGAAGGAAGACACACAATTTATTGTGGTCAGGAAGCCTAGAATTGTTTTAACCAGTACAAGAGTGGATGATTTACTGGAGGAAATCTAGAAGTTGCTGGAAGAGTTCGTTGATATAGTAGTGGATGAACTACCTCGTTCGTTGCCACCGATCAGGAGTATAAGCCATCACATTTATATTATACCTAGAGCCAGTATACCAAACAAAGCAGTGTATAGGTTGACACTGCAGGAGAATGAGGAAGTCAAGAGGCAAGTCTAGGATTTAATGGACAAAGGATTGGTTAGAGATAGCTTGAGTCCATGTGTTGTTCCAATAGTGCTCAGCCCAAAGAAAGATGGAGGTTGGAGGATGTGTACCGACTCAAGGGTGATCAATAAGATCACCATTAGATATAGATTTCCATTGTTGAGGATGGACGATTTGATGGATTGCTTGAGTGGAGCAAGATTCTTTTCAAAGATTGATTTGAAAAGAGGATATCATCAAATTCGCATGAGAGAAGGTGATGAATGGAAGACAACATTCAAGATGAATGAAGGGATGTATGAATGGCTTGTTATTCCATTTATATTAACAAATGAACCTAGTAATTTCATGAGATTGATGGATGAAGTCCTGAAGGATTTCACAGGAAAATTCGTCATTGTATATCTTGACGATATATTAATTTTCAGCAAGACTGAAGCAGAACACTTGAAGCATTTAGCTATAGTGATGAGAAGATTACAGCAAGGGAAGTTGTTGATAAACATGAAGAAATCATCGTTTATGACGACACAACTCATTTATTTGGGTTTTTTTTATCTTTGCAAATGAGCTGAAACTGGATCCAGAAAAGGTAGAAGTGATTAAGAATTGGCCATCATTGAAAAGTGTGTTTGATGTTCGAAGCTTCCATGGTTTAGCTAGTTTCTACAGGAAATTCATCTGAAATTTCAGTGGGATTAGCACACCGATGATGGATACGGTGAAGAAAAGACACAAATATTTTCACTGGACAGAGGAAGCAGAGAAGAGTTTCAACCTGATAAAGAAGAAGATCATTGAGCAGTCAATTTTGGTTTTGCCAAATTTCAGCAAGACATTTCAGGTCAAGTGTGACACGAGTGGATTTGCAATAGGAGTGGTCTTGAGCCAAGATGTAGACCAATCGCATACTTTAGTGAGAAACTGAATGAAGTGAAGGTTAAGTACTCAACATATGACAAATAATTCTATGCAATCATACAAGCGCTGAAGAAATAGAGGCACTATTTGGTTCCCAAGGATTTTGTTTTGTACAACGATAATCACGCTTTGCAATTTGTGACTCAGCAAGACAAATTGAACCAAAAGCATCCTAAATGGGTTGAATTCATGTAGAATTTCACTTTTGTGATTAAGCATATTTCTGGAACTGCTAACAAAGTTGTTGATGCTTTGAGTAGGAAATGTTTTCTTATGCAAGAATTCAGAGTCAAAACTTTGGTTTTTGATAACCTCAAAGAGATATACAGGGATGATCCAGATTTTAAGGAAGCATATGAGGCATATGAGAATCCAGTTCTCAGGGACAGAAGCCAGTGAACCGAATACATGATCTAGGATGGATTGTTATTTAGGGGCAATCAACTATGTATTCCAAAATTCTCCACGAGGGAGAATCTGCTGAAAGAAAAACATAGTGGAGGATTGGATGGACACTTTGGTCATGATAAATCATTCTCAAAGTTGAATGGCTCATATTTTTGGCCAGGAATGAGGACAAATGTTAAGAAATTTGTGGACAGATGCAGAATTTGTTAGCACACAAAAGGGAAAAAGCAGAACACAGGGTTATACCAGCCATTACCCATACCTCAAAGGTGGTGGGATGCAGTGAGCATGGATTTTGTATTGGGACTGCCAAGAACACAAAGAGGATGTGATTTGATCTTTGTGGTAGTCGACAGATTTTCCAAGATGGCACATTTTATACCATGCCATAAAACCAGCGACGCAACACATATTGCGAACCTGTTTTTCAAAGAAGTTGTCAGACTTCACGGCTTGCCAAGGAGTATTGTTTCAGATAGAGATACCAAGTTCGTTGGACATTTCTGGAGGACTTTATGGAAGAATTTGGGGACAAGTTTGTCATTTAGATTAGCATATCATCCTCAGACGGATGGGCAGACAGAATTTGTGAACAGGAGCTTGGGAGATTTATTGAGGAGCCTAGTGACTGAACACCACAGTCAATGGGATCATATTCTACCACATGAGGAATTTGCTTATAATGATTCAGTCAACAGAAGCACAGGGCAGAGTCCATTTCAAATTGTATATGGAATGAATCCAAGGGGATTTTATGAATTGGGAGATGTGGAACAACCTGAATTCAGGAGTGCTAGTGCAGAGAATTTTGCAGAAGCAATGAAGGATCTTCACAGCCGAGTCAAGGAGTGATTACAGAGTTTGAGCCAAGAATACAACTGCAGAGAAGATCAAGATAGGTGAGAACTTCAATTTGAAGTTGGTGATCTGATTCTTGCACATCTGAGGAAGGAAAGGTTCCCAAGGGGAACATATAACAAATTGAAGATGAAAAATATTGGACCATGCAAGTGTTCAACAACAAAGGTATTCCAACAGAGGACGAACACCTTCAGTAACCACTCACATAACCAGATCAAAGATCAACACACCGATGTTTTCACGTGGTAAAACCCCTACGGGGAAACATCCACGACCCCAGCCAATGCGGCCACTTGGAGCAGTTTA
>ML800953.1:538065-565291 GCA_009831015.1 Picea engelmannii | reverse complement strand
ATGTCGGGAACATATCGTGACCGTCAGATTGCCTAACTACAAATGCATACTAATGCATACTAAAGAAACACACTTTTACCTAATGACATATTAGACCAAGTAGATCTTAACTAACTCCTAAGTGTCTAAATATCCTAACAACAAGATCATAAAGAAATTTGGGGCAAACGCATATGAGATTGAATTACCCGATGGGGTCGAAATTTGACCGATATTCAATGTTGCAGATTTGTACCCTTACAGAGATGAAGAAACAAGAACAGAGGATGAATAGACAAAGCTTCAATGGAAAAACCAAATGCCTGTAGTTGAAAATCCGCAGATGGGAAGCATAATTGACAAGCGGATTAGCAAAAAGACCAGGAGGAAAGAATATTTTGAATACTTGGTCAAATGGAAGGGACATCCAATTGAAGATGCTAGCTGGGAAGATGAAGCATAAATTTAGAAGCATGGACAAACCATGAAAGAGCTTATGAACATGAGTTCATGAAAATTTTCAAGCGAGGGAGTATGATGCAGGAGCACTGTGCAAAGCCTAAAGCATGCGACTAAGCCGAAGGAGCAGTTGGACGCACGGGGGAAGAGAAAGAGCAATTTTTCATAAGACCCATTTTGAATTGTGAAACAAAAGGCATTAATGTAATAGTTATACTTTGAATTTATATCTTGGAGGATGTAAATAGATCATGAGCGATTTCCTCTCATCTGTCAATGTAAAAGGCATTTAAGCCCAGTTAATGAAAGTAGGTAGGTTTGAATTAATAGATTAGACAGTTTAGAGAGTAGGAGGGAAAATGGATATAGACACCTTCACCATTGTATCAATATAGAAGTGTGTTGTATCATGAAATAGAAAAACAAAGAGTTGTGGAGAAGAACACATGTACAGAAGCGATCTGAGTTAATATATGAAGTTTTGATTTAGATTTCATGGTGTTATGATGTTTGTTGTTTACATATGCTTAATGGTATGATTATAGTTGTTTTAGTCTCTCTTTTATGTCTTTGTTGTTATTCTATGTTAAATGTATGATTTCATGCTAAGTATATGAAGTTTGAGAGAGGAAGAGAATGAGATTCAATTGTTTCTCAACCTGTGGGAGAGAAGTTCCTGCAAGGAGTGCAGTGAAGCATCCGCAAGGTGTGCATCGACAAAGGTCTGAGTTTTATATTAGAAAGCTCAGGAGGGATACCGTTGTTCTCATTCCAGTAGAAGTGCAGGAGGAGTCTAGAGTCCATGCAAGGAGTGCGTAGGCTATTGGGAGTCTTAGGACTTATCAACTAAGGGAAAGATTTTAGGACTGTTGTTGCAGAGAGTGCACGGAGTTGAGAGGTTGAATACATAGGGGTATTTGAAGGGTTGCCGCAAGGAGTGCGTACAGGAGTTATTTCAAAGCTTGAAGTTTCCAAAGAAATCTCAGGAGGGTTAACACCTTTGAAAGTGTTAAGAGAGAGGGTTTTGTTATCTATGTAAATGATCTGAAAACGGATCCAGAAAAGGTAGAAGCGATTAAGAATTGGCCATCGCCGAAAAGTGTGTTTGATGTTCAAAGCTTCCATAGTTTAGCTAGTTTCTACAAGAAATTCATCCGAAATTTTAGTGGAATTAGCACACTGATGATGGATATGGTGAAGAAAAGACACAAATATTTTCACTGGATGGAGGAAGTAGAGAAGAGTTTCAACCTGCTAAAGAAGAAGATCACTGACGAACCAATTTTGGTTTTGCCAAATTTCAGCAAGACATTTCAGGTCAAGTGTGACGCGATTGGATTTTCAATAGGAGCGGTCTTGAGCCAAGATGATAGACCGATCGCATACTTTAGTGAGAAATTGAATGAAGCAAAGGTTAAGTACTCAACATATGACAAAGAACTCTATGCAGTCATACAAGCGTTAAAGAAATGGAGGCACTATTTGGTTCCCAAGGAGTTTGTTTTGTACAACGATAATCACGCTTTGCAATTCGTGACTTAGCAAGACAAATTGAACCAAAAGCATGCTAAATGGGTTGAATTCATGCAGAATTTTACTTTTGTGATTATGCATATTTTTGGAATTGCTAACAAAGTTGATGATGCTTTGAGCAGGAAATGTTTGCTTATGTAGGAATTCAAAGTCAAAACTTTGGGTTTTGATAACCTCAAAGAGATGTACAGGGATGATCCAAATTTTAAGGAAGCATATGAGGCATCTGAGAATCCAGTTCTCAGGGACAGAAGCCAGTGGACCGAATAGATGATTCAGGATGGATTGTTATTTAGGGGCAATGAACTATGTATTCCAAAATGCTCCATGAGGGAGAATTTGCTGAAAACGAAACATAGTGGAGGATTGGCCGAACACTTTGGTTATGATAAAAAGTTCTCAAAGTTGAATGGCTCATATTTTTGGCCAGGAATGAGGATAGATGTTAAGAAATTTGTGGACAGATGCAGAATTTGTCAACACACAAAAGGGAAAATGCAGAACATAGGGTTATACTAGCCATTACCCATACCTAAAATGTAGTGAGCATGGATTTTGTATTGGGACTGCCAAGAACACAAAGATGATGTGATTCAATATTTGTGGTAGTCGACAGATTTTCCAAGATGGCACATTTTATACCATTGTAGAAAACTAGCGACGCAACACATATTGCGAACCTGTTTTTCAAAGAAGTCATCAGACTTCACGGCTTGCCAAGGAGTATTGTTTCAGATAGAGATACCAAGTTCGTTGGACATTTCTGGAGGACTTTATGGAAGAATATGGGGATGAGTTTGTCATTTAGCTCAGCATATCATCCTCAGACGGATGGCCAGATAGAATTTGTGAACAGGAGCTTGGGATATTTACTGAGGAGCCTAGTGACTGAACACCATAGTCAATGGGATCATATTCTACCACAGGCGGAATTTGCTTACAATGATTCAGTCAACAGAAGCATAGGGTAGAGTCCATTTCAAATTGTATATGGAATGCAGCCAAGGGGATTTTCTGAATTGGGAGAGGTGGAACAACCTGAATTTAGGAGTGATAGTGCAGAGAATTTTACAGAAGCAACGAAGGAGATTCACAGCCGAGTCAAAGAGCAATTAAAGAGTTTGAGCCAAGAATACAAGCATAGAGAAGATCAACATAGGGGAGAACTTCAATTTGAAGTTGGTGATGTGATTCTTGCACATCTGAGGAAGGAAAGGTTCCCAAGGGGAACATATAACAAATTGAAGATGAAAAGTATTGGACCATGCAAGATCGTAAAGAAATTTGGGGCAAACGCATATGAGATTGAATTACTCTATGGGCTCAAAATTTCACTGATATTTAATGTTGTGGATTTGTACCCTTACAGAGCTAAAGAAACAGGAACAGAGGATGAACAGACAAAGGTTCAATGGACAAACCAAATGCATGTAGCTGAAAAGCTGCAGATGGGAAGCATAATTGACAAGCGGATTATCAAAAAGACCAAGAGGAAGGAGTATTTTGAATACTTGGTCAAATGGAAGGGACATACAATTGAAGATCCCAGCTAGGAAGATGAAGAAGAAATTCAAAAGCATGGACAAACCGTGCAAGAGCTCATGAACAGGAGTTCATGAAAATTTTCAAGCGAGGGAGTATGATGTAGGAGCATCGTGCAAAGCCTAAAGAATGCAACTAAGCCCAAGGAGCAGCTGGACGCACGAGGGAAGAAAAAGAGCACGTTTTCATAAGACCCATTTTGAATTGTGAAACAAAAGGCATTAATGTAATAGTTATACTTTGCATTTATATCTTAGAGGATGTAAACAGATCATGAGCGATTTGCTCTCATCTGTCGATGTAAAAGGCATTTAAGCCCAGTTAATGAAAGTAGGTAGGTTTGAATTAATATATTAGAAAGTTTAGAGGGTAGGAGGGAAAACGGATATAGACACCCTCACCATTGTATCAATATAGAAATGTGTTGTATCATAGAATAGAAAAAAAAAGAGTTGTAATAGAGAGTTGTGGAGAAGAACCCATGTACAAAATCGATATGAGTTAATATATGAAGTTTTGATTTAGATTTCATGGTGTTATGATGTTTGTTGTTTACATATGCTAAATGGTATTCTTACAGTTGTTTTATTCTCTCTTTTATGTCTTTGTTGGTATTCTGTGTTAAATGTATGATTTCATGCTAATTATATGAAGTTTGAGAGAGGAAGAGAATGATTTTCAATTGTTTCTCATCCTGAGTGAGAAAAGTTCCTGCAAGGAGTGCAGTGAAGCGTCTTCAAGGTGTGCATCAACGAAGGTATAATTTTTATCTCAAAAATATCAGGAGGGATACCGTTGTTCTCATTCCAGTAGAAGTGCAAGAGGATCATGGAGGCTGTGCAAGGAGTGTGCAGGTTGTTGGGAGTCCTAAGACTTATCAACTAAGGTAAGGATTTTAAGACTGTTGTTGCAGAGAGTGCACAGAGTCAAGAAGTTGAATACCCAGGAGTATTCGAAAGGTTTTCACAAGGAGTGTGTGCAGGAGTTCTTTCAAAGCTTGAAGTTTCCAAAGAAAGCTCAGGAGGGTTAACACCTTTGAAAGTGTTAAGAGAGAGATAGAGTGAAGTCATTTTGCAGGATCCAATTTTAAACAAGGAAATTAGTTCATCTCACAGGAGTCTTCAAGGAAGCAACAAGCGGTCGGAACTCTCCGTGGAGAATTCACGAAATAGCGAGGACTGTAGGATCCAAAGAAGTTGCAGGGTGGTTAGAGGCAGGTGAACTCATCACTCTAGGTTCCAGAATCAACGTGGACCATTGATCGTGATCTATCTGAGTCGTCAGATCATCTCGGTATATCGAGGATCCTGATTATGAAGAGTGGAGCATAGAGGAACGAAAGTCCCAAAGTCGCAAGTTGCGACAGGAATTGGCGTGGAGTTTCAGGATTTCGACACTTCGGGAGCTCGGGGTTTGAGAGGAGTTAGTTTCAACTATAGGAGCTATGAAGTGGAAAGATTTGAGAGCTCATGTGAATGCGTGGCACATCTGTCAGGTGGGGACTGCCAAGGTGACAGGTGGTGTGTACTCGCACATCGAGGGGTCAACCCATAGTTGACTATTGCATATCGGGATTTCTTAGGAAAAAAGCACCAGAGATCAATGCTTCAACTTGCGAGATTGTGAATTGCGAAAGACACTTGTGCCAAGGCCAGTTGTTGTCATGTGGAGGGGAAGCTCGCACCTTGTGCCTATTCATATAAGGGGGCTTCAGAAGTACCTGTGGATTTATTCATTGAAGGTTCTGATAGGGATCTGAATGAGCAACTTCAGCTCAAGGAGGTTTAGAAAGATCCTGCATGGACCTCGACCTGAGGGTTCAGGGGTATGCACCACTACTGAATTGTTTCTCTTTTCTTCCTTTGTAGTTTTGGATTTTCTCTTTGAAGTAGTTAAGTTCCAAGGCTTACTTACTACCGAATCCCAAACTCCATATCCTCTTGACTTCAGATATCTTTTCATATTTTCCCTTCATGATAAATAATATGTTCCAGCAAATAAGGGAGCTTCATTTATGGAGATAGCATTATGTCCACCCATTTCTTCTGAATCTACTTTTAGTGTTTAAAATGTTCTAGAGGAACCCACTTTGATACCAATTGTTGAAATGTGTACTTGACACTGAGAAGGGGAGGGGTGATTCAGTGTCACAAAACTTTAGAAAATTTTCCACTTTTCACAAATTAACTAAACAACAAATATTTATTTCATTTTCTCAAACAATATATATAAAGGAATCAATAATTTATTTATTTAAATAACTTCAATGAATACATAAGATCAATCTTTGAATATCATCTTCATACAACTATGAGAGACCCAACTCTTTGTTACAAGACTCAACTTGTAGTTCTCAGACCCAACTGAGAAATAAGGAATCCAATCCTCATAACAAGTCTCGGCTTGTTGATCTCAGATCTAAATGAGATGTGAGGAATCCAATCCTCATACAAGACCCATCTTGTAAACAAGCACCAACTTGATAGAATGAACTTTCATTCAATCCAGTATATATAAATATATATACTTCAACAAATTCAACTCTCTTCTTCTCACCATTCCTTCTTGTTTATATGCTCTTCCAACTGGTGTGAAATTGAATCATTGTGTATTTTAATATTTGAACCATTGTGTATTTTATTTTAAATGATAATATTAATCTTTAATTAATATCTTTTTTTTTTAATTCTTTATTCATGTTTTCATGATTTAAATCTCTTTTAATCATTATTGTGCATCGATTTTTTTGTCCTCATGAGTTGATAACAAACATCGATCGACTCATTATATCGTTATCATGTTGCTACTATGTTCTCGATTCACCAATAGATCATATTCGATCACTTATCATTTCTTTGTATTGTGTTGGTGTTAACTCTCTGTCAAATTAATCTATATGAGGCGCTTCCTTCAAACCATTTTCATATGATTGCAGGCGTAGAACCACGGGCTTATCAATTTAAGTGTTTCCTTCATTTTACCCTTGTTTCTTTGTTCCATACAACTAACGATAGTGACCATACGCTAGACTAAACAAGAACTTGAGCACTTATCAGAATCAATGGTCACGATTCAATCTCTTGATGATATGGACGACTGTTAGAACTTCTCTCTTTGAAACTTAGGGATTTTAAATTTTCAAACCTTCAAATATGTTTTTGCCGAACATATCATAAGGTCCACATTTATATCACGGAACAAGATCAATGGTTAGATTCGATCCTTACACTTACCCTTTCACTGTTTGATCCGACGATTGGGACTTAATCAAGCATTGAGATGAATGACCACAATTTATGCCAGGACTTCAACTATTTCAACTTACGTTGTCCTTCCACTATAGTAGATCGATGAATGAGAATGCTCCTGAAGTGTCTCTTTATATCGTATGAACCATGTCTACCTCGGGATTTCGTCCTTCGGGACTTTGAAGATTTTTTCATTTGCTAGTGTTGAAACTCCCAAAGTAATTCTTATGAAGTGATGTAATTTATTGACGTCACATGTTGACATGGAATGAGCTAATTTCTTCTTGAAACATGTCATCATATGATTATTCCATGTGTACTTTCTGATGTGGTCTTATGCCACACATCCTTGCTAATGTAGTCTATCATATGTCCTTATAGACTTGGTTTGCTGATGTGATCTACCCCATGTCCTTGTTGACATGGTTTTCTGACCAACAAGCCTGATCCAACGATCATCGTATATCCTCCACATCTGATGGTCCTTATTTATTTCAGATTTCAGGCTTCGGTTATTTCAAATCTCAAACTTTTTGGAGCATAACCTCCTCGCATATTTTAACCCGAAACGAATGTTGTTCATCCATCAAGGTTTTATATCGAAGGCTTGATCTATCTACGATACTGCTGAGCCTTGGATTAAATCCAATGACTCTTATTCTAGGTTA
Source organism: Picea engelmannii (assembly GCA_009831015.1). Lineage (NCBI taxonomy): Eukaryota > Viridiplantae > Streptophyta > Pinopsida > Pinales > Pinaceae > Picea > Picea engelmannii. The sequence goes on along the minus strand of ML800953.1, from coordinate 557,862 downwards.
TACTATCCTTCCACTAGAATGATCTGACAGCTAACGGATATTCAGGTGTTTGAGATATTAGATCTCAACCCTTTCTTATCCCGTCCTTACATTAATTCAATCCGACAACTGACAAGTATTCGGGTGATTGAGATCTAAGATCTCATCCCTTGATTGTCCTGTCCTTCCATTTAAATCAATCCGACGAGCAACGAAAATTTACATAAATGAGATCTCATGATCTTTTACCTCGCTTATCCTATCCTTCCACTCGAAAATGATCTGATGACTGATGGGTATTCAGATAATCAAATTCCCAAGCCTTTTCCCCTTCTTATCATATCCTTCCACTTTAAAATGATCCAACAGTCGATAAGTCTCTCAAAACATATCAATCATCAAGGATGGTTGTGGGGTCCTCAACCAACACTACGTTTAAGACTATCATCGGGTTTTTCAATTTGGTAATGGAACTGATTCCAAACGTAGATATATTGTCAAGTGAACATCGACACTCGTTGTGGATTGTAGAACCACAACATGCAAGTGGTTTAATTCGTCGCCCAATCTCCACAATTTGGATTTGTGTGTTTTCTGGTGAGTTAACCACAATTGTCGATATTTGAACCTATAAGATCTGACGATGTTGACTAATTACGGGATTGGAAATAGCATGATGTTTAATACTCCTTTCGATCTATGCAATATATCTCTGTCATTGATCTGGCGATTGTGCATCCGAAGTTTACGACTTAATATGACTTAATATGCTCATTTGTTGGATCAACCACAGTCGTCGATATTTGGGTTTATGAGATCTGACGATCTAGACCAATTGCAGGATTAGAACCAATGACTTGTTTAATTTTTCTTTTTCTCTTCACAATTAATGCATGTTGTTGATCTAGCTTGCATATCCGATGGTCACGATCCTCCAACAATATTCAAACCCACGATCACTCATATGACCAATGTCCATTCCATGAGCTGATCAATTCTGTCACTTTTCTTGATCGGATGGCTACTGAGGATTCTCACCTTTTCTTGTGCATTGGTCGACTTCTCAATATTTCCATCGATCCCAATGACACTTTTGCAATGCACTCTTCCTTCTAATCTTTTATCTTCACATACCATTCACTTCTCCTTCTAATCTTTTGCTTTTGATATGTGCATGTTGTTTGACATTTTGTACTAACTGATATACTATTGACATCAATGACAATTTCATCTATGGTAAATCACAATGATAATTCATCATAACAAAAATTCATCACATCATAGTGACATCAACTGTTGACATCAATGGCAACATATCATTGACAATATGTCCAACAACCTGAATACTTGTCCTTTGATGTAGAAGTATAATATAACTTCCAAGAAATTATTTTGTAATTTTTGTAAGACTATGGGACATGACAAAAACAAATGTCACGCACTCGATATCAATAGAGAACGTATTGTGGATGAATACTTTTTACACAGGGGTAGACTGAAATTTCAACGCTTAAATAGCAAACCAACAAAACCCTAACTACCATCCCTTTTGGAAACACCTGCGAAGCATATGAAGTCTCACCCGAGGTATAGGCAGGGGGGGTTGTAGGACTCAAGTGTCCACAACCTATTTGGGACACAGATCTGTGATTACAACACTTTAACAAAGAACTTAGCCAATAATATGCATTAGTCTTTGATCCTTATTCACATCACAGGTAAAAACCCTAATTACAGAACGTCACAGTATTTATCAAGGTCTAAGCATGTCTAAACATTCAACACATAACATCAGAGTAGATCTATTATTCATTCACATATAAGGAACTAAGATACTACATCATATGCATCTAACATACACAAAGATTATATCACAAAGAATATATCACATCAATAACATATCAACCACATCGCACAAAGCAACCACAACATAGGATAGACGTGGTTCACCCCAGTGTGGGGCTATGTTGACCAAATATTCTTCTTCTTTATTAGTCTCCTCCAGTCTTCTTACAAGCATAGAGAAACAAATCCAACTCCGCATAGGACTGGAGATATGCACACACCTCTCTAGATCCTCCTTCCCTGAGTTCAGTCCAATCCTAGAGCCTTACACAGTCTGTGCACAAAACACTACGAATCACTTGCACTTAGCTCTACAAGTCTCAACATACAGTATGCATAAAGACTTCACAACTATTTTCACTTATCACTCTAGCCTCTTCTTACATCACTTACCTACTTATTTATACATTAAAAATGGGGCCTAAGCATGGGTAAACCCATGGGTCAACATACCATACCCATTACATAAACCCTAAACCCAAAAATCCCACAAAAGGGGGTGAGATACTGTGATATCCTCTTATCCTGGGTGCTCTATCTTTGACCAGCCTGTCGAAGTCCCAAAAGTGGTCAAAAATGACCAAGGTTCTCCAAAACTTGGTGGAGGGCCAACAAATAAAATTTTCAAGGGGAAGAAGGACCGGAAGGAGGAGTCCCACAATATAATAATCTAAGAGGATACATTAAAAGAGGAAGAGGAGGATCTAGAGGTTGAGGAAGAGGATGGATTATATGTTATAATTGTAACCAGTCTAGGAATTTTGTGTTATATTGTAAGAATCCTTATACAACATGCACATATTGTAGACAACTAAATCGTGCGACACAATATTGTCCATAGATGATTACAAAGTGGAAGGAAAAGAGGAAACATAATGTTTAGATGATAGTATAATAAGAGAGTGAATATTGGCCAAGGGTAGCAATTGTTATGCACGGAGGAGAAAGAACAGGAGCTGATGTGATGGAACAAGGAATTCAGACTGACTAGTGAGTTAGGAAAGAAGTAGAACATCCTCCAACGCTTGATCCTTGCAAAGAGAGAAACACATATAATAAAGGAATTAAGAAGTTGTTAGAAATATAATGTGTATCACCTACTTTGCAACATATGTATGACATGCCTCCAACTTATGACCACTCGATGATAGAAAGGACAACTGAGAAGGAAAGTACTCTGAAAAGTTTCTTAAAGATTTGTTTAGAACTAATGAAGGATGAAACTTCATTGAACACACTATGAGGGATGATTGACCAATGTGCACAAGATAAATAATCACCTAGTGCACATCGAGAAATTAATCAGGTACAACACAAGAAAAGGACAAATATGGAATTTAGACTTAATGTGCAGGTATGAGACTTTGATATGGATAATATCATTTTGGATTTGGGATATGATGTGAGTGTCATTCTGAAGTAGACATAGGAAATGATGGACAAATCGAAGTTGATCTGGTTACCTATTTAGTTGAGGCTATCAAATCAACACAATATTGTTCTGACTGGAAGACTGATAGGGGTAAATTTTAACATCGATGGAGTGTGAAACATAGTAGAATTTGATGTAATCAAGATAGTGGATGGTAGTAAACCTTATCCAAAGTTACTTGGACTCGATGATTTTGATAACAAGACTATTATTAATCTAAAAAAGAGACAAATGATATTTTAAGTAGCATACTTAAGAGTTACCACGCCATTGGATTCCACAGAAGAAAGTTGATATGTGGAACTGACAAGGGGAAAACAAATCGATAACATTTACAATGTGACTACATAGATGGATGACTATATTAATCCTACTGTTGAAGGTGTACTCAGTTGGTGAAGTATCATTTCTTGTGCATCAAAATTAGAAGAAGCCCTGGAACATTGGCAAAAGAGGTTACATGAGGTATCTACAAGGATAGGTGATCATATTACTTGCACATTATGCTGGATTGGAGTTGAGGTATGTGATCCCATGAAGTATGATTGACTAATAGATGTATATATTTTTTTAAAATAAATTGAATTATAGATGAAGAAGAGAAGCAAAGACTGTATCAATTAAACCTAGTATATAAGTATAAGGTTATAGAATAGATAGATAAGATGATAGAAGATGGGATTATTGAATCTTTCATAGAGTCAAAATGGATCAGTATGATGGTGATTCAGAAAATAAAATAGGTGGAATCATAATTTGTGTGGATCACCAAAAATTGAATGGTGTTTTTTTACATGACCCATTTCCTACCTCATTTATTTCCTACCTCATTTACAGAGGGAATTTTGGAAAATATAAGAGGACAAGAAAATTACTCATTCACTGATGAATTCTGTAGATATCAACATATTAAGATTGCACAGGATGATAGACATAAGACAACATTTGTGACATAATGGGGATGTTATAAGTATACAATAATGCCTTTTGGATTGAAAAATATGCCAATAGTATTTGCCCGAGTTGTAATCACAACTTTTAAATAATTCATTCATAAGTTCCTAGACATATACTTGGATGATTGGACAATGTTCAATTTGTTAAAATACCATATTCAAACTATGTGCTTGATTTTGGAGAGATGTAGACAGTTCCATATTTCTTTGAACCTGAAGAAGCACATTTTTTGTGAATGATTTAGTGTCTTGTTGGGTCATGTAGTATGTAAACAAGGACTTTTGGTTAATCCTACGAAGATTATTGTTATTGTTGATTTTCCCCCACCTACTTTAGTGTGACAACTATGAGAAACATTGGGTCATACAGGGTACTACACAACACTTATTAGGGGATACGCACAAATCATAACCCCATTGGAGAAATTGCTAAAGAAGGAGGTTAAGATTCAATGGAATGAGGATTTTCAATTTTTTTTGGATACCTTGAAGCAAAAACTAGTTATTGCATCGTTCTTAGCATTTGCATATCAGAAGAAGGAATTCCTTCTCCACGTAGATTCATCATCTATAGTGTTAGGAACATTTCTAGATCATCTGGGGGAAGTAGGTTTGGATCATCCCATTGCATTTTCCAACAAAAATTTGTCAACTACTAAACATTATTACACTACTACAAAGCATGAAGGACTAGAGATGGTGTATGAACTACAAAATGTTAGACATTATCTTCTAGTATCAGATCTTAAGATGTATAAGGAATGAATGCAGTGCACAATGGCATCATGAAGAAGTTCAATAAAAATTCTATAATCATCTACATTATTATTATATGGGTCGAGACAATGCCTCTAGAAGCGATCAATTCTCTTGTAGGCGAATAAATCACCCAAGTGGAAGAAGACAGATTAGGAGTGTGATGACTAGCGCTATCCTCATACATTATGAAAATCGATGAATCTCGTGACATATTCCAAAGAGAAGAAGCACCATAAGCATCACTAATGAAAAAATAAAATTATACTATCATTATGCACATCTATATATAATAATTAAAAGAAGACCGTCTAAGGAAAGATGCTTAGGCATAGTAATTTTTCAAATAGATCCCATTTCTAGGCTTCGAAAGAACACTTCCATCAAAATATTAGAGCTTGTAGGATCCTTTCCATAAGACACGTATCACAATGTAAGGGCCATACCATAACAGATTAAACTTGCTTGCCCCCAAGATAGCTTTGTCTTGATTGTAGACTAATACAACATTACCTTTCAGAAAAAATCTTGGGTGCACAGACTTATTGCACTGACTCTTACTAATTTTTTGTGCTCTTTGTTTGCAGTAGCAGCATCATGAACCCACTCTTATAGGTGTTCTAAATCGACAAGCCTCTCTTCTAACTTAGTGTTCTATATAGACAAGGAATTCTTCTAGAAAACCATTGCATGAGCAAGATATTGAATGAGTCATATCCATACCTCTGGAACTCCAACTACATGTTGTTGCATCCACTCCAACAGATCCTCGATGTGTACCATGGGCATTGAATGCACTAGTCTATCCATATTCCTCTAGACATTATATAGAACACAATCAACATCTACTCATGGTTTTCCATAATGACCACATCGTCCATGTAGAGGTAATCCCTATGGTAATTTCGATCCCATATCTACACAATCAAACAAACTCATTATTAATATGATCCATGTCAAAAAAATGTATTCATTTATATTCCTCAAACATATAAAAATCAAATAATTATAAAATATTCTTACCAATATCTCATAGGCACTTCCAGGAGGGATATGAATATTTGGGCCCTACCGATAGTCTATCTCTACATAAGGATAGTCCTCTATGAATACCACTTAGTGTTATCACCAATAAAAGAAGGAATCATCCCATGGATCCCCTAGCTATCCTCCTCCCTACCTTGGTAAGACTTCAGTTGATATCTCCATTGCACCATCTAGGACATAGTGAGGATGGATTTCCACTCTAGGAATGATCATGGGTATCCTCTCAAAGAAAACGTAGCAATGGAGGCTTCCATAGCCAAAAAATTTCATCTTTATCTATTTGCATCCTATTAGTGGGGCCTTCATACATGTCAGCAGTGTTGTGCTCCAATCATACAATTTTGTTCTTAGACATTATTTGGCATAAAAAATCATTTCCTAATAGGATTGATGCAATGATGATGATGCTATAATATGGGAAATCAAAAACACAATTATCTTCATACTAAGGTTTGTAATCTCCCCTATCGGGAGTTGGCTCCCAACTTTATGTGTCTCGGTTGAGTGGTACAATGCATTGTATTCATTGATCGTGAGACCAACAGATCCTTTATCTTTTAAATTCACGACATATCCTCGATGAGGTATCCCAGTAAGAAAGTATATATCCTTCATTTCAATCTTTAAATATTTCCCACTAATCATGAAAGCATCAACATCGGGTTCCCAATAATCTATCAAAGTTGCAAGCAGTCTTCATTATGCCCTTATTCCATTGCAATGAAAAAACTTGTATAATATGAATCTCCAGAGAGCTTCTTGGGGCTCCCAATCATTCATCACATCATTATAAACTTCTTTATGCTCCCTCTCCCTCCACTCTATCACAATCTGCAAAATCCAAATGATTTTGAGTCAAATATTTTTAATTTCCATATTTTCATAGGTGTACGTGACTTCTTGTTAAGAAAATTGTGTATGTACATGAACTGCATAAAGTGAAGTCACGTACATGTCCGCACGAATTGTAAAATTCATTTCCTACTAAAAAATCCACTAAATCTAAAAAACTTACATTTTAAAATGAAGAGGAGGAAGAGATTACTTACTTGGTCCAAGCGATTTTGAATTTCAAGTTTTTTTCACCTCGTACTGGTCTCCAGAAGTTCAAAAGATAAAAATGGGCTTCAATGCTCTCCAAAGGGTAAAAAACAAGAATGCAATGGTAAAAATGAGTTTTACACTTATTTTAACACTTTTTCCCACTTTTTCGAAAAATGTTTCTCTCTTTTTTAACAATTCTATATTGTTGATCCTAATAAAACACTCTGGAGTTCTTTTCTTATGCAGTTATCTTTGAGAGATCTCATTTTTACACAAATTCACATATATAGTGTCATTTTTTTAATTTCTTCTGCAAGTATTGTGCTCTTTACTATCATGTATAGTAGGTATTGCCCCACCTCCATACTTCATTTATCCATATCAATCACATATTTTCCTTAGGATCGACCCCAATAAGTTGTGAAAAAAAACCTTTTTTGTTGTTTAGAAGTGTTGTAATTCAAGTGGTAGAGCCTACCATTCATGGTTTCCCTAGTTAGACTCTGAATTGCATTCTGGTACCCATGCTGAAATAATTTCATAGGCTCGGGACCATTGTTTAGTCCTGTCATGACTTTATGTTGAAGTTGCATTTTGTCTTCTTAATATATTTATGGCTAGTACCTGTGGGGTTCCCTTATTTATATATTTTGGTTGTTATTGGAATGTAGGGCAGGTTCTATTATGCTTGCATAATGCATTTATCTTTATTGATCATGATATTTCCATAGGGTCGACCCCATCCATTCACAACATCAACCCCTCGTAGCTACTTTAAAAATGTTGTTGATGAATGGTAGAGCTTACCCCTTCATAAGTGTCCTAGTTAGTATCGTACTTGTCATTTTGACACTCATCTTGTAGTTTTTTGTAGCATTGGAATCTTTGTTTAGGAATTCCATGATTTTTCAATGAAGCCTCATTATTTCTTCTCAAAACTCCTTTAGCCAAATTACCCCTAGAGCTTCCATAATTTTTTGTTAAGTTATATTTTCATAACATATTGACCTCTTGTGCTTTTCTGGAATAATTTTAGCTTCATCTTGTTGTTGTATAATCCAATTGTATGCATTCTTGAATAGTCACCAGCCTTGCAATTTTTTTATTTTGGGACTTGACACCTTATCCCATAAGGGAAATTTCCTCGAGCACCCATATCATGCACACGTTTCCTTGCATTAAGAATACATATGTTCTGTGTGCTTGGAACTATTTTTCTCTCCCATGATCCTCGTTTCCTCCACTATACTATAACATTATTTTAGTCTTTTTCAGGCTTTATAATATGAAAAATACAAGAAAAAAAAGTGAAGGATGGGAATGAGTCTAAATATTTTATATATGGTGGCTACTTGTGTCACCCTTGAATAGAACACAATATTATGAGTATTCATCTCATTATTGGGTTTAGTATTTCTTTAGGAGGACCTTTTTATCATTTTTTAGCATAATCTCCTATGGATGGTTATTATTCCAATCATATGGAGTGTTTGTTGACACCTTTTGTGTCACAGATGTATCCCAATTTATAGTCCATGTTTCCTAAGTCACATTTTCTGTCATGTCTCCATTCAATGGAATTCAACATATGTCGACCATTCCATAGAAACCTTGTCTTTCTGATTCAGCCTTCATGTGTCAGTCAATTATTGCTTAGTATCACAAGTATTTGTGTATCCCACTTGTGCTAGTAAAGAAGGTCGCCATTGACTTCTTGTTGGTGGGTCTTGTTGTATTGACTACAACTCATTTCTATAAGAGTATGATATAGATTTTCACACTGGAGATATTTCCATTATTGATAGGTGACCTTGCACTCAATAGATGACAAACCATCATTGGTTGTTGACTGAGTAGTTTCCCTTGTGTTCTACATCAACAACCATGATCACACATTAGGATTTGTGTAGTACCTTGGTTTCCATATGACCCCATTGGTGAATTACTCCTCTTTGTCAGTATGGTCCATTATTGACTAATATTTAGAGAGTCTCTATCGTGTGCTATTCCATATTGTGCATTCCAATGTCATACCTCAGTGTGGTCCTTTCAATCTTTTTCATCCGAGTACCTCCAAATCTTTGGCCTTCTTCTACTCCTCGCATTGGATGATGGTGGATTCCTTAATTCCCTCCTGCCAATGGATCTCTTCCTATTGACGTCATCACATCTTTCTCTAGGAAAGGGTTATAGTGTCATTTTTAGTACCTTGGGGATTTCAGTCATCAGTGGTAGGTTCCCTCGCTATTGACACTAGAAATACATCAATGTCTCATGATTGGTATATTCTACTAGGTTTTCAACATCAAATCATTTTCACACTTGTTATATTGTTCTATTTACCTTGAAACCCACTATCATTATCAGTGGGTTGTCTCACGTTTTTAAATGGTATAAATCATTGATTGGTTATCAAACAGTGTCTCACTATGTTCGAATTAAACACCTTTATTCACATAGTGTAGAATCATACCAAGTTGGATAGTTTTGAATAATTTAGGTGAAGTATAGACATCACATATTGTGTGCTCCTACCCGACCTATATTGATTGTACCACTCTCACAAAAATTGGCACCTGAAAATGATTAATTTGTTCACTTCCTTGGCTCTAGATATCCTCTGATTTTATTTTGAGACATAGCTCCATTGTATCCATTCATGGCTGTGATCTACATTTGCATGATCCATTGTGTACTTTTCATGGCCATGATTATTATTTCCATATCCATCACATGGGCCCACTCTGTATAGTTTTTGTGGCCATGGACATCAATTATATTTTTATCACTCATGGATCCATAGTATATTTGAATGGAAACCATACTTACATCACACTCAATAATGGGAATGCCTAACTTGAGAAGAGAGTCTCTTACTTGTTTCTGTTGTAGGTATTTTTTTGGGACCATTATTCAAATATTCCTACCCAATGGCCCCTCCACTATCGCATGAATTTTTTAATGTATTTCAGCCATCAGTTTCCCTTCTAATATCACACATTAGGGGGCATCTGTTATAGCATCATTTTCCACTACAGATGCATATGATGACTCATTGGACTAGTTACATCCCTTTCCTTGCTTCCTGGGCTTAAATGTCCTTTTTTCTCCTCAAAAATGTATTTAAAAACCCCATTTATCAAATTGTATGCGACTTTCCCTATATAAACTCGCGTACATACATAGGTTCCCTATTAGAAAATCACATACATGTTAATTTTGGCTCAAAAAAATATAATCCCAACATTTCAGGCATAGTTTACGGGTTTTTCAGTTCCCTAACTTCCCAAATCCCATACATAATGAACCCAACCAACAAAATGGAGTATAAAAGAGAGCCTCGGGGTGGAGAAAAAAATAGTCAAGAAATGCATCCTTATGCTGGCATTTTGAAGATTGTCCTGCAAGTGCCATGTTTTCCTAGTTTCTGAGATTGTCCCCTCTACCTAGAAACCCTCATTTCCATAATTTACATTCTCCTTATCTTTTCAAGAAGAACACCTTTTTTCTTCCTTGGACCTCCTAGAGTGTAGAGTGTTTGAAGAACTCCTATACATATTCAACCTTGGGTGGAGGAACTTGGAGCCTAGTTCTGGGAACATGCCATAGTGGTTATAGGTTGTAACCAACTACTTTTGTTATTATCAATAAAATAACCCTCATTCTCATCTGATTCTTTGTGTTAATTTTTGTTTCTGATGATTATATGTGTATGTTATTTTGAATCTAACATTGGATCTGAATTGATCACATTAAGTTACATAGTGGATAACTACTTTCTTGCACTTGCATACTTATTTGTCTGCGGAGCTTTCATAGGGTTGTTGTGAAGGAATTCCATAATGAAAGACATCAAGTGGGATCTGATTCAAATGTAGGACTCCAAGCGCGTTCTTCTTCCATTTTTTTGAAAAGTTAGTTGTTGTAGGTGGTTATTCCTAATTTATTGTTTAATTAGATTTTGTGAGAAGTTCCCTTGGGTTGTGATATGTTGTGGTTCTGACCCAAAAAAAATAGGAAGTAAATTTTTGTAACAATAATTCTTAATAAAAGATACATGGAACACATTGTGAGCTTAACAATAGGTGGTAGAGAAAGTCGGTATGCTACTAGTCCCACTCTTTCTAGGACTTCAAACGGTTCACGATAGAGGGGTTCTAGCTTAGCACAATTTCCCATGTTTAGGGGGATCCTCTTGGGTTTCACTATGATATACACATGATCTCCCACCTTTAACTCTTTTTGATTTATTTTCTTATCTGTATAGTTTTTTTGTCTGTCCTAGGCCAATTTCACATTTTTCTTAATTTTGATCACTTCCTGCTCCATCTCCTTCAACAGGTCTAGTCTATGTGTGATCCTATCTACTAGATTATCCCAACTAATTGGAACTGTGAACTTCCTACCATATAGATCCTCAAATGGGATCATATTTAATGAATCGTGATAGAGTGCACAAACCATTTGTTGATATGGAACCATTTGTTGGAACTTTGCATGATGAATTGGGTTCTACTTTAGGTTTCCAACAAAACCCTCCAAACCATCGTCCCTTCTGAAGACTAGAAGGAAACACTATGCACAGAGTGAACAATGCAGTCTTACCCAAGATACTTATGGGTTACTGCAGAACCCATATGTCTGCAATCTTGGAAGGGAGACTTCTGTGGGGATGAGAGACATTCTTTCTACCTAAAAACACATCATATTTACCATTCTATTACATCAACACATCATTATGTATTAGATCTTCCACTCAATAATCAGTTACATTCATTTAGGGTTTATTATGCAGTAATTATCTTGGCTACTCTATTGTGCACTACATTTTACTACTGATATATTAATCCATTCATCATAACTAAACAATTGTCAGAAATAACAGAAGCATTCCACATAGAGACACAAACTTTATCGTGGTTAACACCCATGGGATACATCCATAAATATTTGGATTTCTTGGCTCTTTTATTATTCATCATCAAGGTTAAAGTGTTTCATGCATTACATTTGAGGATGAAAAGATCACATGAAGCTCCATAGGTCATGAATTACGACCTTACCCTCAATTACATTGCTTGATCTAAAAATACCTATGTTTGTCTGTCTCTATCTCACCATATCTCTATCTCTAGATCTGTGTATATATGATGATGTCTATGTTATATCACAACACTATATTTATATTATAAAAAGGGGTTAATTACCTGTTACAAAATTGAGCAAAACCCTAACCCAGTAACCCTAGGTGGATTAGATTTGTCCACTTTCTAACTCCTTGATCATGGTTCATCCAAAATCCAACCGTTTTCCTCATTGATCCACATCTTTCTTTAATTCTTTGACTTTCCTGGTTTCTCGGTGTTGTTTTTCCATGTTTCCAGTGCACGATCCTTCTTTGGTCCATTAACTATATGCCTTATTAGTTACCATGATTTTTCCAAAAATGGCCTACCCCAATAGGATGGTAGGTTGTGTTGAATGATAATTTCATTCCAAATCCTGCAAATGGGATTTTATAGAAATTCAAAGTGAATTTAACATCTCGATCTTAAATAATGGTCCTGGGAAAGGATAATTTTAAGGATGGAAATTTGTATTAAAATGTAGAAACATGGGAGAATATTACTAGTCCTTAATATGCAAAATGTAAAATGTTTGGTGATAGTTTTGTAAAAATATTCAAATTTCTAAGGATTTTATATAGTTTCTATAACATTCTGGTTAGTTTTAAGGTAAAACCATTTTATTCTATGTAAATTGGGTGAATAAGTTTTAGAAAAATTGGAAATTGATGAATCATTTTTTGGAAAATTATCTTCTAAAATCATCTATGGTCTTGGACATACCATGCAATCTAAAAATTTATTTTATTAAAACATCAACAACATCTATAGATTTAAAATTGGACTTGATTGAAATAAAATGAGATTCCTTTCTCAGTTTATCCACCAACACCATGATTGCACCATGTTACCTGTATGTTCTTGGAAACCCTGTGATAAATTCCGTGGACATAATCTCCCACTTCCATTATGTAATTTGTAATGGTTGCAACAATCTTGTTGGGTGCTCATGCTCCACCTTGACTTGTTGGAACTCCAAGCACTTAGCAGTGTAATCTGCAATATCCTTATTAATTCTTGGCCAATAATATAGTTGCATACTTTTGTTATCATCTTTTGGTAACCAAGATGACTCACATAAGGTCTTCTATGAAACTCATCCATTATGAAGTTTTATATATCTACCAAATCAAGTATATACATAATTTTGTTGTACATAAAAAGCCCATCTCCTATGAGCTAGTATTCCTCATACTTTTTCCTTTTTGGTTCTTGTTGGAACTTTCTTTCACCAAATTAAAATGTTCATCACTTTTCAAGATAATTTTGATTCTATTATTGATATTATATTCACACATGCTTCTTGCTATTAAGTGCACTATCTGTACACTTCGTCTAAGTGCATCTACCACTCGTTTTTCATTTCCTTTTATATGTTTGATATATAAATTGAATCACTGATTAGTTACATCCACCTAGATTGTCTGGAATTCAACTATGGTTGATCAAATAGGTATTTCATCCCACAATAATCTTTCATCAAGACAAATCCTCTTCCAAGTTGGTAATTCCTCCACATACTTAGGGCATGCACAATGGTTGCAAGATCCATTTCATGGGTAACATAACATTCCTCATTCTCATTCAATTTCCTTGAATCATAGAAAATCATAGGTCCCTCTTGCATAAAGACTCCACCAACTCCTTCCTTGCAAGAATCGGTGCAGACTAAGAAATATGTTTTAGGGTCTACGATTTTTAAGGTAGGGTTATTGGTCAAGAGGTGTTTCAACCACTAAAAATTGGTCTTACACTTTTTTGACCATACAAACTCCATCCCTTTTCTCTGCAATGACATGATGTGATGACCGACCTTGTAAAATCCCTTAATAAACCTCCTATAGTATCCAATTAATCCCATACATTATCTTACCTTTGATACATTTTGAGGGGATGGCCAATCCATGATTTCCTTAATATTTTATGGATCCACAACCACTCCATCTTCCAAAATTATGTGACCCAAATAATGGATCTCCCTCTAGAAGAATCCATTTTTGATATTTAACATACATTTGATGATGTATTAGCACTTGTAGAACTAACCTAATATGTTAATAATTCTCTTCCTTGGTCTTGGAATATATTAGGATATCATCAATGAACACAAGGACAAACTTGTCCAAATACTTGCTGAGAATGTTGTTCATCAAAAACATAAAGGTGGTTGGTGTGTTGGTAAGCTGAAAAGGCACCACCATGAATTTATAGTGTCCATACCTCATTATAAAGGTTGTATTATGGATTTCTTCATATTTGATTCTCACTTGGAGATATCTAGATATCAATTCTACTTTATAAAATGCTATGGTTCCTCTAATCCTATAAAATGATCATCAGTATTGGGTAGTGGGTACTTGTTTTCTATGTTCATATTGTTCAAATTTTGGTAGTCGATACGCAACCACAAGATACCATACTTTTTATTTACAAATAGGGATGGTTCTCCCCATGGGGACACACCCATCCTGATATACCCTTTATCCATCATCTCTTTTAATTGCACCTTTAACTCTAATAGATCTGGCATACTCATTCTGTAGGGTACTTTAGATGTTCATACCTCTCCTTGTACAATATCTATGGAAAAATCGAGGTCTCTCTTGGAAGGAAGTCCAAGTACTTCCTCTTGAAATACATATTTAACTTCTTGCAGCATTGGGTTGTTGATGTTTGGACAACATCGGGAAGACATTCTCTAAAGAAAATAATTAATAATATAATTATTATTGGTTATTATATATATATTATATAATAAGTAAATGATAATAACAAATAGTTATTGATTATTCAAGGGACGCATCCTTTCATGGGTGGTCACCTTATGTTCCCTATATATGGAACACTCATTATTGTAATAATACATTGATTATATCTCATATGAAGAAAAACTAACATGGTATCAGAGTAGGACTGGGCTCGACTCCCTCACGGAAGGGCCCAAGAAAATGAGAGATAGCTTGCTATGATGCATAATAGCAGCGTAATGTACAACCCTCTACGTCATATACAAATATCATTTATATTTATAATGGCTCGTTGAAACCCTTGAACAACTCAATATTCGTCCACATGAACAACTCAATCATCGGGTTCAAGAGATTGTTGCCAAATCCTTGGCTTTAAAGAGAGGACATTGCCATGCAAGGTGAGCAATTTTATCTTGGTCAATGATGCAAATAATATAACTTAAAGAACAAGTGCTTGGTCGGATTTAGTTGTTGTTCACAAAATTGATGGGTTCGAGAGGCACACTGCACGTAAGTGGAGTGATTTCACAATCTCACAGAGTTCAAGTAATTCCAAATTGTTGTGCTCTAGTTCATCATTAGTGAAAACATGAATAATGGATGACTACTGGGAAGACTGACCGCTTGGGGTTCATTCAGAAATTTATTTGAGCCATGCATTTGTGTTGCGCTTTCTAGAGGAGACTACTTTAGTGGCCATCAATATTTTGACTGGGACATGATGTTCTCAATTCATACAACACGACAGAGTTGGTAAAGGGAGGTATTATATTCAATTCATCCTCCAGCCCAGAGGTACGATTCTACACATACTCGGGCACACTCTACCTTCCACACATCAATGTACAAGAAATGCAGACTAGAGTGATTTTGCAGAACATGGTTTCCTTAGAGTTCAATGATGCCAGCCATGGTGAATTTGTGATGCGCTACATTGCGCTCATGCACTGCCTCATCGACACACCCAATGAAATTCGTGTGCTCGGTGAATCTGCCATCATTGGTCATCAAATTCCAATGTTTGGCAACTAGGACATAGCTGTAGCCGATATGTGGAAAGGTATGTGTAATCCCTTCTTCAAAGGACCATCTGGTAAACTAGGCTTTGAACTCCATGAAGTGTTGCTCGGGATGTATTGCATCCATTAACCTATATCATTGAGATTTATTGTTTTCCTTGAGATTTGTTATTTGTCAGTGTATTAAAACTTTGACTATGTATCGTTTGACCTAGTCAGAGATGAAGGAACCAAGATCTCATGCCTTAGATAGTCGGATAAAGGAACCAAGACATTGGTTTCATGAGGAAACCTTCATATGCCTTGGGGGACATTGGCTCCATAAGGGAACCTCGATATGTCTGAGACAATGGTTTCATGAGGTAACATTAATATATCAAGTATGGTCCAAGATTACTTAGTATGATTAGCATTTACCTATGTTTTTGTGGGCAGAGGCATCCATGACTATAGTGTATGTTCAGAACATAAGTCCTAACAAAACCTTGAGGAACATGATTCTTGAGGAGGCCTTCACCGGAGTGAAGTCTGAAGTTGGACACTTAAGATATTTGGGTGTCCAATATACATTCATGTACCCAAGGAGAAAATGACCAAGCTAGACCCTTCAAGAATAAAGGGTACATTTGTGGGGTACAATGAGTCTTCAAAGGCATACTAGATCTACATCCCCAGTCAGAGACAGATTGAGGTGAGACGAAATTTTACCCTTAACAAGGAGGTATCCTTCAGGAGATCTAGAGGATCTCACATGGATATTGATAGTGAGAGATAGGAAGAGATGGTACCTTCTCCCCCTCACGCTCCAGCAGTTCAGAGGGAGACATCGCCTATTGATCAAAGTGATCACATTGATCTTGTTGCTCCACTTAATGTTTCCAGAGATATTGTAGTAGGTCGGAAGATACTTGCATGGGCTCGTCATACTTTGCAAGAGGCAGAAGGACATGCAAATCCTCATGGTACCTTTCGAGAGAGAAATATACCTTAGAGATATATGTTCTCTATTGTAGGTATGAGCCACATCATCAATTCCAATCCTTCCTGTTATGAGGATGCATCTAGTATGGAGAGATGCCATGATGCAGGAGTATCAATCCATCATGAAGAATGATGTGTGGTATATTGTTCCAAGACCTGAAAGGAAGTCTGTAGTGAATTCCAAATGGATGTGAAGACAACCATTCTCAATGGAGATATTGGGGAAGAAATATACATCGAGCATCCATATGGTTTCGTCATACATGATAAGGAGTATCATGTGTGTAGGTTGAATAAGGCCCTGTATGGACTCAAGAAGGAACCTTGAGCTTGGTATGCGAGGATTGATGGACACCTGTTGAATTTGGGCTTCAACAAAATTTTTGTTGATCCCAACATGTACTACAAAACTGTTAATGGTGAGGCCCTGATTTTGGTCCTCTATGTTGAAGATTTATTCCTCATATGTACATAGAGATTTATTATTGAATGCAAGTATGCGTTGGCCTCTAAGTTCGAGATGAAGTAACTTGGTACGATTCACTACTTCTTGGGACTAGAGGTGTGGAAAATAATTGATGAGATCTTCCTGAGTAAGGGGAAGTACACAATTGAGAATTTGAAGAAGTTTGAGTTATTAAACTTGAAACGCATGGCTACAACTATGCTGACGAATATGAAGAAACTGTGTTTGTCTTCTTCTGATTCCAACGATATTGATTCGACCCCGTACAAACAACTGATTGGATCATTGATGTATCTGGTTAACACTAGACCAAATATTTTCTATGCAGTGAGTGCACTTAGCCAATTTATGAGGCAACTGAGATAGACACACTAGATTGTTGGGAAGCATGTGTTGAGATACTTGCAAGGCACAGTTCGACATGGTATGAGATATACTTCTAGTATTGATATAATATGGTAGGAATATATTGACTCTGATTGGGCAGGGAGCACAGTGGACAAAAATAGCACCTTCAAGTGTTGCTTCACTTTGGGATCTTTCATGGTTTCCCAGTGTAGCAGGAAATGAACTTATGTGGTGTTGAGCACAACAGAAGCATAATACATTGCATTAAGTATGACAGTCTGTGAAACAATGTGGATTCACAAGCTCCTTACAAATATGTCTAAACATGTGCTGGATTCCACCATTATTCATTATGGTAACCAAATTTGTGTGAAGATCTATGATAATCCAGTGTTTCATGACAAATCGAACCACATTGAGATCAAGTACCATTTTATCTGAGACATGGTGCAGAGGAAGGAAGTATTGGTACAATACCTTCCTACAGATGAGCAGGTTGTTGATGTTCTTACCAAACCAAGATGAAGTTTAAGTACTTCTGTGATAGACTTGGCATGACAGAGAATGCCTCCCTCGCTAAGAGGGATTGTTGATGTTTGCAGCTTCCTGAGACATTCTCCAAATCGTACTCCTATGTGACTGAGTTGATTTGATCTATGATGACACTTATCTGAGAAGAGATAAGTGGGGCACCTATCTGAGAAGGGATAAGTGCAGTTGGGTGTACAACCCAATGTCCCGTGTGGAGAGAACATGAGGACATGTCAATGGATTTGACCCTTGATTTCATACACTATGGGAGTTGACCCTAGTGTTTCTAGAGGGTGTAGCCTCTATAAGTCCACATGGAGTGCCATGTGTGACAAACTTTCTCCAGATCATACTCCTCTATGAATTGAGTTGAGTTGATCTGTGAGGACACTTATCTGAGAAGGGATACATGGAACACTTATTCGAGAAAGAATAAGTGCAGTTGGGATTATAACCCAATGTCCCATGTGGAGAGTGCATGAGGACATGTCAAGGGAGTTGACCCTTGACGGCATACACTATAGGAGTTGACCCTAGTGTTTTTAGAGGCTGTAGCCTCTAGAAGTCCACATGGAGTGCCATGTGTGACAAATGTTCTCCAGATCGTACTCCTCTATGAATTGAGTTGAGCTGATCTATGAGGACACTTATCTGATAAGGGATAAGTGGAACACTTAATCAAGAAGGAATAAGTGCAGTTGGTCTTATAACCCAACGTCCAATGTGGAGAGCACATGAGGACATGTCAAGGGAATTGACCCTTGACATCATACACTATGGGAGTTGACCCTAGTGTTTCTAGAAGGTGTATCCTCTAGAAGTCCACATGGAGTTCCTGTTGGTTGTGGAGCCTGATTATCTTCCTGATGCAGAGGTCCTTTGCTTTCAGCCGTGTCTATACCCCATGAAGTATTTACACCCTAGAAGTATGTACACTCTTCCACACGGGGGAGTGCAGAGGGGGGGTACCCCCTCTGCGGGGTCCGGGGGGTCCATCCCCCCGGCTGGGGGGTCTGGGGGCAAGCGGGCCCCCAACAGGGGTTCAGGGGCGAAGCCCCCGAAGAAAAAATTGCCTTATAAAAGTATATTGTAATTTCATTGTAAATCTGGACCGTTCATTATAAGGTCACAGATCTAACGGTAGAGATTATGTTAGGGTTTTTTTCCCTATAAGGCAACCCTCTTTTATGAGGGAAATGTATTGCGGCTATGTATGAGAGTGAATATTGTATTCTGAGAGAGGAGATTGTGAGAGAAAGAAGAGGAAGTTATAGCGGGTTTTGTTGTAGGTTGCATCCCTTCATTTGCTGGATAATAATAAAGGAAGGACCTGGCAATTTCTCTGGTGGATGTAGCCCACACTGGGTGAACCATGTAAATCTGTGTCTCTCTTGTATTGTGTGTCTTCTGTGTTTTTGTTTCTTCATTTGTTTTATTTTATTGCTCCGCGGTCCTGTTTTTCTAACAACTGGTATCAGAGCGTAAGGTAACTCGCAGGAAAAGAGGGTTCCTGGTTC
>ML800953.1:512722-534340 GCA_009831015.1 Picea engelmannii | reverse complement strand
GGTTGTGGAGCCTGATTATCTTCCTGATGCAGAGGTCCTTTGCTTTCAGCCGTGTCTATACCCCATGAAGTATTTACACCCCATAAGTATGTACACTCTTCCACGCGGGGGAGTGCAGAGGGGGGGTACCCCCTCTGTGGGGTCCGGGGGGTCCATCCCCCCGGCTGGGGGGTCTGGGGGAAAGAGGGCCCCCAGCGGGGGTTCGGGGGCAGCGTCCCCTGAAGAAAAAATTGCCTTATAAATGTATATTGTAATTTCATTGTAAATCTGGACCGTTCATTATAAGGTCACAGATCTAACGGTAGAGATTATGTTAGGGTTTTTTTCCCTAGAAGGAAACCCTCTTTTATGAGGGAAATGTATTGCGGCTATGTATGAGAGTGAATATTGTATTCTGAGAGAGGAGACTGTGAGAGAAAGAAGAGGAAGTTACAACGGGTTTTGCTGTAGGTTGCATCCCTTCATTTGCTGGATAATAATAAAGGAATGACCTGGCAATTTCTCTGGTGGATGTAGCCCACACTGGGTGAACCACGTAAATCTGTGTCTCTCTTGTATTGTGTGTCTTCTGTGTTTTTGTTTCTGCATTTGTTTTATTTTATTGCTCCGCGGTCCTGTTTTTCTAACAGTTCCATGTGTGCCAAACTTTCTCCATATCGTACTCCTATGTGAATTGAGTTGAGTTGATTTGTGAGGACACTTATCCAAGAAGGGATGAGTGGAACACTTATTCGGCAAGGAATAAGTGCATTTGGGCTTACAGCCCATCGTCCCATATTCAGAGAACATGAGGACATGTCAAGGGACTTGACCCTTGATGTCTCACACTATGGGGAGTTGACCCTAAGTGTTCCTAGAGGGAGTAGCCTATAGAAGTCCACATGGGAGTGCCATGTGTGACAAATCTTTTACTACTATGGTGGTTTTGTACCACTGGCAGAGACTGTGTGTCTTTGGATAGTAGTTGTGTACTACTATGGAAAGATACCTCCATAGATAAGAGGGAGTTTTGATGTTTTAGCATCAGGCATAACTTCTCCTACATTGGGTTGCAAACCAAGGGAGATAGGATACATTTATCATAAAGGTTCACTTGTGATAAATGGGCCCAGACGTAGTCCTTCCTTGATCATGAAAAGGATTAATATGGAATTGAGGTGCTTGAAGAGCTTTCCATGTGTCAATTAGCATCAAGCCGACATTCACTCATAGGTGTGTGCCTGTGGTGAAAGATCCTGGTGTATTCTTTGTCGTAGTCATGGTGATTTGACAAGTAATGATAAAGACTCAAGATGTTATATGCTTTTACATGAGGACCAAAAGTGAGCCTAATCTTAGAGAGAGTTAATTGGCTCAGAGGGAGATCCACAGAAGGAATTGCTCCTTGGTTCAGGTGGGAGAGAGATCTCTCCCAAGACTGAAAGACAAGTGTCATGAGTCTAGGGTGAAGTTTGTATACCTCAAATACAAGAGTGGCATGTTGTAGAATGTCTCCCTCATTGAGAGGGAGTGTTGATATTTGGACAACATCGAGAAGACATTCTCTAAAGATAATAATTAATAATATAATTATTATTGATTATTATATATATTATATAATAAGTAAATGATAATAACAAATAGTTATTGATTATTCAAGGGATGCATCCCTTCATGGATGGTCACCTTATGTTCCCTATATACGGAACACTCATTATTGTAATAATACATCGATTATATCTCATATGAAGAAAAACTAACATGGGTGACCCTCCATCTTCATCTTACTTCTCTTTGTTGCATTTAGAACTTGTATTTCATACAAGGGACACCCCTTTTGGCTAAACGTTTTGAGTTGCAGTGTTCCTATTTTCCTCACCGATACAAAATTTTGAATTCCCTGCAACACGCTCATGTTTCCTTCGCCATATTCACACTCTAGGGTTTTTTCATGGTAGCCCAATTTTTCTTTGTGGGAAGTTGTTAAAAACCAAATATCAATATAGCATAGAAAAAGAGAGAAACTTGGATAATAAGCCTCTTCGAGGGGGCAACCTCGTTATGCACACATAAATGTACAATTACAAGATGATTCAAAATGAAAATGTCTCCTTGGTATATATAGGAGACTAGGAGGTATAATTACAACTAATGTACTAAATCCGACATAAATAAAACAACATTACTAATATAATATGCCCTAATTAAGGGGTAATGAGCCATTATTTAGGGCTTAACATGACCCTACCCTTGAGACAAGTGTTTTCTGCAATGCTTGAGTAACTTTGGATGATTCTGTATAAAAGACTCATCTTCCCAAGTGGAATCTTCAGCTGATAGTTTCCTCCATTTAATGAGATACTATGAAATGGATCTATTCCTCAGCTGGTGAATTCTTGTGTCAGTGATGGCTTTAGGATCCAATGTGATTTTTCCTTCCTCGTCAAGTTCTGGCAATACAGTTTGAATTGGGATCTTGTCACTTATAACCTTCTTTAAGCATGGAACATAGAAAATTGGGTGTACTCATGAAGATGCAGGCAACTCCAATTTGTATGCCATAGTACCAATCTTTTGAAACACCTTATAAGGGACATGGTACTTTGGTGATAATTTATTATCCTTCTTGGCTTCCTTGAGGGACATCTGTTTGTATGGTTGTAGTCTTAAAAACGACCAATCCCTTACTTCAAAACTTCTTTCACTATGATGTTGATATGCTTGTTGTTTCATACGATTTTGTGCCATGGTTAGGTTGTCCTTTAATATTTGGAGAACTTGTTGTTGATGCTCGATGTGATATTGCATTGCTTTAACCTTAGATTTTTCTTTTAGAGAAGAAGTGATGGAAGGAGGGTGGTATCCATAGAGTTCCATAAATGGTGTCATTTTTGTTGCAGTATGAAAGGAAGTGTTATACCACCATTCTGCCAAGGGTAACCATTTTAACCATTATGTTTGTTTATTAGAGATGAAGCAATGAAGGTAGCCTTCTAGAAATTTGTTCACTATCTCGGTCTGTCCATCAGATTGAGGATGATAGGATGATCTATGAGCCAATTCAGTACCCAAACAAGAAAATAATTATGTCCAAAAATGTCCAGTGAATATGGGATCTCTGTCACTTACAATAATCTTTGGGCTGTCATGTAGATTTTGAACTATCTCCATGAATGTGGTGGAAACTATACTAGCTTTGAAGGGATGAGAGAGTGCACAAAAATGTGCGTACTTCATCAGTCTATCAACAATCACCATGATGACACTCTTTCCTTCAGACTTCGGTAAACCTATGATGAAATACATGGAAACCTCCTCCCAACGCTGACTTGGGATGGCTAATGGTTGTAAAAGACCCGAGATCTTAATTGTTTCCACCTTATTTCGTTGGCAAACCAAACATTCTGCCACAAACCTTTGAACATCATTTTCAAGGCCATCCCAAAAAAATTCCTTCTTGACCCTATGATAGGTTTTTTAAAATCACGAGTGCCCTCCTACTAGAGAGGTAGTGCAATTCCAATAGTACCTTTCGTTTGAGTTGGGATTTCTTACATAAATATAAGTGATCTTTGTACCATAGTGAATCATTTTTCCATGTAAATGTATCTGATGTACTATAATCCTGTTGTAACCTTTGAAAGAGAGTCCACACTTTTTCTTCATTCTTCCATTCATCCCTTGCTTCTATTATCCAATCAGGCTGGATGATCAAGATAGCACAGAGAAATGCCTCAACATCTCCATCCTTCCTTGAGGGTGCAACTACCACAACATTTTTCTTCCCTTTTTTGTAGATGATTTCAAAACCATAACCCAATATCTTGGTTACCCATTTTTGTTGTTCTTTTGAAGATATTCTTTGTTCCAAGAAGTATTTAAGACTATGATGATTTGTTTTGACCTTGAAGTGCCTACCTATTAGGTAAGGATGCCATTTCTTCAATGCATGTAGTATTTCCATCATTTCCTTCTCATAAATGGGTTTGTGTAAGTCCTTTCCCTTGAGTGGTCGACTTTCAAAAGCCAAGGGTCTTCCTTCTTGCATTAGGACAACACCAATTCCATTTCCCAAGGCATCACATTCCAAAATAAAGGTTTTTGTCAAGTCTAGAGTGGTCAAGACAGGAGATTTTCACATCATCTCTTTAAGTTGTTCAAAATCTTTAGTTTCCTTTGGAGTCCATGAAAATTAATCCTTCTTAGTTAGTGTCGTTAAAGGTGCTTCTATTCTTCCATAGTGTCGAACAAACTTGTGGTAGTAACCTGTCAAACCTAGAAATCCTCTATGATTCTTCAATGTTTTTGGAATCGGCCAGTCCATCATGGCCTTAATATTATTAGGGTCTACCTTGACACCTTCATGAGATACAATATGACCCAAATACTATACCTCCTTCACTCCAAAAGAAACATTTGGATGGTTTGGCATATAGTTGTTGCTCCTTTAGTAGTTGTAGCACCTTGTCAACATGTCGCACATGATCCTCCCAAGACTTGCTATAGATTAGTATATCATCAAAAAATACTAAGACAAATTTTCAAAGGAAGGGCTTGAAAATGGAATTCATCAACCCTTGGAATGTGGAAGGTGCATTTGTAAGGCCAAAAGGCATGACCAAAAATTCATAATGGCCTTCATGAGTTCAGAATGTTGTTTTTGGGATATCTTCTTTCTTCATTCTAATCTGATAATACCCTAAACGAAGATCCAACTTTGTGAAATAGATTGCTCCATGTAGTTCATTTAACAATTCATCAATGATAGGAATGGGAAACTTATCTTTAATAGTGATCTTGTTGAGCTCTCTATAATCTGGACACATACGCCATGAGCCAGATTTCTTGAATAACATTACCACCAGTGTAGAGAAACAACTTTGGCTAGGTCTAATAATGCCAACCTATAACATTTCTTCAACTATGCACTCAATTTCACTCTTCTGGGCATAAGGGTATCTGTATGGCCTGATGTTAGGAGGAACAATCCCAAGAATTAGGTGAATTTAATGATCATGATTTCGAGTGGGTGGAAGACCTTTGGGAATATCTTCAAATACATTGGAATGCTTATCAATGATCCCTTAGAGATCTAGAGGAATAGATGGCTTAGATGTTTGAACATCTAGTGAGCATAGTTGTGCAATAACTCCTTGATTCCCATTTTTCAATAATATTGTCATGCCATTAGAACTTATCACCTTACTAGGTTTCCTTGTGATACCTCTTAGCCCAATTTCTTTTCCTTCCAATGAAAATTTCATGAAAAGTTCTTGAAAATTAAAATCCATTGTTCCTAATGATTGTAACCATTGGATTCCTAGTACAACATCAGCACCACTCATGGGTGTAGCAATCATTGGACTATTCATTACATATTCCCCCATAGTGAGATTGATCTTATTGGATTTTCCTAAGGAATTGATAGTTCCTCCATCTGCAATCATTACTTGAAACTCTAGTGCTTGATATATAAAGAAATTGAGATATTTGGCTAATTTATAGCGAATGAAATTATGAGTACTTCCATAATCAATTAGGACTATTACCTTTTTCTTATTGATATATCCTTCAATCTTGAGGGTTTGAGGAGTGCTAATTCCAACCAATGCATTACATGATATCGTGGGAGTCAACTCTTCAGATGAAATTGATTCTACATTTTCAACTTGAGATGGTTCTTGTTCTTCTTCCTCTTCACAATCTATGTAGAATAATTTCTTCTCACCACACTTATGTCCCTTACTGTACTTCTTGTCACAATTAAAGCATAAACCTTTTTCTTTTCTTTCCTCCAATTGTTGAGGTGTCAACCTTGTAGGTTGAGGTGTTTTAGAAGAAGGATAATTATTCTCTCTATATATGTTAGGATTGGTCCTTCTATCATCCATAGCCATATTTTTACTTTCAACATTTCTTTCCATCCTAAATGCATTCTCCAATGATTTGGGTTCCCAAAGGTGAAACTCATGTTGAATGTTATCTCTTAAATTTCCTATGAATACATCAATCAAGTGCTCATTTGGAATATCCGTTACCTTTATATTCAATCTTTGGAAGTTCTCAATGTGCTCTGTAACTGAACCCTTTTTCTTGAAATTTATCAATTGGCTAAAGGTATTGTTCCTTGTATCCTCATAGTGTGCTATCATTTCTTCCATGAAAATTGTCCAAGTGACAAGTGATTTAAGAGAACAAATCCATCTATACCATACAAATTGATTGGGTTCTAAATATAAAGAAGCAATTCGTACCTTTTGTGTATGTGGAACATTATGTAGATCAAAGAATTGCTCCATCTGAAGTATCCATGTGATAGGGTCCTTTTGCATCAAACTTCTGCATATTGATCTTAGGAACATGGTTGGTCTTCAACCCAAAGTTAGAGTTTCTCGATGCTTGATTCACCTTCCTTGTGTTCTCATCATTAATTTCATGGGATACATTTTCACTTTCAGGTGTCCTCTCTATTACAAAATTTTTCAATCCTTCCATGATCTCCTCTTTTGAACCATCCATATTAGTATTTATTACCTCCAACTTAGATTCCATCTATTGTAGTTCATATTTTGTTGCTGTCTTCTTTTGTAAATCATTTATGTCCCTATGCATTTCTTCACCTTCATCAAGAGTCCAATTAGGATTTTATGGAGGCTTATTTGGTGTAGAAGTTCCCTTTTTGGGTGGCATGTTGGCCAATTATCACTTTTGAACCTTGATTTTGAGGTGGTTCTGCTAGACACTCTTTCTTCTGTTGTATCTCCAAAGTTTCATCCCTTCTGGGTATGAAACTTTCATTTTTGTAGTTCTTTGATATTTCTTCTCTGCAATGCCATAGGTCTTGTTGTCACAAGAGTTGACTCTAGGCTGTAATAGAGCCAAGCCTTAGCACATTTTTTAAAAAAGAAAAAGTTATTTATTGTTCAAAACTTGACTTGAGTTGTAGCAAGCCAAACCCTGAGAATTGATTTTGAGTATACTTATGACCTAATACACTCAGAGATAGTTCTCACAACAGCCAAGGGCTCTTTACTCAGGAATATTCAATAATTACAGTAAGAAGGCCAGATTTCTTATTAGAAAAGATTTTTAATCAGGTTGTGGGTTGATCCAGGAAAATAGTCCATTGAGAATGGAGTCAAGTGAAAACCACAGAAAGGAGATCATAGCGGTGATCGCATTACTTGGAGAAAATGAGGCAAAGTAAGTCTATCTTTCAACTATAAATAATCGTGATATAATAGCAGAAAAAGAAAAGGAAAGGGCCATCACAGTGAAATCATCTATCAGGGATGAATTTTCACTACAACTTTGGAAGAAAAAACTGAAGGCTGATGGCTAGATACAGAGCACTTATCTGGAGTGAATTCTGACCAGTCACCATTGAAAACATAACTCTTATTAACTGTGTGAAAGGAGCATGTAAAATGAATTCCAGATAGATTTTAACTTAGTCAATAAAAGAACAGATAGATTAAATGACAAAAAGGAGAACATAGTGAAAGAAATGACCGTAATGAATCTCATGATATCAAGAAAACGTGTCACTTTGTATAATTCCATTCCGGGCTCTCAAAATAACTCTGCGTTCCAAAAGGAGCTCTCTTCCCTAGAGCTTCCTCCCGGTTCCCCCCCACCCTTTTTTACAATGAATGCATCTTTATATAAATTCCCTCTCTCAAAGAGGTTCAAACAACATTGTATCATAACTAACAATTAACTAACTTCAACTGTCTTTAACTGAACTAATTTAAAAGCATAAATAAATCCTAATTTCTAGCGAACTATCTATAGAAGTGTATACAGTTTAATTTGCATCCATGCGCAAAAATCTCTGTAGTTGTGGGTAGTTTGTAATGAATAACCAGATCAACCTTAGGAATATCCAGACCACGAGCAACTATTCATATCAGATGATTGATCTGAAGAAGCCAGTTTAACTGCGTCATCCTTTAATAGGTTTCTATCTGAAGTATCTGCCACAACAGTTTTCCCATTACGAATGTTTTTGTCGAAGGATATGTCAATAGACTTGGTTTGTTTGTATGCTCCACTGTGAGAACTGCCATATACTTGTACACTCAATTTTCTTCTTCCGGGACAACCATGTTTTATGTAATTATCAAAAAAGTAAATAAAGTCTTGCTGAGTCAATTTCCTTAATTCAGTGACCTCAATTTCTTGTCAAACTTAATAGTTCCAAGCTCAATTTCACTCCAATAAAAGCTTGATTGTTCTTTCAAGTTTTTGTGTTTCACAAGCTTATTATCAATCAAAGCATCCACGTTTGTCTTAAACTCATCATCTGACGGAGCATGTAGTTTACTCTCAAAAATTTTAAGAAATGCCTCCACTCTCAAATCAAGCTGTGCAGGGTCCTTGATAGTGTATTGAATAATGAATTCTACTCCTCGAATCCCAGAATCATTTTGTGTCCTCAGTCAAACAATATAACCAAGTTGCTCGATATTTCTAAGCTGATTAAAGGCTGCTTGCTTGGCACTGAGAACAAAAAGATCTAGTTGAATGTTTATCTTGGAGTCATCTCTTAGCAGTCATCATTGTCGTGATATCATTCTTTAAACATCTAAGCGCACGATTTTTCCTGTCATCTTTCGGACTTTTGGAGAAAAAGGTGTAGTATGAAAAATGATAATCAAAACCCCGAAATCACGTGATTGGTGGTTTTGTGGTGTTTCGTGCATGCGGCATGTGTTGGTGTTATGTTTTTTTCGTTTCTTGTCTATGGAAGTGTTGAGGATTGCAGTTCCGTAGTAGAGGTCTTCATTTACATCTACAAAACCATCTCAACATCTCTTTCCTAGAGTTACATCAAGATCGAGAGTTACATCAATAAAACAATAAATATTCAAAACCCTAGTTTGGATGCTCGTTTTGTGTAACGCCATACAAAATGTATATAAAGGCCGATATTGAGTTTTCAGGTAGCGTCTGCAAGTGATGGTCTTCCAAACCGATAACATCCATGATTGTTAACTCTTATGTGCACACTTTTTATTATAGTACTTGCACCACGAATGAATTAGCGATCCATTTCGAACAGGTACTCGCACCCTCTAATCAATGAAAATAACTCCTTGTTTTCTTCACGTAGCAGATTAAAGTCTTGCCACAGGGCATTCCAACACGGTAGAAGATCTTACATTGTAATTCATTTCTATCCTTTGAGAAGGCTAAGAGTTACTTGTAGATATAATCTATAACTAAAATTCAACTTATAGACTTTTGCAGGGAAATTGCATGGATGAATAGTCCCTTTGTAGAATTAATATAATCTCCAACACTTGAAAACAAATCATAGTTCCAAGCTTCTAAATGACCATGGAAAAATCCATATGGTTCAAGCAATATCTATTATAACAAGGGAAATATCTATGCATGAAACCAGTTTAATACATAACAACTGACTTACCCTCGGATACATTTCCATGAACGCCTTCTCCAATCCTTGGACTCCATACAACAACTTGGGATCAATGAGTTATCTTTTATCCAACTGAGAATCATGAGGATGTCCCTGTATTAAAATTTGGTCATCCATTGAAGCATGCTCAACTATGAGCATCCTCGGAACTTTCTGCTGCAAGTATTCAAACTTCCTTTGCTGACTCCATCTTCAAAAAAAAATCCCTTCCTTGAATGAAACCCATCTCCATACATCCCATTCCGAGTCTAAATTAAATCTTTTCAAGGGAAGAATAAGCAATGGAAGTTAAAATCTGAACCATGGGTTTGGTATAATGGACACTGACATCTTTGTTCACAGCCTCCTCTTGTATGACTCACCTAAAATCGAAGATGAGAAATAACATGGTGCATATCACAAACCGTGGCCTTCTATCCACCCACCATCTCAACATCTCTTTCCTTCACCATTTCTCTAATATTCATATGTTTTACAAGAGAAAAGATGACCCTGATTTCTCAAGCGGAGGAGATGTAGTGTGTACAATCCTGCAAAATCGTAAGGACCATGTCATATCATATCACATTTACTAATTTTGCCACTTCTGTCATCAATGTTGTCATCCAAAATCTCGGTCATTATATAGTTTGTATAGAAGCTTATAATAAGAATTCCTAGATCTGTAAAACTTGACAGTGAGCTCTAATATATCTTTCAATAGATCGTTGTGGAGTGGTGTATTGGATGTCGTTATTTTCAGGATTTCGTTCATGCATTTAAGGACCTAGAGCTTCACTTCTTCGAGTAGATTTCTCATGAGCTCTTGGGTTACCGAGGCCTCCTTTGATATACTATAAATACTCTTCTTCCTCAAAACACAAACTTTCTTCCCAAAAAGCCCTACAAGTCTTTCA
This sequence comes from Picea engelmannii, assembly GCA_009831015.1. Lineage (NCBI taxonomy): Eukaryota > Viridiplantae > Streptophyta > Pinopsida > Pinales > Pinaceae > Picea > Picea engelmannii. The sequence continues at coordinate 524,020 of ML800953.1, read as the reverse complement.
GCAAATCTGATGTAAGTTATAGATAATATGGAGTGGAGATCTCTAGTTAATTTATAAGATTGATGTGATTCTCAGACACATTTGGGATGAAGACACTAAGTAAAGAATTTTTCAAAATATGTTACAACAGGTCTGATCAAAATTGGATGTGCCAAGTGGAATTTACTATAACTTCCCCACAACTTGCTGATTTTTGGCCTTTCCAAGAGATCTCACTTGTATAGCGTTCCCCACACAAAATGAACAATATAAAATTATGAAACTCATACTAGAAATACTACAGACTGTCCACTATCCAATGAAAATAGTATCACTCAATTTGGATACTCTAGGAAGAATTTATGATTGTTTTACCCGGAACACCTTCTTGATACTAGTCAATAGGACGAGTCAGATACCCTATCTTCCACAAGGTGTATCTACAAGTTTAATATGACCCAAAAGCTAAACCTTTTACCAAATATACCTTACTAATTTTTGTGAATAGCCTCTGGAGTTTAGGGTCTGCAGCGTTACAGAAAATATTTTATACCGAAAATTCTGCAATGTCATAGTTCATGATGATTCTAGAACCCTATCTTGCGCAGGCTATATATCCGAAAGTATACGGCCTCAGGAGCTAAACTTTTAACCCAATGTACCTTTATCCATCTACTAAATATTATCCAAGCCATTCCTCCTGAAATAGTGTAGAAAAAACGTTATAGTGAACATTCCAAGGTGTCTCAGATGTAGTAGAGAAACCCCAAGACCTTGAGCTATGATACCATATGTTAAGAACCAAATATCAATATAGCATAGAAAAACCTTAGAATAAGTACTCAACTCCTTGAAAAAGAGAGAAACTCAGATAATAAGCCTCTTCGAGGGGCCAACCTCCTTATGCCCACATAAATGTACAATTACAAGATGATTCAAAATGAAAATGTCTCCTTGGTATATATAGGATACTAGGAGGTATAATTACAACTAATGGACTAAAGCCAACATAAATAAAATAGCATTACTAATATAATATGCCTTAATTAAGGGGTAATAAGACATTATTTAGGGATTAACAAAATCCAACCCTTCCATGCCTACCAATACATCATATGACCCCAAAGGTAGGATATTTAAGGTCGATTTGGTATGCATTCCATCCATTTTCAATGGGTGTGCTTCAATAATTTCTATCACCTTCCACTTAGTTCATGTGGCTAGTTGAACTAACCATGGGTTTGCATGCATTTTCCTTTGTAAGGAACATGCTTCAACAACTTGGGGTGAAACATAGCTAACATTAGAACCACAGTCAATCAAAATAGAAATGGGTTGTTTGGAAATTATACCTTCCATCTCCACCATTGAAGCTTGGTGGTATTCCTTCCAATTCTCCGTAGTTACATGGATTCGTGGCACATTCCTAGCCACATCATTAACAATAGCAACCTCCTGAACATTGTAAATACTTTTACTTTCATTCTTCCTATGAAGGTAGTCCTTCAATAGTTGTGCCACTCCACAACCCCAAAATTGTATAGGTCCCTTATTATTCTCCTCCATTTTCTCCCTTACTTTCTTTGTTAGCTTGTTCCCACTTTGAGATGGAAAATTCTACTGTTGCATACTTCTAGTCAGATGACCAAAATGAGTACCTATTTTTTGTTTTTTTATATTGAGATGGTTTAAATCCATTCCTATGATATCTAGGATTATATTTCATTTTTCAATCCTTAATAGGTTATTTCCTATGCTTGGATTGGTCATAAAAACACTTGGCATTTCTAATGGTGTTGTCCAGTGTCTTAGGCTCATTGAACTCAATTTTATCCTGATAGGACTGTGGCAATCCACTGAGGAAGTGTTGAATCCTTGATTTCTCATCATTGAGGTAGGTAACATACCTCGAAAACTCCAAGAACCTTTTGGCATAAGTATCCATGGTAAGTTTTCCTAACTTATGTTCATGGAACTCTTTTTTCTTACCATCATAGTATTTTTCTGATAAATATGCCTTCCTGAAATATTTCTCAAACTGTTTCGAGACCAACTTACTTTCCTTTAATCCCTTTACATCCCTGAGGTATTCCCACCATATGTAATCTACTCCATTAAAATTGAAAATAGATATATTTTCCTTTGTATTTTCTAAGTAATTGTGCACACAAAAATACTTTCTTATTCCTAGCAACTAGGCTTCAACCTCTTCTGCTTTCTTGATTTCTCCATCAAAGGTAGGTGGATTTTCCTTCTTTAATTCCTCTATCATAGAACTCTAGGAGTGTCTCTTATTATTTGTATTAGGAAAGAATTGAGCCATTGTCACTACTAGACAACTCTTATGTAGTGGTGTTTCCACTATAAAACTCTATGGAAGAGTCTCCACTAGCTCTGTTTCTCTTAGCGTATTTGTTCCTTTTCCTAGAACCCTTTGATCTTACCATCATAGTACATTTTTGATAAATATGCCTTCCTAAAATATTTATCGAACCATTTCCAAGTCAACTTACTTTCCTTTAATCCCTTTACATCCTTGAGGTATTCCCACCATATGGAATATCCTCCATTCAAATTGAAAATAGCTATCTCTTCCATTGTATTTTCTGAGTAATTATGCACATGAAAATACTTCGTTAATCCTAGTAACTAGGCATTGGCCTCCTCTTCTTTCTTGATTTCTCCATCAAAGGTAGGTGACTTTTTCTTCTTGAATTCCTCTATTAGAGAACTCTGAGAATATTTATCTTGAGAAAACTTGACCCAGTGTCATTGTTGAACAACTCTTCTATAGTGGTATTTCTACTATATAACTTTGTGGAAGAGTCTCCACTAACTCTATTTATCTTAGCATATAAGTACCTTTTCTCAAAGTAAATCCTCCCAAAATTATTGTAGTTGGACCTAGTAGTTGTCTTGTATTGTTAGTAGTTGGACCTTGTTGCAAATTCTTTTGGATATCAAAAATACTATGTAGTAGTACTACACTTAATTCTTCCTGCTCAGCTTGAACTCTCGTGAGCCTCTCATTGTATTCTTTCAAATCTTATGCAAAATTACAATTAGAAACCACATTTCAAACCATATGAAAAAATACTCTTGGTCTTGTCAAGGCTTCATATTGCTTTAATATTCTTGAAACAAAACTACATTCCTACAGTTAATAATGTTCAAAAACTAATGTTAGCATTCATTAGCATAGTTAAATTATTCAAAAGTAAAAACCTAAACTTTCATCATGCAAGATATTACAAAATTCATCATCCTTGTTGGCCCATCCAAGACTAAAGTTTGAACTCTACTACGATCTACCATTCTAGAACACACCCGAACCCCTAAGCCCTAATTAGGTTGGTGATATGTCAAAATTCCTCTTCCCCCTATGAATTTGGTCTTTTAGTTTTAACCCCCAAGGATGGAAGCCTACTCACATGGAGCATTTTATCGATTATCTATGTAGCCATAAATGAGTTCCATGCCAATCTGAATATCCTTCCAAAGTGTTTTTAGATTTACCCTTGAACACATCATCTATTCTACAAGGCTACCACATGGACTCTTCCATGTCACCTAATCAGATAGATAGGTAGGTTTCTATGTTGGTGTGGAAATGACATGCCCTCAGACATGGCACATCTCATTAGAAATTCTTGAGTATAAATCATTTGTGAATTTGGGATATGAACTCATTCAAATCGATGGTTGCACATAGATTTAATAACCAATTTAGATTTAATCAATGGTTGGTGGTAGGTTAGATTCTCCCTCATCAGGAATACAGGTTGTGCAACCCCAACCTATACCTTTTAACATCTCCTTCTAACTACCATACTCCAGAAAAATATAGCAAATGGGTGCTAAAGGGAAGAAATGACCCCAATTCACTCAGAACCCCCAAACCACATGACAGTTATCAAGCTCAACTAAATTCCTCCAATCGCTCAAAAGGTGGGGTCCATGAAAATATCTAGGTCTAATATATTATGGGGATAACTCATCAGCATATTAGTGGCTCTTGCCTTCTTAGGATTTTTCTATTAGAAAATACTACCTCCCATGACCTTATGGTTCTTCCTGAATGGTTCTTTCCAAACTAGAGGTTTTCGACAGATTTGATACTCATCGAAATCCTAGATATAATGGTCACGGTTTCTCTCAAATATCATATCCACTCGACAGTTATTTGGACTCATGAATATAATAGGGTTGTTTATCGGTAGGACCCATATAGAGATCAATGGTTCATATATCGTCAGTTGAACCTCCAACATATCTATGGCTCTAGTACATTCGTATTTTCACTCTCAGGATTTCTTCATCAAAATTACCTCCCTTGCACTCTCCTTGGATATTTTCAAATGCCACATCCTGAAAATATTGGAACAATGGCTCATGACAAGATTTATGGTCCAAATATCATCAATCTAACCTCCCAATGAATCGACACCTTTCATCGACTCAAAACATTCCCATCAGGAAGTTCACCTTAGCATGTTTAAGGGTTTTTTGAACAATACTCCTTCCAAAATGATTACTCTAAAGCTCATATATCCAATTAACGGTTGGGATAAATGCTCCACACCATATCTATGGTTGAGGTTGTCTTGTAGTTTAAGCAAGAAACTTAGACAAGGGTACAAGGATATTCAAGGAAAAATAACTAATTGACTTATTTCATCCTCTGCAAGGATTTAATACCTACTCAGAACCCTGGACCGCATCCTAAATTCACAAGTTCCACCTCTTGAGATCCCCCAAAGTGAATATTATCTCATCCTATAAACTTTATGTTTAATGGCTTGGGGAAAACACATGTCTATGGGATTCCATCAAATATCTACTTACATGAGGCCCCAAGGCATTCAATAAATCTTAGAAAGAACCTCATTATACAAGAAGGATTCAAAATTTAGTATTATTCAACATGTTAATATTTTTTTGATGCTTGAATCCATCAGGACTGAAACGACAACCTCATGAGGACATTAGTCCCCCTTTGTTTTTAGAGAGGTGGTTCTCCTCTTTGGATAAAATATATATCTTTGAATATATTGGATTAGGGGGAGTGCTAAGCATAAAACCAAAAATATTTAGTTCTTGGATTTATATTAAAATGTTTCTTCAATAACCCAATATGATCTTATGTGCATCAAAAGTCTTTTAATCATAAAAGATTGGAGGGATTCAACATCAGAATTAAATTGTGATCAACATCACACATAATATTCTTAATAATATATAAATACATCCATATCTTCTTCATAGGAGAGAATGATTTGATCATCTCAAAGAATTTTAATAGAGTACTGCAATCAAGATCAAAAGAGAATTTGATAGGTCAACCTCAAATACATCATAATTAAAAATCAAAGTTACAAGATACGGTGAAGATCAACCCTGAAGAAATTCTTTGTGGATTTTTATTCATGAAATATGTTATTCACTAGCCCAGCCACTTACACCCGTGGCTGATGTACGCCGAAAGGCGATGGAAATCCGCTAAATCATATCCGAACACAGTAATGGCTGGAACCGACTTTTGGTATTTCATCGGGTCTGGATTATAGCCCATCCAAAATGGATTTTATACCAAAAAAAACGTCGTCGGCTATGGTGCTACCTTTTATACTTAGTCTGGTTCGCATTCTAGCAGTTATATGTGCAGTTTATTTCCAGCAGTTATACGTGCAGTTTATTTTAGGTAGTGTCTGTTAAACATTCAAACGTGGCAATAAAATTTTGCATACATATTAATTCTTGCTAATCATTTTAACTCTTGCTAATCATGTTAACGTGGCAAGCATATGGCCTCATAGTAATTTCTTAATATGATTAGGTAAATGTGAAAAAGTAAACATGTTAATTCATGCATTCATAAATACAAAGAAGTTAAGAACAGTAAATCTCATCCATTGATTTGGGAGGACGACTAAGAATATGCCAGCATCTTCAATTGCTGACCATAAAATTAAGATTTAATGTTAAAAGATCATTAAATGTGCCCATTGTCAATAGGTATACGCCTTTCGGTGTAATTACAAAATATTTGACAACCATATATGTGGCTGAAAATACTCCATTTTCATATAGTAAAATATCTTAGAATAATATAAGAATAACACTCAACAACTCATCCTTGTGCCCAACACTTTGATTCAAGCATAAAGCTATGAGAAGTGGTGTAAAAGAATATATATAAAGAAAATGGAGATGGAAATTTATTTCTTTTGATCAGAAGCTTGATTGTATATCCATGGTTGTACCTTCTTCTTCCTCTGATATTCTTCCCTACCCCTCTGATAATCTTGATTATTAGACCCGTTGATGAAGCCTCTCTTCTCCTTTTAAGAAGAGATTTTATAACTACTTGACTAGTTAGGGTTTTTCCCTTCTAGAAATTCCCGTACAAGTTTCTTATTGAAAATTTTACTTTAATTAATGCATTATTAATTCCTAAATAATTAATTCACATCATTAATACAAGTATATTGAAAGTGGGTCCCTCTCATTTTTTTAATAAATGTTTTAATTAAACTTTTATTTTTTGAAATTTATTTAATTTCCCTATTAAAAGAGGATGATTGTGTTTTAATTCCATGGGAATGATAATAAAAATTTTAGCCATGAAAATAATTTCATATGTGATATTCATCGTCTTATATTTCCAATGATATAAAAAAATTCCAAATCCGTCACCAGGATCTCAAGATATGAGCTTGTGAAGTTGAGTTGCCATGCAGGCCCATTAAAAATTGAAGTTGACTGATATTTTAATTTTTGATAAAAATGTTTCAACTTTGAGAACTTGAAACCTATACCATCATATTCTATGTCGAAATACCTTTCCAACTATATAAATTTTTCTACGGATGAAGGTTAGTAGCTCAAGATATAGTCTTTGCAATATCGTGACTCAACCATCGCTGATCAAATTTGATTGGTAAATGTGGACCCTTGATTAATTTCAACCTCCTTTGTTGAATTTCGAATTTTCTTCATTATTCTTATCCCACATATACAAGAATGAAAGAGTCTTAGTGGTATATAATGTTAAGTGTAACATACACTTGATAAGAAATAAAGAAGAAAGGAGACTATGGAGCTTGGAGGATTCGACCCTTGGAAAATTGTTGAATATAATAATAATTTTGCATGCCCATCCAACCCCCAATATGCCCAATCAGAAATGATGAGTCACCCAACCAAATGTTTCCACATTTCATCACTCGATAGGACAACAATATGGCAATAATAATCTGTCATTAGTCATCGAATAAAATTATGCCATGTCTCACTTTTTGTATGCTTCTACGTGACTCCATTAATTAGTTTTCATGTGGCACCATCCATTTAACTTCCATGTGGATATATCTCATTGATTAATAAATTTTCATGTGTCACTTAGAGTTGTTCCTCATAGAACTTAGGATAGGAAAAATATTATTAAAACAATATGGTTGTGGGTTTACGTAAATGCAGAGGTAGGTGAGGAAATCACCGGGGAAATGAGTGTGAAAAATTCTAAGTGTAGGTGAAGTGGAGAGGAGAGGTAAATAGTTGTAAAATTTTCTAAGTCATGAGAATCGGTAGGATGGACTTGCATATAACATATGAAATAAATATACCCATGGTAACTCAACCCGTGAACCCATGATAACTCATATATATTGGCTAACTGTTGGAGAAGTTACATAGTAAAGAGTAGTAAAAAGAGTTGTGTGCATTATGAAGGTGGTGGAAGTCAAAGTGCATATAATGGGTTAGGTGAAATATGGAAAATATGAAAAGAGAAAATAAATATAAGGGAAATAAAGGTATTACGTGAAATTTGGGAAAGGAAAAAGGGAAAAGAAAATAAATGGAAAAATGAGATAATGAAAATGGAAAGGAAAATAAAAAGAAATGGGAAAATAAAGAAAAAGGGAAATGAATGTGAACATGGAAAGGAATAAGGAAAAATGGATAAGTGTGGAGAATGGTAAGGGGAACATGAAAGTAATGAGATGATGGAAAAAAATGACTAAGTATAAAATGAGAGAGGTGAAGGGAAAGGAGAGGAGAGAACATGTCACTTAGAACATGTTTCATATTTCTTCTTGTAATACCTCCATTGGACTTCTGGACGGAAGTATGTGTATCTTGGTCATGGAGACTCTGACTTTGATTTCGCGAAATGCATGGTGAAGAGGATACCGAGGGCTATGAAATGAACATATAATATTTCAAAATTATTCATCTTCCAATATCGTTTTCTTTTTATTATTCCAGGAGCAGGAATATATAGGTGACCAAATTTTGATCAACAACTTCCTTTTAAGAACAAAATGCAAGATTCATATTCATTAACAATATTTTCCTAATACATTTAGAAATACTTCTCTGTTTCAAGGAAAAATTTGACCTACCAAATGACTGAGGGTGAATTTATTTCCACCCAACAATAGGATCTACTGTGCTAGGTCATGATACCACTAGGGACTCTCACAATTTTTCATTTAGGCTAAGGATTTGGTCATGAAGGTTATTATCCTTCACTACATTGGAAACAACAAAAATTCCTTCTTCCCACTGAGCTCACGACCTCCACGTTCTTACTAGGTGGCTTCCTAATTGGATTTCCTATGCACAAGAGATTCCCTTCACTACTACACAGTCCCTCAATGCCCTCACCTTACCAGTGTTGGTTTATTTCTAGCAAGCACCAACCCACAACACTCTTTTCTCCAGTATGGATCTGGTTATTCTCTATTCTAATGTTGACCATAACTATTATGGGAAAGCTTCATATTTTCTTCAAAAACTATTCCCATCTTTCTCTATTCTGTTATATCTTCTGTGATTTCTCTTGAGCCCTTTTTCACTCACATTTTCCCTACTTCTACCTTTTGTGTCCACATTTCTCTACCTTCCCATTTCCCGATCTAGAACATTACTTTTCCTTGTGTTCCTCATCTTTCTTATGTGAGAATCAACCTCAACATTCAATCTCCCAAACCATAGGGGAACCTCCATGGCACTCCTATCTAACAAATTCAACCAACCCACTCATCCTTTGTGTACATTTATTAAGGAAGTCATAACCACACCAACCACCAAGTCTGATTCCATTAACACGATTTCTTGTGAAGAGGGAGAACAAAGTACTTCATGAAGGTTATTCATTTGAGGATAGTTAGGTAGAGGTTGGGCTTCTTGGAAAGAAAAGGAAATTCCTATTCCCCCTCACCTCTTCCCACTCATGGTATCATGTCCAATACTACAAGGCTTCCCCTTCAGTTAGATTATATGTATTTTCATTAAACAAAAAACAAAATTACAATGTTCATCAATTACAATTCATGAAGTCTTAATCATAATTATGGACTTGGTGGAAAATGGGGCATTACATTAGCATCCAAGTGTCATTCCATGTCATCATAGATTCTATGACAACAAGGAAATGATTAATCACTGATGATCGAGGTTCGGGGAAACTTGTGAACAAGTTTATTCTCCAAGAGAAATTGTTGATGGCCGATGGTTGGGTCAGTGAAATTGGCGAAGTGTTCATTACAACCAAAAGAAATTGGAGATGGCCAATGTTTGGTGAATAGTTTTATATGTCCAAGAGAAATCATCGATTATTGATTGTTGATGGAGTTCGAATCAACAGTTTAGGTAGCTTTGAGTTGGCAATCAACGGTGGATATTAATTCACAGGCCTGGGAAAGGTTTAGTGGATCAACGACTAATATTACTCCCAATTTTTATATCAAAGATGTATATTAAAATATTGTTATAATCGTAAAAAAATATTTTGTTCTACTATGTTTTCATGGTTTCGAAGGTCTTCAAATTGCAGAGCAATTTTGAGGACCTAAATGACATTTTTAGGTAGTCAGAAGTCACAGGAGGTGGGTATACCTTACTACATCCATTATTTGTATATTAAGTAAAATAACTCATAGATATCTTTCTAATGATGTTAAGAACCAAATATCAATATAGCATAGAAAAACCTCAAAAACAGTACTCAACACCTTGAAAAAGAGATAATTTCAGATAATAAGCCTCTTCAAGGGGGGAACCTCCTTTTACCCCACTTAAATGTTCAAGTACAAGATGATTCAAAATAAAAATGTCTCCTTGGTATATATAGGAGACTAGGAGGTATAATTACAACTAATGGCCTAAAGTCGACATAAATAAAATAACATTATTAATATAATATGCCCCAATTAAGGGGTAATAAGCCAATATTGGGGCTTAACATGCCCCTCCCCTTGAGACAAGTGTTGTCTGCAATGCTTGAGTAACTCTTCATTCTTCTGTATAAAAGACTCATCTTCCTAAGTGGAATCTTCAGCCGGTAGTTTTCTCCATTTAATGAGATACTCTGAAATGGATCTATTCCTCAGCTGGTGAATTCTTATGTCAGTGATGGCTTCAGGCTCCAATATGATTTTTCCTTCCTCGTCAAGTTATGGCAATATAGTTTGAACTAGGATATTGTCGCCTATAACCTTCTTTAAGCATGAAACATGGAAAACTGGGTGTACTCATGAACATGTAGGAAGCTCCAATTTGTATGCCATAGTACCAATCTTTTGCAACACCTTATAAGGGCCATAGTACTTTGGTGATAATCTATTATCCTTCTTGGCTTGCTTAAGAGACATCTGTTTGTATGGTTGTAGTCTTCAAAATACCCAATCCCCTAATTCAAAACTTCTTTCACTATGATGTTGATCTGCTTGTTGTTTCATGCGATTCTGTGCCATGGTCAGGTTGTCCTTTAAGATTTGGAGAACTTGTTGTCGATTCTTGATGTGATATTCCACTGCTTGAACCTTATATTTTTCTTTTAGAGAAGAAGTGATGGAAGGAGGGTGGTATCCATAAAGTGCCATAAAGGGTGTCATTTTTGTTGCAGTATGAAAGGAAGTGTTATACCACCATTCTGCCAAGGGTAACCATTTGAACCATTGTGTTTGTTTATCAGAGACAAAGCAATGAAGGTAGCCTTCCAGAAATTTGTTCACTATATCGGTTTGTCCATCAGATTGAGGATGATAGGATGAGCTATGAGCCAATTGAGTACCCAAACAAGAAAATAATTTTGTCCAAAAATGTCCAGTGAAGATGAGATCTCTGTCACTTAAAACAATCTTTGGGCTGCCATGTAACTTTTTAACTATCTCTATGAATGCGGTGGAAACTGTACTAGCTTTGAAGGGATGAGAGAGTGCACAAAAGTGTGCATACTTGGTCAGTCTATCAACAATCACCATGATGACACTCTTTCCTTCAGACTTTGGTAACCCTGTGATGAAATCCATG
>ML800953.1:488164-501413 GCA_009831015.1 Picea engelmannii | reverse complement strand
AAATGTTCAAGTACAAGATGATTCAAAATGAAAATGTCTCCTTGGTATATATAGGAGACTAGGAGGTATAATTACAACTAATGGCCTAAAGATGACATAAATAAAATAAAATTACTAATATAATATGCCCCAATTAAGGGGTAGTGAGCAAATATTAGGGCTTAACACAAGCTATCGGAGAAGTAAATCGACCCATTCTACAAGTGGGTTTTCAACCATTTGGCGAGATTCCTCACCATTTTCTCTAAAAGTAAGTCGGAAGATCATCTCTTGAAACTGATACGACTTTTCACTTAAAGTGCCCTTTTTGTTGTGATTTCTTAATTTTTCACTTGCAGATTAAGAGTAAATTTTTAGGGGTTCTTAGAAACAGTGGGAGAGATGGATAGGACAACTATGATACAGTCAAACTTGGTGATAATTCTCACACCATACAATTATTTTGATTGGAAGCCCAAGGTAGAATTCCAACTCAGAAGGAAAGGACTGTATAATTTGACAATGGCAATAGAAACAGAACCTACATCAACGATTGAGAAGATGAGATGGGCGAACCGTAAGGATGAGGCCACATGAATACTTCTTTAGTTAATATCCACTGATCTATGGTTTCATGTTGCCTCATGCAAGACTCGAAATGATATGTGGACCAGCTTGGAAGGACTCTTTGGAAAGCAGAATGAGATGCGAGGTCATTTGCTTGAGGTAGAGTTGAATACCTTAGACCCTAAAAGTTTTGATAATATACAAGATTTTTTTACTAAATTTAAATATTTTCTATTGAGCTTGGGTGAATGTGGTATTGATAATTCTACACAAGAGAAACAATTTATTCTAACAATATTGGCCAAGCTAGGACGAGAATACGATGTATATGTCTCCAATTTCCATTCTGGCAAATGTCTTTTTGGAACAAATTGGAAAATGCCTATGTTGGCTCAGTTCATTGAGTCTCTTACACAAGAGCAGTAAAAACTCATACAGATGGGTCTCATGAAAGATCCCAAAGAACATGCACTCACCATGCATAATGGAAAAGGGTCATCCAAACAGAATGGGAAGGAGGGATATTCTAAACCCTTTAATGATTCTTTAGGTTCCAGAGACTCTTCAGATTCCAAGACGAAGAAGAAGGGAAAGTAATGCCCTTACTGCAATAAACCGAATCATGAAGAATCTACATGCATGAAGAAATAGATCGATCTTATGGCACATGCACTTCAACGGAACAAAATTGGAAACATCATTCCATAGGGAGTCAAGAAGAAGAAGGAAGAAGATATTTCTCCGAATAAAGGTAATTATTATTCTTTGGTTGCAATTAATTCCTCATCTGAATCATGGATTATAGATTCTAGTGCATCCCATCATATCACAGTGAAATATGGAGTTTTCTCTTCCTTGAGTCCATGCTCAAGACCCCCTATTCTCATGGGGGATGATACTTTAGTAGGAGTAGTAGGAGAAGGGAGAGTGGAACTCCACAATGGTAGTTTTGAGAATTCTTTACATGTTCCAAATATTTCTATGAATCTTCTCTCAGTTTATCATATCGCTCAGAAAGGTAAAAAGGTTGAATTTACATCAGATTCAGTTTGAGTAATTGACATGCATGGAAATTCCATCATTGCAATTGGTGAGGTGGATCGCAAGTCAAGGTTGTATAAATTCACTAAGTTTTCTGACGATGACTCCTCTATTCTATTTACACATAAGGAGAGTACTTTGCATGCACCTCCAGTGCAACATGCATATACTCTTTTTCTTCCATCATTTTCAGACATCAGAGATGATTCCATACACTCATATTTTGTACATGGAAATAAGGAGGTAGTACATCCAGATAAGAAGCCAGTGTCAAAGCTTCAGTAGATGCCCAAGAAGGCACAAACCACACTTCAGGTAGAAGACAACCTTGCAGAGAATCTATTGGATTCAAGGATGACTCGATGTCAGCATGAGGAGCCTTCTCATGTACTTTCAGCTTCAGAACCTGTGATGCCCATGCATTGTTATATGGTTCAATCTATTGATCCATAGAACTACAATAGGGTTGTTGGAAATCCATTATGGAAATAATCCATGCAGAAGGAGTATGAATCACTCCTACATAACCAGACTTTGAATATGGTTCCACATCCACCAGAAAGGAATATTTTTAGGTGCAGATGGGTCCACATGATCAAGAGGTACAAGGCCCGACAGGTTGCCAAAGGACTTCATCATATCCATAAATATTTCTACATCTTCATGAATACTTTCAATAAGTAGAAGTTTTAGACTTTGCGGGATCATCTTGTAGTGAAGAACATAGTTGTCTAGCAACTATTATTTTCTTCATTTGATACATTATCTTTTGAGGGGGGGTTTTGTTCCCACGTGGTTTTCCCTCTTTCCTCACTTTTATTTAGTGTTCATTAGTTGCATTGTACATGAGTACCTAAAATGGACTAGTAGTCGGGACTCATTTTTTACTCCATAGTGATGTTCAAGGGGGGTGTTGGAGAAATTTATATTTTTGACACACTAGTTTAGTGGGAGTTAACTGACTAGTTCTATTTTAGACTTTTTATTTTTACCATCACTATTATGCATGCATGCATTCCTAAGGAAAGCTAATTGCTTGATTGTTTTTCTTAATTATGGAATGTTTTTCCCTATATATGAGTGTATTACACTCATTCATTATATCACATTGATCATGATCTATGTATCAATCATCAGCTCATTGGAGTAGTATGCATATATTTTCTCATTCTTCCATATTGAATCTCTCTTCCTTTCTTGATAAGCTTTGTTTGTACTTACTTTAGCTAGATCTCCTGTGCAGGTTTCCATGAAACACTGACACAAGGAACACTTGGACAAGTGCAAGACACAATGGATGGTGAAACCACCAGAGGATTGGCCTCATCACTTTATCCATACATTGGAAGGAATCCCAGGGAACTGGTATATAGATCAGGAGATGCATAAAGGCACTACAAAATGGAAGAGATTACAATAGAATTTTGTAGTAACTTTCTCATTTGAAAATGAGAACCCCAACATTGATTTATAATTGAATATGATATAAGGAATGATATTTATTGATGAACCCAAGGTTGAAATCATGATAGAATATCAACAACGGAACAAACAAACAATCAAAGAGTTACTCTCATGCTATCATGTGGAAGAATAAGCACCAAATGAAGATGATTTGCGCAACATTCAGATCACAGAGATTAAGGGAGAAAGAGAGGTGGAAGGTCCATCTCTGGAATCAAAAGTATTTTTTTCACCAATCAAAGTTAATAAATTCAACATTGGGACGAATGACAATCCTAAAATAGCAATTATTGGAGACTATTAGGATGATCTAACAATAGAAAGAATAACATAATTATTGTGTGAATACAATGACCTATTCCCAACAATATTTATAGAGATGAAATGCATAGTAGGGGAGATAGGTGAGATGAAAATACCCCTCAAAACTGAAACTAGGCCTGTCAGGAAGAGACCTTACAGATTGAATCTAGTGTATAAGAAAAAAGTAAAAGCATAAATTGATCAAATGTTGGAAGATAGAATTATATAACCAGTTGAGGAATCTGAATGGATCGATCCTATGGTAATCCAAGAAAATAAGCAAAGGGGGATAAGGATTTGTGTATATTAGAGGAAATGTAATGATGCTTTATTACGTGACCCTTTCCCTACCCCTTTTACATATGAATTCTTAGAGAATGTGGTAGGCCAGGAAGCATATTGATTCATAGATGGATTCTCAGGTTACCATCAGATAAAAATAGCTCCATCGGATAGGTATAAAACTACTTTTACTACACAATGGGGATCCTACCAATATACAATCATGCCATTTGGGTTGAAGAATGCACCAACCATTTTTTCAAGAGTAGTCATAGTTGCTTTTAAGGAATTCATACATCAATTTTTAGAAGTATATATGGATGACTGGACTGTATATAGTCTTTTAAAGGACCATGTAGAAGTGTTAAGACTAATGTTGGAAAGATGCAAGCAATGTCAGATATCATTAAATATCAAGAAATGCATTTTTGGTACACCTTTTGGAATATTGTTAAGACATATAGTGTGTAAACAAGGTTTACTAGTGGACCATACCAAAATTTATGTCGTTGTGAATTTTCCAACACCAAAGTTAGTGCGCTAGTTAAGAGCAACACTGGGACATGCAGGCTATTACTAGAAAATTATAAAGGGGTATGCACATATTACTACACCACTAGAAATTGTTTTAAATGAGGACACCAAATTTTAGTCGAATGAGGATTGTCAACAAGGATTGGACACTTTAAAGGAAAAAATGGTAACAACGCCTATACTAGTATTTCTAGATTGGGAAAAGACATTTCATGTGCATGTAGATGCATCAGCCATAGCACTTGGAGAAATTACGATGCAACCAGGAGTAGGGGACTTAGTGTTATAACCCTAATTTGCACCATACATGCTTACCTGGCACCAGGCCATCTCAGATCCCTTCTTTGATAAAGCATTGTTGAACAACTCTTCTTAAAAACACTTTTTATAAAGGCCCGCGTGCCCTGCTCTATTACTGCACGTGTGTACATGCTCGTTGACCCAAAATAGCCCGCATGTACCTACAAAAGCATGAAAAAAGGAAAGTTATGATGGAACACCCAGCTTTGGGTGAGTTAACTGAACCCTCCGGCCATGCATGGCCGATGGTTCGTCCAAATACCTGGCTTCTTCTAGCCTATAAAAGAAGGGTTAGGGGTCCCATTTGGAAGAGGAAAATCACAGTAAATAAACTATACCCGATTGTACATTCCATTTGTCCCAACCCTTTAGCCATCCTCGTGCAAAGAGAAATACAAAGCAAAGAAGTTGAAGGACAGTTGAAGAGGAGCCCAGGACCAGGTTCGTGGAGCAGCAGCTGGCTTCATCATTGTAAGTTGATTTTTTGAAGTTAATAATAAAGAGATAATTTTCCCGTCCCACCATATGAGGTTCTTATGATTTGTTGTATACTTGTTTATTGAATCTCTAACCCATTAATCTATATATCGAATGCATGTGGAGTTTGTTGTTTGTTTTGTGTGAATGCAGGTCAGTCTTGGGAGGAGAGCTGCAATCAAAAAATGATCAAGCATAAGGAAGGATCTACATCAAATGCCTGTAATAAGGTATGCTCACTTAACTATGTATTTTCTTAAGGATAATGGGGATTAGGTCTGGGACGACGGTAGAAAGTAGATATGTTTAGGTCTTTTCTGCATGCATATTTCAAACCTAATTGCTAGTCCGTAGAGGGATTTCCCACTCACAATAGAATTGGCAACCATACTGGGGAGATATCTAGGGTTCCTGGGGATATTTTTGGGTATTTTTAAGAACTGATTTCATTTTCCTATTTTTAAAGTTTCTACAAAAGTCTGAGCTAACAGAGATTTTGGTCTTTCATACCAGTTATCTTTGTTTCTTTGCTTGACTGTAAAAAAAAATTCAAGACACATAGAGGTACACACGGCCTGTATAAGGTTTACACGCATGTACCCACACCCTGGATTCTCATAGCCCACATGTACACACTAGCTGAGGAAGTGACAGTCACGTGTGGATTCTAGAAAATTGATTTTAAAGAGGCATAAATTTTTTCTTGGTTGACTTGTTGGTATTTTTCCTTTTTTGCTTTGTGAGCATTCAAATAAATAAAAAAAAAAACTTTTATTTCTTTGATTGATTAAAAAGTGTTGTTTTGCATTAGTAACTAGGGAAAAGTATTTTCTTTCATAAGTTCTTAACAATTTACTTAGATCATAAGTAGCTCATAGTCGAGTGAAATCCTGCTTTGGGTTTGTTGTTCAAAGATCTTAGAAAAATATTTTAAAATTTGAAAAGTTGTTTAAAGAAAAGTTTTTGTTTCCAAGCTTTCTGTTTAATTTACTTTCGTCTTTCAAACATCATTAGTTTCACTTTCATATCCTTTGACGTAAGACAAGCCATAAAATTAACGCTAAATCTAAAATTCATTAGACTTTTTATGTTTGTAGGGTCAACCAATTAGTTTAGGGTTAGGGCCTTGAATTAGGTTGGAGAGGAAACTCATCAAGGCCATTAAAATCAAACATTGGAGTCTGAGTTAGGGAGTGTCAAAGTCCAGTATTGTGAAAGTTATCCGTGACCCCCCTCTAACATAGGGGATAAACACGAGGTTGCATGCACAAAGGTAGCAGAGATAACCCCTCCAAAGTTGGACCAATCGTAGTGGAGAACACATATAGAGGGCTTGTTTTGGGATTCTGTTGATTGCATTTGCCACAGAGCTTCATGGGTCTCAAATCCATTCGAGGTCCTCAATTTTCTTTCAGAACACTTGCTTTTGATACCCTTGACAGGTTTCGGGCTCGATACCCTGCTCATTGTGGTCTACCCGACTTTCGACTGTACCTGCTTGGTGACTGTTTGCGCGCTGGAAACCTAGTTGCCTATCCTTTTAGGGACATACACAGGTGACTGCAGGGGTATACCATGGTACCTAGGACAGACATCATGCCATGCTTTGCAGAGTATACCCAGAGGGTGCTTTCGTGTTCAAGTTTCACTTTCACTGGTAAGTTGCTCTAGTGTTGGTTGTTGTAATTGTTATTCCAATTAGTTTAGCGTTTGTTTGTCTTATCTTGTAGGGACATTTTAATGTGTGTTGTTTTTGAATGATTAGACAGCCCTAGAGTGTCTTTGATCTTCTCACATAGTGGAGGATCACGAGCTCCGCTAGTCACGAAGGATTCTTGGCCTATCACCGGTTACACTAGAGCCACCTCCGCCACCACTAAGGTGAAAGATAGACCAACAAGGGTCTTTTGAGGCGACCAGATCACAAGAAATTGTGCCCGCCCAACATCTAGAGGAATCGATTGTTTTAGACTTTGGAACGAAAGATCTTGGTCCACTTGAAACCTCAACCACTGATCTTTTGACATCCATCATTGTACCGATTCATCCTTACGAGTTCCAGACAGTTTCGCATGCAACAATGGAAACAAATACTGTTACTCCTCTTGGGAATTCTTCAATTCCCACTACGGTTGTCACCACATGAGATTTTCCACCTCCTAACCCACCATCATCAATCTGATCCACCATGGTCTTGGTTGCCTCTACCTCACATAATGGTTTGATCCCATCTATGGTGGTGGCCACAACCCCTTTCCCACCAAGTGCAACAGGCCCTCCGTTCTCATACAGGATGCCTAGTTCAGGTACAAGTCCTGTACTTTCTTACTCCACTTCACAAACTTTAGGTCTGGGGGTAGGGAGTTCTAATGGTACTTTGCAGGGTCACATAGGGGGCACTCCTACTCCTTTTAATGCTTTCCCTTACGGGGGAGGTCATATACCTCCTTCGTCCCCTTTGCTCGATGGCTCACACCAGCCATCCGTCGGACCACCTGCACACCATAGTTTACTTGGAGCAGTGAGTCAAGGACCACCTTCGCATAATATGCCAGTAGGTTTGACACTGTTTTTTTTGTTTGGTGCATTTGGTAACAACACCTTCTCGTTAACTACTTTCCCGACTGGGGGAAACCCCAGTTTTGGACAACCTATTCCTATGTAGGGTACTATAACTCCACATGGGGCCAACCCAGGAACTTCTTCTACATCAAGGCCTTGGAATTCTTGGAAAGGATATGTTCCTTTGTTAGGAATTTCGATCTGGGGCAATCCTCTCCATAGTCAATGGAACCCCAGACAAGGTACTATGCCTATTCCTACGGGATTGACATGGGCCAACCCTTCCGAAAGTCCTCTGAATGTTATGCACGCCCATCCATCTATGTCCTATTTTGGGAATCAGCCGATGATATCTCCTCACATGAAAAATCCATACGTTGGTCATGGCCATGGTTTCTAGCAGAACCCAAGCCAATATCCAAACTTTTCCTGGCTACCTGGTCCCAGTCAAACTCTAGGTCCCTTCTTCCCAGGTTATCACCAACAACCCAAACTACCTTTCCTGGCAACCTTTCATTTGCCAGATTTGACAAGGTTGTTGAATGACCCTATCTGTCATGATCCGTGTTGGCCTCCTATGCTAATGAAGTTTCCTTCAGACATACCAAAGTTCGAAGCCAAGGCTAACGAAGATCCAGGCGATCATGTGACTACCTTCCACCTTTGGTGCTCATCTAACTCATTGAAAGATGACTCCGTACAGTTGTGATTGTTTCAACGTACTCTCATTGGGAGTGCCATGAAATGGTACATTGAGCTCGACCACTCAAGATACTATTCCTTCAAAAAATTGGCAATGGCCTTCCTAAACCATTTCCAATTACCTATGAGATACGATGCTGGCACAAAATTGTTGGCCAATTTCTCACAGAAAAAAGCTAACCATATCTCGAATCACATCCAATAATGGAGACATCGAAAGAGTTTAATTAAGGTACTATTCCCACCATCATTCCTGCTCGAGTGGTTCCTTAAGTCTTTGGTCCCACAGTTATCCAAAGACATCGCGACTTCAGGAGTGTTTTCTGAAGAAGACGCCATCATGAGAGCTCAACATCTTGATCTCATCTATTCTCAATCTGGTTTATTATACGAGATCTTTCCAGATGCACCACACCCAATACTTGATAAAACCAGACAGAGAGTTGGACCACATGTTGATGGTATTGTTTGTTCAGCACAAGCAAACCCCATTGAGCAACTAACAAAATAATTGCAACAATTTTCTATACAACACACAACATCCAACCAAACTACTTCTTTAGTTGCTCCCTCTACTCAAACATCGAATGTACACATAGTGCAATCAACAAATCCAAAGGCCACCCAGTAGCCTGAAGGAAATATAAAACAATGAAAGAAGGGTAAGGGGGATAAGAAACCCACTGATAATGTTGGTGGGGGAAATACTGAGAAATGGAAAGCAAGGTATCCGTGCAACCTGTGCGCGGAAGACCACCCGACCCACCTATGTCCCCGGCTTGCAAAGGCCCAGAATTTTATGACACAACAACAACCTGCTATGTTAACCAACCCATTTCAACATGGACAAAACCTAACCCAAGCCTCTACAAGCGCAAAAGGGGGAAGTCAAGGACCCTCTCCGCCTTCAAACAATCCCACATCCGTGAATGTATATATGATGAAGGGTGACGCTTTCATATCCACTAGAGCGCATGACTATAGTAAACCAAGCACTTCTGAGAAGGGTAAAGAAGCCGAGCTCCCATCTCTTCCTCTACAGATTGAGAAGACTTTGGGTGAAACAATGACACGCATCCCAAAAGGTGTGTTAAAAAAATATTCTCATAACCCAAATGCAAGGGCCACCCAGAACTATTTTATGGTGGAAGATTTGTCTCAAACCCCTTGTGCGATGTTCGATTTGGAGGTCCTCCAAAGCTGCCCTTCCCAAAGGAAAGATTTGTTAGCCGTTGTAGGATCTATCGAAACTTGTAATCTAGGTACAATCATGCTACATACAATTGACTTAAAACCTCATCTGTTGTACCACATAGTGTTTCAGACAGTAGTGGCTCACCCCACGAAAAATTTTACTCGAACTATTTTCCGCATGGTGGTTGATGAGGGTGCCTTGAAATGCGTTATGTCATTGGCATGTTGGAAGTACATTGGCCAACCCATTTTTTCTCCATCGCCCACTCTTCTCACTTCTTTCGATGGTCATTCATTCCGACCACATGGTATCATTCTCTCTTTTCCCATGCAATTGAGAGGGAAGACCGTGTGCGTTGAGGTAGAGGTATTCGACGCATCTCTCGACTACAATCTGTTGTTAGGAAGGAGTTGGAATTATGCCATGCAAGCAGTGGTTTATACAGTTTTTCGGGTCTGGTTGTTTCCACATGAGGACCAGATTGTGACCATTGATCAATTGTCTTTCTCCAAAACCGACCCTTCATTGGGGGTATTGGCAGTCATGATGATTGATAATCCTCAACTAGGTGTAGTCAATGTAGGGGTTGGTTTGTGCCCATCTTTGATGGTTACCTTCAATTACCCTCCCCCTCAAGGCGATGTCAATTTCATATCTGAACACCATAAGGTTGAGATTTTCCAAGTTTCTTCATTTCGCATGACTTACTTCACCGATTCGTGGATACTTCCTTCCCCATTGTCCACAATGGAGGGGACAGGGCATACAGGCATGTCCATGCCCTTGTCCGCAACTGAAGTAGAATACTCTTTAGTCCAACAAGTTTCAGCCAACCCTGATCCAACTCTCGCACAAGAGTTTGATCTGCTTCTAGAGCCTATTTAGGCTCAATATTCTCTTGCTAACACCAATTCATTAGACTTAGTCTTTCCCTCTGATGAAGCAACCATTGAGGCAATGACTAGTCAGAAAAAACCCTAGGACGATCTTCATCACAGATCTTACTTCCTCCCAGAGTTAAGTCGAATTGAAGCAGGGGAATTCAATTTGACTATGACTGGAGATAGATCTTGTCCTATCAATCCTTTGGCTACTTGTGTTGTTTACACCAAGGGTAATATGGCAAGTATTTTTGAAACGACACCTATAAATCTCTCCAGAACCCCTAGCATCATAGACAATGTTTTCGTCGGAGCATATTGCTCCCTCGAGGAGATACCTGACATCGACCCACTAAGTGTCAATCATGAGCTAACTTTGTTGTTTTTAAAGATCACTTTGAGATCCGAAAGCAACATCCAGCAAGACTGCATTTATGCTTTTTGATCTCGTCTGAATTAACTGAGAAAATTAACCTCTATAGGTCTTCTTTTAAGCCCTTTTCAGACCCTCTAAACATGAAAAGATTACCGAGCGATCTTGTGGCCTTTCACACTCGTTAAACTAAAATTTGAAGTCATGTATGTCCAACGGTAGTTTACCCCTTTTTCTATCCGGACGGTCAACTATATGAACAAAGGTATACTCTATGGAACTTCAGTTCTCTAGAAGAGTACTCTTAGGTATCATTTTAACTCCTTTTTGGGCCCGAGGGACTAAATTTAAGAAAAAGGAACCCCCACGGAGTCCATAGTTAAGCTCTTTTCAGAATTCCTAAAATTGAAAAGATTGTCGAGTGACCTTATTCTTTCACACTCGTTAAAATTGTCCAGAAGAACATTTCTGACGGAGTCCATAGTTAACATTTTTTCAGACTCCCTAAAAATGAAAAAATGGTCGAGTGATCTTGTCTTTATCACACTCATTAAAATGGTTTTGAATAGACGTCTTATTAATGCTAGTTTACCCCTTTTTCGAACCGACTAGACTACCTTTGAAAAAGGTACCCCAACGGAGTCTCCTTTTACGTCTTTTTAGACTCTCTAAATAAGAAAAATTCTAAGCTTACCTTCTCTAGGCTCGTTAAACTTACATCGAAGGATGTTACCATTGTGTGTTGTGTTAACTTCATTTGCATACCTACATCTTTGGTCTACATGCCGGCTCCATGTTGTTCCCAACTGAACCATCTGAAGCATACCTTATACACAAGCCTTGTAGCACTTTGCCTCTGCGTCTTAACACCCTTGGCCCCTGGAAGATTTTTCCCGAGTATCATTTTTCTTAACATTAGTCTTGTCCTTGCGCCTTGAACTTGTATGTTTGTAACACTCATTCCTCCATTGTAACATAACATTCCTTTATGATTTTTTCCAAAATCATTGAAAAAGACAAAAAAATCAAATATACCCCCAAAAAAGGAAGGGAAAAATATTTTCTTTATTGGCAGCACAATAAGTCGCCCTTGGATAAAGCACATCTGTCCATTTGTTCTTCAAACTATGGGATGTAATACGAACTTAGGAAGTTTTTCTCGCTACATAAAGTTGTGTCCTCTTCCATTTGGTTATTCTTCCAAACATATGGAGAGTTTGTGTTTCCTCCTGCATCGTAAACTTATGATTAATGCCATGCTTCCTGAGTCTCATCATTTATCGTGTTGTTGTTCGAGGAAAGTTTCTACCAAACCTGAGTTGGCCCCTCTGCAGTTTGTCTCTTTCCCTCATACTCGGCCATCCTTAATGTCCAATCAAGTCTTTGTTCAAAATCAATGAAGCCTTCAGTCTGATCATCAAGATTATCTAGTCCATGACCGACGAGTCGTCGAAGACCTCTGGGTAGTGAAGTCATACACTCATATTACACTCTTACCCAAGTTTTTAATATTTTGAAGCTATTTCTCGATCTCTGAAGACCTCATCTCCAACCATCAGGCCTTATCAGCTTCTGAAAAGATGGATACTCTGCATGTATATCTTTTTGATTTCGAGATGTAGCTCCACTGTGTATTGTTCACGGCTACACTTTATATAGTGATATGACATGGATCTACAGTGTATTTGATTGGTAGCCATGAGTTTATTCTATCTCGAGCATGGGTATGCCCACCTCGGTGAGACAATTGTTATTTTTTGCAGACGGTGCCTCTCAATTTTTGGTTCTTGGGCTCACTTGTTCATCACATCAGTAAAGATTGGTAATGTATTTCGTCCATCATATGCTCTTCTGACCTCACACATTAGGGGGCATCTGTTATAACCCTAATTTGCACCATACATGCTTACCTAGCATCAGGCCATCTCAGATCCCTTCTTTGACAAAGCATTGTTGAAAAACTCTTCTTAAAAACACTTTTTATAAAGGCCCATGCACCCTTCTCTATTACTGCACATGTGTACATGACCACTGACCCAAAACAGCCTGCATGTACCTACAAAAGCATGAAAAAGGGAAAGTTTCTGACGTAACACACAACTTTGGGTGAGTTAACTGAACCTTCTGGCCATGCATGGTCGGGGGTTTGTCCAAATACCTAGCTTCTTCTAGCCTATAAAAGAAGGGTTAGGGGTTCCATTTGGAAGTGGAAAATCATAGTAAAGAAACTATACCCAATTGTACACTCCCTTTGTCCCAACCCTCTATCCATCCTTGTGCAAAGAGAAATATAGAGCAAAGAAGTTGAAGGATAGTTGAAGAGGAGCCTAGGACCAAGCTCATGGCACAACGGTCGGCTTCATCATTGTAAGTTGATTTGTTGAAGTTGATAATAAAGAGATACTTTTCCCATCCCACCATATGAGGTTCTTATGATTTGTTGTATATGTTGGGCTCCGGATTTATAACATTTTCTTGTTGTTTCTTGAAGATATTAATTACTCTCCTGAAGACTTTTGTTTAACAAAGGGCATTCTTTCTATGCTATTCATGTTCTGTTACACATATATGTTCCATTGCAGACAGAAA
>ML800953.1:455071-483259 GCA_009831015.1 Picea engelmannii | reverse complement strand
GTTTCTTTTAGCAGTTCAGATAGTAGCTTGGCATTCTTTAAACCCCCTCTTCAGCCCTGCATTTCCTGTGCTGGTTCCTCTAAGTCTACCTTCCCGGGTTGACAATTAAATGTTGATTTACATGGTATATCTGCAGCTTGACAGTATACTTGTTTATTGAATCTCTAACCCAATAATCTATATATCGAATGGATGCAGAGTTTGTTGTTTGTTTTGTGTGAATGCAGGTAAGCCTTGGGAGGAGAGTTGCAATCAAAAAATGATCAAGCGTAAGGAAGGATTTACATCAAATGCCCGTAATAAGGTATGCTCACTTAACTATGTATTTTCTTAAGAATAATGGGGATTAGGTCTGGGATGACGGTAGAAAGTAGAGATCTTTAGGTCTTTTCTGCATGCATATTTCAACCCTAATTACTAGTCCATAGAGGGATTTCCCACTCACAACACTTAGACCATCCTATATCCATTGCAAGAAGAAAGATGTCATAATCAGAGCATAATTATAACACCACAAAAAGTGAAGGCCTAGCCATGGTATATGCACTTCAGAAATTTAGGCACTATTTACTAGGTAAACACTTTAAAATGTTCACAGACCATTCTTCCCTCAAGTATCTAGTCAACAAGATAGTGTTGGGGGGGGGGATCTATAGATGGCTATTATTATTTCAAGAATTTTATTTCGAAGTGATAGTCAAACCAGGGAAGTTGAATGCAAGACCAGATCACCTATCAAGGGTAACTAATGGATAAGAACCTACTAAATTGGAAAACAACTTCCCTGATGCACAGTTATTTTCAGTACAAGTAGTTTATGACTACTTTGTTGATATTACTGATACTTAAGTACAGGGGTTGTGCCATAGGATTTTAGTACTGCACAGAAGAAAAATATGGTAGTGAGAGCTACAAACTATCAACTCATTGCAGGACATTTATAAAAGGTGGGTGCAGATAGCATTTTGAGAAGGTGTTTATTGGAACATGAACAACCTAGAATTTTACAAGAATATCATGACGGTATATTTGGAGTACACTATGCAGGAAAAGCTACCGCACATAAGGTATTCCATGTAGGATTATGATGGTGTACAATTGATAAAGATGCCAAAGAATATTTCCAGCAATGTGATGTCTGTTAGAGGGTTGGAAAACCCAACATAAGGGATTAGATGCCCCTAATACCACAAGTGACTCTACAAGCATTTGACAAATGGTAAATAGACTTTGTTGGACCTATTGATCCACCAACAAAAAGNATATATATATATATATATATATATATATATATATATATATATATATATATATATATATATATATCATTACTACCACTGAATAATTAACAAGATGGGAAGAAGCAGCAAGATTCAAGGATTGTAGCGCAGAGACAACAACAAACTTCATATTTGAGCAAGTGATCACCAAATTTTGATGTCCTGAGATTTTAATGAGTGACCCAGACACTCATTTTATTAATAATAACATCATGGATATGACTAAGGAGATTGAAGTATATCACCAGAAGAGTGCACCATATGATCCTTGGGAAAATGGAACAGTAGAAGCATTCATTAAAATCTTAGAAAATGCTTTGACTAAGATCTGGAATGTCAATAGGCATGATTGGGACTTGAAAATACCAGAAATACTATGGGCATATAGGACCAGATGCAATAAGTTGATAGGACAAGCACCATTTAGATTGGTGTATGGGCAGGAAGCAGTGGTGCCATTAGAATTTTTGGTACCCATTCTGTGCATAGAATAAATTACCAACATGATAGAAAGAGGCGCAGTACATGAGGTTTTAAGTCAACTAATGGAAATGGAAGAGGACATGATTCTTTGCATGAATTTACCATGAAGTACATAAATCAAGAGACAAATCCTAGCATGACAGACATATTAAAAAGAATACTTTTATGAAGGGAGACCTAGTTCTGCTCTATGCCAACAATTTTTTCCAACACCTTGTTAAGTTTAGAATGCATTGGCTAGGGCCATATGAAGTAAATATTGTCACAGATGGGGGATCTGTGAAGCTAAAAGAATTGGGAGGAATATAACAAAAAAGAATGATCAACGGTAGTCGACTGAAATTGTAGGGACAATCGATATACTAACCCTTAAAAGTTACAACGTAGTAGGAAAGGCATGTATATAGTGTACTATAGCATATATTATGATAGAAAAATGATAAAAAGAAATAAAAAAGAGAAAAAGAAGAAAAAAGGGATACAAAAATAGGAAAAGAAGAAAAACACAAAAAGAGGCAGAAGCTGATTGAACTACAAGAAAGTGTGAAAACAATGTTGTGTGCAACAATTACTGCGACAAACATCAAAAGACATTGCACAGGGAAAATTACACTCAACGCAAATGAACACAAAAATTGAAAAAAAACTACAACTGGGTCTATAAAGTACGAAAAGAACACATTCGTTCAACACTTAGCGATTTTTTGGCACCAATAAAGATACAAAGTTCATGCCCTAGATACAAATTTACGAAGAAGCAAGCGAGTGTGCAGATTGGAGAAAAGATGACCTCCCAAAGTTCGGTGCTCCAGTCCAGTATGTGTGGGTTACTCGATAGGTCCAAAGGTGCAAGGAAAGAATAAGGTAGCCCAATACTGTGGTCGAGCTGGAAGATGTCACCACTTTGGACACAAGATCGATTAGCCTGACATGGTTTGAAAAGGAAACATTGACAACGCTACAAAAATAATTAGGGTAGAGTTATCAGGCCCACAATAGTATCCCTCACCCTCACCCTGAAATGCCTGTGAATCTTGATGAAACGGTAGGTCAACGATAGAGCCATGAAGGAGAGGAGGTGTTGATAGAGGATATCACTGATCGATCACAATGAAAAAACAGCAAAGGCAGGCCCATATGATGTTGGGAAAAAAAGGAAGGTGCATGACACCATGAACATCACACTCCCATATCTCCCAAACGCAATTGTCACTGTGGATGATATGCTAGGAAAGGTACCAAAACTTAGGTACTTAGACCACGATGTGTGTGATGTGGCCAAATTCCAATATTCGGATGAAGAGACTTACTTAGAGAACACAGTGGAAATTGGACCCCTAGGAAAACCTATAATGGAGCTCGCACAGTGGATAACGAGGATGTAAAACTCTAGTATAATGAACATGTTGGATATACCGCACTTCGGGCATGGTAAAAACATCAGGCTCTACATCAAACAACTAGTCTCTCGTGTACACAGAGGTATCCTTTGGATGGATAGGCTAGTATAGATAGATGTAGCATTGATCACCAAGATCACAGGACTACCTATAGTCAACGCATAGCTAGAGGAGTACTTGGATAATAAGGCACACGAGAAGGAAATATTCAAGTTGGTCAAAGCACAGTTTGGCACCAGTCGAGGAAATAGGGGCATTGTACTTAAGGATATTAACAACAATATGACGAGGTTCACCAGCAAGATTATGGCTTGCAAGATACTGAGGAAATGTAGAAAATAAGAAGCTCCAGTAGGATTTATAGGAGCATCTACACAGTACACGAAAGGAGTGATGTTTAGTTGGGCACCATACCTACTGAACCATTTTTTGGTGGATTGCAGAGATGCATAGGATAATGGAAACGAGTTCCATTACTCCTGGATTATCATTCTTATAGCTTTGGCAAGATGGCAGGAAACAAAGTTCTCAACCTTCCTATATAGGAAAGGAAAATTCTATGCGGCTAGGTATGAGTCCCTCGGCCAGGCCAAGGACAATAAAAATCAACAAGCCAACAACATAGTTTTTGCAATGTTGTTGGAGGAAATACAATAGTGCACAACCAATGTGTGGCACATACTTGTGGAGGTAATCCAAGAGATAGAATGGATAGTCAGGTTCAAGGCATCTAGGCACCAAATGTGGGTCCAGTCCACAAGGAATCCAAAGAAAGCATGGATAAAAATGCAATATTATGTCACCAAAGAGGAATTTGACTAGATAATTAAAGAATAGATTGCGTAGTGGAAGCTTCCTGTAACAAAACTAGCAACAAGACTAGTCATGACACATTCCTCTAATCCCAAGGACAAGGCTGAAGTAGGTTCCTCAGAAAAAAAAAAAAAAAAAACATCCCAACCGATAATAATAGAAAAGTTGGAACACGAAATCAGTTGTTCGAAAGCAACATAGTACCAAAAATACTGAGGATAGCAACAGTGACAAGGAAATACATCCAACAACAAACCAAAAAGGAGGATACATCATAGGTTGGTGAAGAGAGGGTCCAAGTTACAAAATGGGGGGCACAACCCTAAAAAAAAATAAGCCAACGTAGGTAGAAGAGGCACGCAAAAAGAGGAAGTGTGTCATGGAAGACTCAGTCATCACCCTGATAAAGGATGATGTTGAATTCATTGTGGAAAAGTTCCAAGAAATGGGGGAAGAGACGGTCTGTATTGCAGTGGTACAAAGAGAAAATATCATGGCCAAGATCATAGAAGTCTATGAAACTCTACAACAACTACGGAGTCAAGAAGGACCACAGGCCACAACACAGCAACATGAAAAGACACAACAACCCCCTATGCATAAAGAAGGAGAGAAGACAGTATAACTTTTGGTACAAGGCAAGGAGTGTTATAACCCTAAATTGCACCACACATGCTTACCTGGCATCAGGCTAACTCATGTCTCTTCCTTGCCAAAGCCATGTTGAATAAAACCTTGAAAACCCTCTTAAATCAAGTGGCACACACCCTAACCCTCTACTACACGCGTTGGAATGCTGGCAGGCCTACTACTGCACGCGTTGGAACACTAGCTAGCCTACTATAGCCCACGTTTACCTAACAAAGCACAAAAACAGGAAAGTTGTCGACGAGATGAAAAGATTTGGGTCAGTTAACTGGAACTCCCATCCATGCATGGCCGAGAGTTCATCCAAAACCCTAGCTCCTTCTAGCCTATAAAAGAAGGGGTAGGGGTACTATTTCGAGAGAGGAAAAAGATAGCAAAGAAACTCTGCCCAATTGTCAAATCCATTTGTCCCAACCCTTTATCCTTTCCTCAAGCTTAAGGAGAATTAAAGAAAAGCAGTTGGAGGACAAAGAAGAGGAGGATCCCAGGATCAGGATCGAGGAATGGTGGTTGGTCTCTATCATTATTGTAAGTTGATTCATCTTGAGATTAATAAAAGAATACTTTTCCCGTCCCAATGCACGAGTGATATATTTTATTTGATTTATGCTTAATCTCTAACCCCTAGGTGGAAGAATAGCATGCATGCGTAGTGTTTTGTCTTGATTGCAGGATTGTCTTTGGAAGGAGCAGCGAAAGCAAGTGGATAAAGCGCAATGGAGGATCTACATCAAACATCGATAGAAAAAGGTTAGTAGGTCTTTTCCATGCTTGTGTGCGAAAAAGAGGGTTTGAGTATTGGGGTGATAGGTTAAAAGTATTTTCTTTAAGGTCATGATCTGTGTACAAGTTCAGCCCTAGCTTGTTAGTCCGTAGGGTATTATTTCCCAACAACAGAATTGGTGACTCCACTGGGGATATTACTCTTAGGGTTTCCAGATTTCATTGAGGTTTTTGGGTAGTTCAAGGAATTATATTTTCTGCTTCTTTGTTTGTCTATTTTCTGTTAGGTCAGAGCTAGCAGGGAACCTGGTTCTTAATACCAGCTTTTCCTTGATTGTGCTTGACATTTATTGTCGAGACACAAAGAGGTACACGCGGCCTGCAGAAGGCCTGAACGCATGTAACCCATGCCCTAACCTTCTACAGCCCGTGTTTGAATGCTTGTTGTAGAGGTTTCAGTAGCGTGTAGGACTCAGGAAGCTTGAGAGGCAGTCTCCTCTTCCCTGTCAGAATTTTACATTCTCAGGGGGCTTTCTGGATCCTGTCTGAGTCTTGCTGGTTCACTGTCTTGTTTTCAGTCTGCTTTATTGTGTTTGTTATCTTTTGCATTCATTTTCCTTT
This sequence comes from Picea engelmannii, assembly GCA_009831015.1. NCBI lineage: Eukaryota > Viridiplantae > Streptophyta > Pinopsida > Pinales > Pinaceae > Picea > Picea engelmannii. Next base: position 477,291 of record ML800953.1, on the reverse strand, counting down.
TATGTTAAAGTAGAAGCATCCAAGCCTTTAAGAGACCCTGGTTGTCAATACCAGAGGCCTTTTTCAGGTCTAGTCTGCCTGTGTTTTGTTTTGTCTTAGCTTTTATACAGACCCGCGTTCTGTTCAAGTTTAGCCCGCGGGTACCCACGCGTTGTTATAGCTCAGCACGCGTTTGCACGCGTGCTGTTTCAGTGACAGTCCCGGGCTTGATTGGTGGCTTTTCAGCCTAGGTGGGGCAGTCATCCCCTCTTGTGGTGAGAAGTGTTCCTCTCAGGGGTTTGAGTCTGGGGCTGCACAGTTAGCAGGTTAGGGCCTCTTATCCTTAGCCTATGTTTTTATTAGTTGATGTTTTGATAGAAAAGACAAAAGAAAAAAAAAATTGTTTTATGGTTTTTAGATAAGTGTTAGAATTGGTTCTTTCTTGATTGCTTTTTCGCATCTTTGCTCTGATTCTTTGCAATCTGTGCTTTAAGCCAGAATTTTATTTTTGTTTTCTTGGTTTTGTGCTTGTTGACATTTTCCCTTGGTTGCGTCATTTTGCGATTAAATAAAATAAATTCTCTTGTTTCATTTTCTTCTTGGTTTGAATATTGTGTTGTTGCATCAATATCTAGGAAGAAGTCTTTTTTCATAAGTTTTTGCATGAAATCTTAGAAAAATCCAAAATAAAAGAAGTCTTTCTTGTCGAAAAGTTGTTGGTTTTTGCATTTTTTGGTAAAAGTTTTTGTTTCCAAGCATTTCTTGTTCATTTTGCTTTGATTCTTTACACACCATCAGCTTCACCTTCATACCTTGTGACGTAAAAAATCCCATTAAAATCAACGCTAATTAAAAACTATTAGACTTTTTGTTTGTAGGGTACATACACTAGCTCAGGACTAGGGCCTTGGAATAGGTTGGGGAGTAAATTCTCCAAGGCCACTCAAACCAAACATTGGAGTTTGTCAAAGGGAGTGTAGAAGTCCAGTTACGGAAAGTTATTCGGGACCCCCTCTAACACAGGGGCTAAACACGAGGTCGCGTAAGGAAAGGTAGCGGAGATAACCCCTCCAAAGTTGGACCGAGCATAGTGGAGAACACATATCGAGGATTTGTTGAGGGATTCTGTCGTTTTCATTTGCCATGGAGCTTCGTGGGTCTCGAATCCATTCGAGATCCTCAGTTGTCTTCCAGACCATTTTCTCTCGATACCCTTGACAGGTTTCGGGCTTGATACCCTGCTTATTGTGGTCTACCCGACTATCGATTATACCCGCTTGGTGACTGTTCACGTGCTGGAAAACTAGTGGCTAATCTTTTCTAGGGACATACACAGGTGACTACAGGGGTATACCAAGGTACCTAGGATAGACATTGGGCCACGCTTTACAGAGTATACCCGGAGGGTTCTTCCGTATTCGAGTTGCACTTGCACCGGTAAGTTGCTCTAGTGTTGGTTGTTGTAACTGTTCTTCAAAATAGTTAGTGTTTGCTTGTCTTATCTCATAAGGGCTTCTTTTAGTGTGTGTTACTGTTTGTTCGTGTAGAATACCTTAGCGTGTCGTGAATCTTCTCACACAGTGGAGGATTCAGAGCTCCGCCGGTCACGAAGGCTTCTGGGCCTGCCGCTGGTTATCCTGGAGCCACCCCCGCCACCATTGAGGCAGAAGCTAGACCAATAAGGGTCTTTCGAAGAAACCGGGTTACCAACCATTGAGCCCGAACAACTCCCAGAGGAATTGACCACCAATATTGGATTGGTTGAAACCTCAAACACTGATACTTGGCCGCAATTTATTGTGCCAATCCAATTTTACGAACACCTCTCAGTGCCTCACACAGCTATGGAAACAAACGTTGTTACTTCCTCTGGGAATTCTTCCATTCCCATCACCATTGCTACCACAGGAGAAGCTTCTTCTGACTTTACTCTGTCGGCGGTCCAGGCCACCATGGTCTCGGTCGCAACTACGTCGCACAGTGGACCGACCCCATATATCGCGGCGGCAACACCCCCCTTCACACCTAGTGCAACCGACCCTCCGTTTTCATACGGTATGCCTAGTTCAGGTACAAGTCCTGCACTCACTCACTCCAATTTACAGACTTTGGGTCTGGGGCCAGGGAGCTCTGATGCTCCTCTACAAGGTCAGCTTGTGGGCATTCCTGTCCATTTCAATGCTTTTCCTTACGCTGGAGGTCGTATCTCTCCTTCGTCCCCTTCCCTGGGGGCACACACAAGTTCATTTGGAGCTGGGAGTCAAGGAACACCTGCGCAAACTAAGCCGGTAGGTTCATCACCATTTGTTTGGAACATGACATTTGGTAATAACACTTTCACATCTACTGCTTTCCCATCCAGGGGCACACCCATTTTTGGACAGTCTACTCCAGCACAGGGTACTATTCCTGCGCTAGGGGCACATATACCAGGACAAGGATCTGTTCCTTCCTCTGGAATGTCGTTCTGGGGTAATTCTTTCCACAGTCAATGGAACCTCGGACAAACTTCTGTGCCTCTCCCATCGAGACCGACATGGGGTAATCCTTCCCAAAGTCCATCAAACACGATGAATTCCCAACATCCTATGTCCTTTATGGGGAATCAGCCAATGATGTCTCCTCATATGCAAAACCCTTATGCTGGTCAGGGCCATGCTTTCTACCAGAACCCGGGCCAGCAACCAAACTTTTCCTGGCAACCTGGTGCCAGTCAAACTCTAGGACCCTTTTATCCAGGCTATCAGTAGCAACCAAAACTACCATTTTTGGTGACGTTACACTTGCTAGATTTGACACGGTTGTTAAATGATCCTATCTACCATGATCTACGTTGGCCTCCTATGCCAATGAAGTTGCCTTCGGACATTCCAAAGTTCGAGGCCAAGCCTAACGAAGATCCAGGTGAGCACGTGACTACTTTCCACCTTTGGTGTTCATCTAACTCACTAAAAGATGACTCCATCCAGTTGTGATTGTTTCAATGCACTCTTATTGGGAGTGTCATGAAATGGTACATAGATCTTGATCGTTCACGATACTCTTCTTTTGGCGAACTGGCGATGGCCTTCCTTAACCATTTCCAGTTACCTGTGAGATATGACGCCGGCACAGAGTTGCTAGCCAATTTCGAGCAGACGACAGTGGACCACATCTCTGATCATATCCGAGAGTGGTGACGCCGAAAGAGTCTAATCAAAGTACCAGTTCCACCAACATTCCTGATTGAGTGGTTCCTTAAGTCTTTAGTACCGCAATTATCCAAAGACGTCGCAACTTCTAGGGTGTTCTCCGAAGAAGATTCCATCATGAGGGCTCAACAGTTTGAGCTTATCTATTCTCAGTCTAGTCTATTGTACAACATCCTTTCGGATGCACCACGATCGATACTGGATAAAACCAGACAGAGAGCTAGACCACATGCCGATGGTATCATTGGTTCGACACAAACTAAGCCCGCTGAGCAATTGACAAAGCAATTGCAACAGTTATCTATACAACACTCAGCGGCCAGCCAGACTACTGCTTTGGTTGCTCCTCCTACCCAAACGTCGGAAGTACACTCCGTACAGACGACTAACCCAAAGGCCACCCAGCATCCTGAAGGGAAGAAAAAAAAATGCAACAAGGGTAAGGGGGATAAGAAACCCACTCATAATGATGGTGAGGGCACCACGAAAAAAAGGAAGGCAAGGTATCCGTGCAAATTATGTGTGGAAGACCACCCGACCCATCTATGTCCTCAACTTGCGGAAGCCCAGAATTTTGTCACACAGCAACAGCAAGCTGTGTTGACTAATCCCTTTCAGCATGGGAAAAATTTAACTCAAGCCTCTACAAGTGCGGAAGGGGGTAACCAAGAAAACTGCCCTCCCCCAAACAATTCCTCTTCTGCGAACGTATATATGGTTAAAAGTGATGCTTTAATAACGACTAGAGCGCACGACTATAGTAAACCAAGCGCCTCTGAGAAGGGAAAAGAAGCCGAGATCCCATCTCTTCCTCTACAGATCGAGAAGACGTTGGGTGAAACAATGACACGCATTCCAAAAGGTGCGTTTAAGCGAGCTTCTCACAATCCAAACACAAGGGCTGCCCAGAATTACTCTGTGGTGGAAGATTTATCCCAAACCCCTTGTGCTATGTCCGCTTTGGAGGTACTCCAAAGTTGCCTCGCTCAGAGGAAAGCCTTGTTGACTGCTTTAGTCTCTACTGAGACTTGTAACCCGGGTACCATCATGTTATATACGAATGACTTAAAACCTCCATTTCCTTACCACATCGCATTTCAGATAGTAGTGGCTCATCCCACGAAAACTTTTACAAGGAATATCTTCCCCATGGTGGTCGACGAGGGCGCTTCAACTTGCATTATGTCGTTAGCATGCTGGAAAGACATTGGTCAGCCTGAGTTGTCTCCATCACCTACTCTCCTCACTGCGTTTGACGATCATTCTTTCCGACCACATGGCATCATTCCTTCTTTCCTTGTGCAGTTAGGGGGAAAGACCGTGTGTGTCGAAGTAGAGGTAGTCGATGCCCCCATCAACTACAATATTTTGTTAGGTCGTAGTTGGACTTATGCTATGCAAGCGGTGGTCACTACAGTTTTCTGAGTCTTATTCTTTCCACATGAAGGCCGGATAGTGACCATTGATCAGTTGTCCTTCTCTCGACCTGACCTGACCTTGGGGGCATCCACGGTTCCCATGATAGATAATCCTCAAGCCGGTGTCATTAACATAGGAGTTGGTTTGTTCCCATCTTTGATGGGTACTTTTGATTATCCACCTCCTCATGGCGATGTCAAGTTTATATCGACCCACCACAAGGCTGAGAGTTTTCACGTTTCATCATTCCGCACGACTTACTTTCAGGATCCATGGATTCTTCCTTACCCATCAGCCACGATGGATGAGATAGGGCATGCTGGCATGTCTATGCCCTTGTCAGCCGCTGAAGTCGTGTACTCTCTAGTCCAGCAAGCTTCAGCTACTCCCGATCTGACTCCCACACAAGCGTTGGATCCACTTCTAGAGCCTATCTGGGCTCAGGGTTCTCTTGCTACCACTGATTCGTTAGACTTAGTATTGCCTTCTGACGAAGATGTAATCGAAGCAATGACTAGTCCGGATAGACCTTGGGAAGATCTTCATCACAGATCATATTTCCGCCTAGAGTTACACCGAATCGAGGCAGGAGAATTCACTATCACCATGATGGGAGATCAGCCATGTCCCATCAACCTCTTAGCTTCACAGGAAATTTATGCTGAGGGCAATATGGTGACTATCACTGCAACCATACCTATCAATATCTCCCGGAACCCTGGCGTCATGGAGAATGTCTTCGTCGGAGCGGATTGCTCCCCCGAAGAGATTCAGACTTACACGGATCTTTTCAAAGAATTCCACGACGTTTTTGCCTTGTCTTATGAGGAAATGCCAGGCATCGATCCGAAAATAGTTGAGCATGAGATCACTACGTATCCTGATGCTAATCCTGTTCGACAAAAACTTCGTCCAGTTAATCCTAGGAAAGAAGCAGCCATCAAAGCTGAGGTTGAGAAATTTCTCAAGGCAGGGTTCATTTACCCAATTCATTTGACTCAGTGGGTGTCAAATTCCATGCCGGTCGATACAAAACAAGGCACGATTCGTGTTTGTACCGATTTCTGTGATTTGAACAAGGCATGTCCGAAAGATAATTATCCAACCCCATTCATCGACCAGATCATTGATGAGTGCACTAGTTGTGAATCCTTTTCATTCATGGATGGTTTTTTGGGCTATAACCAAATCCAAATCAAACCTGAGGACCAACACAAAATGGCATTCATTTGTCCATGGGGTACATTCACTTATCGTAAGATGCCTTTTGGTCTTAAGAATGATGGAGCCACTTTCCAGCAGGCCATGTCTTTTGCGTTTCATGACCTCAAACATATATTCAAGGCCTATCAAGATGATTTAGGATCACGCTCTCGCAAGTGAAAGGATCATCCTACGCACCTCCGACTAATCTTCGAACGCTGTCGCTACTTCAGGATCCGCTTGAATCCCAACAAGTGCAGCTTTTGTATCACGTCAGGACGTTTGTTAGGTTTCATCGTTTCAACAACAGGGATCATGGTTGATCCTCTAAAGGTGGAGGCAATTGTCCAGTTGCCCCCCCCGCGGACAATCTTACAACTTCAAAGTCTTCAAGGCAAGGTGAACTTCTTACGACGCTTCATCGCCAACTATGCCGAAATCACCAAGGGCTTTATGCGTTTACTGAAGAAAGATGTTCCCTTTTTCTGGGATGAAGCCGCTCAACGCTCTTTCGAAGCATTAAAACAAGCTCTTACAACCGCACCTCTGCTACGGCCACCGAATTATAACAAGGATTTCCTATTATATATGGTTTCCGCAGAGTCAACCATAGGCATGGTTTTAGTTTAGGAAGATGATTCGTTTTCTAAATACATGATCTATTACCTGAGTCGAGGCCTCGTAGGACCGGAACTGAATTATACCCATCTAGAAAAACTTGCATTGGCAGCAGTTCATGCTGTTCAACGGTTCCGTCACTATGTTATGTTTCGTAAGACCACCGTCGTTGCTGTCGTGAATCCATTCCAGTGCATGTTGACATGACAAGTTATCGACAGAAAAATCAATAGATGGATGGTCATCCTCCAAGAATTTGACTTAGACTTCATTTCATCAAAGTCCAAGAAGTCATTGGTCTTCGCAGAACTTATTTTGGAACTTCCGGTTGAGTCAGGTGACGTTGTGCCTGAGGAATCGCCTATCTGGGGGGATATGTTTTTGATCGAATCGTCAGACCCCTGGTACGGAGATATACTGATCTATCTCCAGACTTTGAAGTGCCCCACCTCTGCTTCTCAGGATGAGCATCGGCGGATACGCCATCAGGCCAAGAACTATCTCATACTCAATGATACATTGTATTGGAGAGGTATAGACTGTATCTTGCGTCGATGTCTCACTCATGAGGAGGCCGTCATAGTTCTCAACAATTGTCATACAGGAGCTTGTGGCGGTCACTTATCTAGGTTGGAAACAGCCCAAAAGATTTTATGAGCAGGTTACTTCTGGCCCACACTTATGAAAGATTGTATCGAGTCGGTCAAGAAGTTCCATCCGTGCCAAATCTTCTCACGGAAGATGAGGGCACATCCAACTCTTATGTTTCCTATCATCACAGTTGGTCCCTTCACTAAGTGGGGGATTGATTACACTACATGCAACCCCCCATCATCAAGGGGGCACCACTATATGATCATAGCCGTCGACTACTTCACTAAGTGGGTCGAAGCTATGCCAACATTTAAATATGATGGAGAGACTGCAACTCTCTTCTTATTTAACCAGATTATAGCATGGTTCGACATTCCGAGAAAGATTTTCACTGACCATGGTAGTCACTTTCAGAACCAAATGATGTCTGAGTTAACATCAAATCTTGGTTTACGGAAAGAACATTCCTCACCTTACTATCCCCAAGCCAATGGGCAGGTGGAAGCTGTTAAAAAAACTCTTAAGACGATGCTACAACGAACTATCAACTCAGCCAAGTCAAATTGGCATTTGATGTTATACTTGGCATTATGGGCTTACCGAACCTCAGTTAAGACTGCAACCAATTTCTCACCTTTCCACCTCGTTTACGGGCTGGAGGTAGTCTTGCCCATCGAATGTCAAATTCTATCTCTGAAATTGGAAGTACAGTTATTGCCAGACACTTCTCCACTTGAAGAGCGGTTAGTACACCTTGAGCAACTTGATGAACAGTGTCGCGATGTGGCCCTGGCCAACGAGGCTCATAAAAATAAGGTCAAGTGTCAATATGATAGGTCTGTTCATCCTCGGGTTTTTTCTGAGGGCGACCTTGTCCTGGTTTACGACCAAGATAAGGACCCCCTGGGGGCAGGCAAGTTTAAACCCATGTGGTACAGACCCTTCATTGTAAGGGAGGTTTTAAAAAAGGGCACTTATAGTCTGGTCAATTTTGAAGGGAATGCTTTGGCGAAGCCTAGAAATGGGATCTACCTCAAGAAGTATTACTCATAGCATGGTCGTTGTGGGTAACTTCTTGTAACATATGTATAGTCTTTTGCACTATTACTGTTTTACATTTCTTTTGAAAAACATGTTATGGACGTGTCATTGATGTTATATTTCGTCATTATGGTAGATGTCAAGTGAATACGAGGTGTTCGTTGGGTATGCCGACGGTGTTAGTCGACACACGCGGAGGCTTGCCTCCGCAGCTTGGGTGATCTTCACACCACAGGGTCAGTTGTTATCTTCTGAGGGTATATGCTTAGGTGACACCACAAACAATGTTGTTGAGTATAGTGCAGTTATTGAGTTGCTTCGTGACGCTTTGTCATTGGGTATCTCTCGTCTCCGGGTCTATCTAGATGCTCAACTGGTTGTGTCACAACTAAACATAATATACCGCGTGCATGACCCTACTTTATACCGACGATTCCTTAGGGTACGTCTCTTGGAACGCAACTTTGATTATATTACATATTTTCATGTTCCTAGGAGTCTAAAGCAAATCACAGATACTCTAGCTAATCATATTTTAGATTGGCATCTCACTCACATATAAAAAGATCATGATCACACACATGTAAATACATTTTGGTACACATAATACATAAGACACGAAAAGAAATAAAAACCATATATAAACATCATAAAATCCTCAGAGTACATAGATGGGCGCAAGTGCCTCACAAGTGGGAACCATAATGAGCCACTGGGCTTATGCCCTCAAAAAAGATATACAATAAGGTGCTCATGGCACATAAAAAGTTTAAAAGTCTGCTCAGGGCCTGTGGGCTGTATTATAATCATGTACAGCCTGGGCTAAATGCCTAAACAATCGGACCCATGTCCGAGGTGCCCCCACAACGTGAGTCTGCATGGAGGAAGGCAAGTCCTCTATCTCTGCCATGGGAACTGTGCGAGTGAGCGCAGTGAAGTTCCACTCAATCCGCCTAAGAACCCTCTCGGCTTCCCCTGCTGGGAGGTTCCCTGCCACTGCTGCTCCCCTGACGGTGGCAGCTGCGGCCTCTCGTCGTGGGCGACGCCTGTTCCGAGCAAAATCGGTAGGTCGCACGAGTCCCACATCTGCACGCAATACAATGTCCACCCATCAAAAACTATTTTATACAAAAACATGCTATATATATCAAAAAGACATAAAAATTACATATGGAAACAAAAAAAATTGTACAGGTGGAGACTTACCCATCTCCCCTAGCTCCTCACCAGGAGGCACTGGTATCGCTGGATCTCTGGAAAAATCGATCCCTGCATATGGGTAATCCTCAATCTCTGGGATCTGCTGTGATAGCCAGGAAAAAAGGTCATCATTGAAGGCCAGTGTGGTCCTCCCACCACACTGTGGAGAAAGTAGCCATATGTCCTCGTACTGTCATCCGAGGACTGAAACATGGAACTCTCTCAAAGAAAAACAAACATAGGATGGTCCCAAACCCGAAGTTCCTATGCATCCGCTGTCTGCAAGCTGTCAACTGACATGTCATGCTTGCTAGTAGTGTGGTACTCCAGTCAAAAATCTGTGCATTCATGCACTGAATCACACAGTTCATCTATGTGTGCGAAGCTTGATGCATGGCCGCGGAGCCGGTAATCCACCCAATGAGCGATAAAATGGTCTGGAGGGAGAGGCTGGTAATCCTACTCATGGGAACCGAGGAAGATCTCTGATCAGTCCCAACCTCACAGTACTCCTCTATCAATTCCGAGACTTTTCTCAGCCCCGCAAGAAAAGTATGAAAGTTGACGGGTTCTCCTCTCCTCGAGAGGCCCATCAAAAAGTAGATATCCTCGGTGGTGGGCACCAAGGATTGCCCCTCTATCATGAAGGCCTCTGCATCTGGGTGCCAATAATCAACCAAGGCATTTAGTAGCTTGGGTTGAGCATGCATAAATGGACATAGGAAAAAATTTACCAAGCCACACTACGTCAGCACAGCCATAACATTTGGATCTGCAGCCACTGCCTCATTGGCGGCCTCGTGCTCCCTCTCTCTCCACTGAACATACATCCTGCCAAAAACACAAGGCAAAAAAGGGGGAGTTAAGTCTTCATTCAATCAAAATTTCCATCGCGCAGAGGGCACCTACGGGCTGTCGAGGCGACAGTCGCGGGCACCCGCGCGCAGTTTTGGCTCTGCGCACGGGTACCCGCGGGCTGTCCCTGGAGAGCCCACGTTTTCCTAGGGCCGACCTCTTGGAGGTCGACGGCCACCCCCAAAACCAACTTGAATGCAATAAATTAAGTGTTGAATGGCACGATTAGGGAGTTTGTACTTACTTGGTCCAAGCCGAGGTCTGTTTCATCCATTGTAGCTCCCGGAATCACGATCTTTGGCAAAGGGGGTCTTTTGGCTCTAGAGTCAATTTCCAAATCAGCAATGGTGATAACGAGTTGCCAACTTCTATTTATAGACCATTTGGCCTCTTTTTGTCACTTTTTTGGGCCCTTTTATCAGTTTCTTTATACCAAAAACCATTTTGAGTGGTTCAGGAGTTATATGGGGGGGATTTGATCAGGGATTGGGACATTTTTCAGTGAGTTTCAGAACATAAAATATATATATATATATGGACGGTCCGCAAAAAAAAATTCAAAAATCAACTTGAGCATATAGGGTAGGATTTCATCCCAACTGTTGCATCTCATTGCCTTGTGTTCTTACGATATAGGATCGATCCCATCTGGTTGTGACACAGAACTGTCATATCTGCTCTATAAGTGTCACAACTTGGTGGTAGAGCTTGCCAAAACATGGATGCCCTAGGTAGTTCCTGGTTGCATTATGGCGTCCATGTCGTTTCTAAACAACACTATAGGCTCGGGAGTCCGTATAGTCTTTCCTGAATATGAGTTTGAGCCTCATTCGCATGGGTCTTTTTCACTCTTTGTCTTACTCTTCGGACTCCCAAAACATAACGGGTCTCCTTTTAAGCCCTTTTCAGACCCTCTAAACATGAAAATATTACCGAGCGATCTTGTGACCCTTCACGCTCGTTAAACTGAAATTTGAAGTCACGTCTGTCCAGCGGTAGTTTACCCCTTTTTCAGTCCAGACGGTCAACTGTACGAACAAAGGAATACTCTATTGAATTCCCATTCTTTAGAAGAGTATCCTCAAGTATAATTTTATTCCTTTTTCGGGCCTGAGGGACTAAATTTACGAAAAAAGAAGCCCCCTGGAGTCCATAGTTAAGCTCTTTTTAGACTCCCTAAAATTGAAAAGATTGTCGAGTGACTTATTCTTTCGCACTCGTTAAAATGGTCCAGAAGAATATCCCTGACGGAGTCCATAGTTAATATTTTTTTAGACTCCTTAAAATTGAAAAAATCACCGAGTGATCTTGTCCTTTTCACACTCGTTAAAATGGTTTTGAATTGACGTCTAGTTGGTGCTAGTTTACCCCTTTTTCGAACCAACTAGACTATTGTCGAAAAAGGTACCCCAAGGGAGTTTCCTTTTATGCTTTTTCAGACTCTCTAAATATGAAAAATTAATGAGCTTCCCTTCTCTGGGCTCGTTAAACTTACATCGAAGGACGTTACCATTGTGTGTTCTATCAATCACATTTGCATCCTTTACCCATCAGCTTAGTAACAATTTTCCTTTGCGTCTTAACACCTTTGGCCACTGGAGGATTTTTCCCGAGTATCATTTCCTAGAACATCAGTCTTGTCCTTGTGCCTTGAGATTGTATGTTTGTTGTACTCGTTCCTCCATTGTAACGTAATATTCCTTTATTCTTTTTTCCAAATCAACAAAAAGAACAAAAAAATAAAATATACCCCAAAAAGAGGATGGGAAAAGTATTTTCTTTATTGGCAGCATCATGAGTCTCCCTTGGATAAAGCACATCTGGCTGTTTGATTCATAAGAATTTGGGATGTAGTATGACCTTAGGAAGCTTTGCTCGCTATATTGATTTTTGTCCTCCACCATTTAGTTACTCTTCCAAACATATGGAGAGTTTGCGTTGCCTCCTGCTTCGTAGACTTATGATTAACAGATATGTTGCCTGAGTATTATCACTTGTCGTGCTATTATCCAAGGGAAGTTTGTCACTAAGCCTATGTCGTCCCCTCTTCAATATGTCTCTTGTCCGCATACCCAGCCATCCTGAATGTCCAATCAAGTCTTTGTTCGAAATCACTGAAGCCTTCAGTCCGATCATCAAGATTATCAAGTCCATAACTGACGAGCCGTTGAAGACCTCTGGGTAGTGCAGTCGTACACTCATATTACACTCCTACCTGAGTTTAGAAGATTTTGACGTTGTTACTCGAGCTCTGAAGTACAGCCATCAGGCCGAATCAACTTCTGGGAGATGGATACTTTATATGTATATCTTTCTGATTTCGAGATGTAGCTCCGTTGTGTACTATTTGCGGCTACTCTTTATAGTTATTTGACATGGATCTACATTTTATTTGATTGGTATCCATGGTTCTATTTTATTCTGATCATGGGTATGCCCACCTCAGTGAGACATTTGATATTTTTTTTGCAGACGGCACCTCCTGATTCCTGGTTCCTGGGCTCACTCATTCAGCATATCAGTACATATTGGTAAATAATTGGTAATGTATTTCGGCCATCAGATGCTCTTCTGACCTCACACATTAGGGGGCATCTGTTATAACCCTAAATTGCACCACACATGCTTACTTGGAATCATGCCAACTCATGTCTCTTCCTTGCCAAATCCATACTGAATAAAGCCTTGAAAACCCTCTTAAATCAAGTGGCACGCGCCCTAACCCTATACTGCACACGTTGGAACGCTGGCAGGCCTACTACAGCATGCGTTGGAACGCTGGCTGGCCTACTACAGCCCGCGTTTACCTAAAGTTTCCGACGGGATGAAAAGATTTGGGTTAGTTAACTGGAACTCCCAGCCATGCATGGATGAGAGTTTGTCCAAAACCCTAGCTCCTTCTAGCCTATAAAAGAAGGGGTAGGGGTACTATTTGGAGAGTGGAAAAAGATAGCAAAGAAACTCTGCCCAATTGTCGAATCCATTTGTCCCAACCCTTTAGCCTTTCCTCAAGCTTAAGGAGAATTAAAGAAAAGCAGTTGGAGGACAAAGAAGAGGAGGATCCCAGGATTAGGATTGAGGAACGGTTGCCAGTCTCTATCATTATTGTAAGTTGATTCATCTTGAGATTAATAAAAGAATACTTTTCCTATCCCAATGCACGAGTGATATATTTTATTTGATTTATGATTAATATCTAACCCCTAGGTAGAAGAATAGCATGCATGCGTAGTGTTTTGTCTTGATTGCAAGATTGTCTTTGGAAGGAGCAGCGAAAGAAAGCGGATAAAGTACAACGAAGGATCTACATAAAACATCTATAGAAAAAGGTTAGTAGGACTTTTCCATGCTTGTGTGTGAAACAGAGGGTTTGAGTATTGGGGTGATAGGTTAAAAGTATTTTCTTTAAGGTCATGATCTACATACAATTTCAGCCCTAGCTTGTTAGTCCGTAGGGTATTATTTCCCAACAACAAGGATATGACATTCACATTCACTCACCAAATTATCAAAATGGATCATGAGACTGTGCAGAAACCCATGGGGGAGGTGGAGCAGTTTGAATTCATCATGGCACAAATACCCACCAAGGAATTATATGAACTCCAGAACAACATAATGCAAGAAGTGAAATCCATGTCCCACACAGATGCAACTAACTTGGAGTTGGGCATTGGAGTCACAAAAATGTCACAAATCACATGCAACCAAATGACCTCGGAGAAAGAGGAGGATAAAGAGCGCATAGATAAATTAAAGGAAGTCTTCACAAACATTCCAGACAATGCGTAGGCAACTGTGAGAAGTGTTGAGGATCAGATTCAAGTCATTGCCAAATGCTCAAAGAGTATAAGAAGGAAATTGAAGAGCTCAAAGAAAATCTTAATCCTATGACTCCTCCAGAGGTTCGAGAATAGAGGGAACAACAACCCACACTCCAGATAGCGGAAATGGTGAAAGAAGCAAGGTAGGTAGAAGAGATATTCAACAGAACCATGCAGATATGGACCATATTGGAGGAACATGAAATAGTAAAACAATGGGACCAATCAGAGGAGAAAATCAACGGTTCCATACAGGAGCTAAAGCAAAAAAAGAAAACAATGAGTATCACGGAGCACTTGAATGGCACTCAAGAAATGAATAATATGCAAACAGAGTTGAAAACAATGCAGAAAAATAAGCAAGAAAGACAATACTAATTGGAACCCCTCCAATATCATAGCTGGAGGAAGAGACGATGATTATGGCATAGGCACAATCAGAGGGAGCAACATTAATAGAGGAGGAGATAACAACGAAAACAATCGAGGAGTTAACATGAAAAGTTGTGTAGATGAGAGAAAAAGGAAAGGAACTAGCAGAGAAGTTCCACAGTTTGGACAAGGTTGTATAGGGATCATGCACCACCTTAGTGGCTCGAGACGAGCCACATTTTAATGTTGGGGCCATGTTGGGTGTAGGCCTATTTTGAGAAGGAATTCTAGTTTGGGCGCAGACCTATTTTTGGGAAAAGGATATATTTTGGGAAAGACCTAAACCTAGAAACAAATGACCTAATTTTGGAGCACATGCAACAAGTGGAAAGAAAGCATGATGCAAGAGGAAAAGAAATGTAGCGTATAGGAAGGCAAGCCTAACCATGATAGGGTTAGGGTTTTTGACAAATATTGTAACGACTATAAGCCATAGAGTAGTATAAATAAATACCTAGGAGGTCTAAAGAGGGGTGTGTGTTGAGTTGTAGTCAGAGTTATTGAGGATTTATGTTGTTTATTGTAATAAGTCCTATAGAAGAGTCAAATAAGTTATTCCTTGAGGTTTAGGTTACAAGATGAGGATCTTAGTGTGATCTAGTCCACCTCACAGAGGGTTCTTTCCTTCATCTTAATTGTAATACTGAATATGTAATGCATGTAGGATGAGATTTTGCAGCAGAAGAAATAAAAGAGCATAGAGCCATATCTTTGTGGAGGTAGCCCCAGTAGGGGGTGAACGATGGTAAACTTGTGTGTTATGTGTGATTGTTAATGAATGGATACTTTATGTTGATTAATATCTTGTGAATGAATGGTTAAGCTAGAATTATTAACATGCATGCATAGGTTTAAATATGAACAAATCATAAGAGTACTTGAATGACTAACCATGATGATGAATAATAAAGAAGGAACACAATCCCATATCCCCACTCATTCCTATACTGTAAGCTCTTGAGAATTTTAGTCACCCATAAAATCTATCTCAAGTGAGACTGCATTGTGCACCCTATGCACAACATTGCCTTCTGGTTTACCAGGAGGGCCGATAGTTTTTTAGGGTTTTGTTGGAAACCTGTTGAGATCTAAACCTGGGTTACCCCAAGGAGAGAAAGAGAGACAACCAATTGACTTTATTCCACTGTTTTCTTAGATCAAAATATAAGAAGAGTTGAAAATTCCATGGCAAAATTTGTACTAGCTATAGAATTAATTTAATTAAATATAGTGTGTGTCTCTATATTTACAGGCTTAAAACTTTATCTTATTTAACAAGTGGATCTTCAATTCAATATATCTCATAGATATTCTATGAAAAAGTTGCTATTAGAAGAAGAAAAAATTTATGACGCTTCAAAGGTGATTCTAGCAGCTATTGGGAACAAGGCCATAAGGTATGAGATTCCCCAAATATTTGTGCCAGAACAAGGGATCAGGATTGGAAATTCATAAGAGACAGGTCTTGATTTTTGTTTTTGTTAATATTTAATGTCTTCATTTTCATTACTCAAATATTGTGTTAAGTCTATACTGGTTGAAAATGGGAAGGTGATATTTGAGAGGTGTGGAAGAGAGAATCTATTAGGTATGTTTGTTTTTGACAAAGCATACATTTTTCATATGTATCCCTGTCACACTTTGTTTTTTTCTCTTTTTCGATGTACATAATTCATTTTTGTGAATAAAATAAACCTTTATAAAAAAAAAACAATCATTTTTCCTAACATGGAATGACTTTTGTAGCACTACATGATATAATGATTGAACTATCAATTTGTTTCTGGCATATGACAATCTAAAAATAGAGTAAAGGAACTTTCCTTGGTTCTAGTATCTTATCTTTGAGTGATCTATCCTTAATTACCTATAATGATTAGTTTCTGCATTGTAGTAAATATTTTGTTTCTTAACCCATCAAACCAAACACTCAACTTGACAAAAATCTAAAATGATGGTATAGTGAGCATTATCGACACCTTAGAATTGCTCTATCATAATCCTTGATGATCACGTATAATCCTCTTAATCATTTCTCTTATTTGAAAACTTACTGTTGATATTATGGTATTTGCGAGAGGTATTAAACTCTTCATGTAACTGTTATGAGGAAAATCTCTCTATGACTAGGGTGAATCACGATAGACATGTATGACTGCAGAAATCAACTCTATCCCATAAACATGCAATATAAAATTGTGTGCAAGCTAGATAAGAAAAGGACCTACCTCATCGAGATGTTTGAATATGTCCATTGTTTAGCACATTGACCCAAAGCTTTATACCTGCAACAAGTTCTCAACAAACAAGCGAAGCAAGCATATAGTGATAATATAAAAGGTTAGCACATTAGATAGCATAATCCATTAATATACAAAACAAAGATGCCCATGGATAATAACTCATAAATTTGCAAGATATCAATTGGACAAGAAGAGAGTATTTCCATTAATAAATGATCAACAGAAGTGAAAATGTTACAGACTTCCGTGTCGGCATGGTTTAGAACTGAGAAACCAAGTTCCTTCTAGTTGGGCCTCCACCACTTCAATCCTCCACTAAAGGCAAGCTCATAGAAGGGAGATGATGAGGTTCTGCATCAATAAGGGAAGAGCTTGGGGGATGAACACTTTGTTTAGACTTAAAGGAAAAAGGGATGTAGACACAATATGAAGTCATAATTTCTCCAGAGTAACCTTTCTCTCAAAGTTTAATTCCCTCCCCTTTCCATAACTCAGAATTGGCTTCTTTATAGTCTTCAAAATGAAACTGAAGGGATGATTCAGAATGTTTCCAGTGTATGGAAGGCCAAGGATCAGAGATCTCCTGTCATGACATGGAAACCCGATATTTAATTTTTATTTTCTAGCACAAATCCCGATGTACGCAGGTTGTAGTGGAGCAACCTACGTATACGCTTGTTGAATAGGGTGCAAGATGCATACAAGTGGAAAAATATGTATTTTTGTCTCTATATTTATCAATCATGGAAAGTTAGTCTGCATAGGGAAATGGAATAAGGCCCTCTCTGCAAGATTTCTTAGGGTGAGGAAAATCTTTCTCTAACAGATGCCCCCTAATGTGTGAGGTCAGAGGAGTATCTGTGATGAATGAAATACATTATAAATAACCCAGAAGTGGAGTGATAGGGGACCAGCTGGATGAGCTCAGTTTCTCATTACATTTTGTACTGACCTTTTATACATGGATGCCAAAAATTACACTACAAATCCATGTGGAAAATGTACTGAAAAAGTATTTGTGGCCATGAATAGGCAAATACAAATGTGGTTACATGAAAAATGTTGTCATAGTCACGAACAAGGCCCAGTAGAACCAGTCTCAAAAAACCAAGATGAGGATATATGTATACCACATAGTACAATCTGATCTCCCATGATCACTGAAGTCATATAGGTACTGATCTAATGAAAAGGAAGCAATAGCTCAGGAAAGTTGTAGCCACATAGTGATGTCTTCAAGTCTTCTACACAATCCACCAACGGTGCAATTCTACATCATGTGAATAAAGGATTTGATGTCGAACACAATGAGACATCATTTGATTATCGGTGATTGTGGTATACCGTTAAAAAATGTGAGACAACCTACTGATAATGAAAGTAAGTATCAAGGCACTGAGTACATTCTTACAATTTTGAATAAAGGAGATAGTGTCGAACACTTGAAGAATCCATCGATTAGGATACGTTGATGTATTCCCAAATTTCGATGGAGAGAGGGCCTACCACTAATGAATGCAAGCCTCAAGTTACTCATAAGACTCTAGGTCCCATTTCTAGAATAGATGAGTTGAATTCGATGGAAAGAGACCCGCTAAAAGGAGAGCATTAAGGAATCTCTCATCAGTCAACATGAGATACAAAGCAGGGTATTCATGATTTGGTGTAAATCAGACGAAGAACATTTTCATGAACCAACAAACTTGTGCATCTTTCACGTGTGCCAAGTGCAAGCGGTACACGAAAAAGACCCTCTGAATAACAGCCAATGATGAAAAATTATTGACAAAGTTAAGGAAACCACAAATAAGGATAATGGCATCAAAGACACTGCACAAATCTCAATGTGTGAATAGATGTCTTACCTTCAAACATAAGGGAAACCACCCAATCAACGACCAATGATTAAATGTCAACTGTTGTGTTCAAGGTTACCTAAAAATGATGAAAGTAGGGTCAGGGATGCATGATAGGACTACAGTAACATGTGATTCTAAGACAAAATGAGGGTATGGCCGACATGCAAAGTCAAGTGTTCTGAGGAGTGGTTGACACAGGTTGATAGGCTTCCTTTGAACAAGAGCATGAGACATATGGAGGACTCTAGTAGCATAGACTTGATGATAAAACCATAAGTTTCAGGGGGCATCGATGAAATTCTCTATAGGGACTAGAAGAGTAACCAGTTAGTAGAGAAGACTATGTAATGAACTCAGCTTCCTAATGCCATGCTAATCCCAAAATTATGATGATGAATGGACTCAAATAATTTTGTGCTCTTTTCAAAGGCGATATGATTGTTGTCGATATAAGATAATACTCCCTTCCCTCCCGTCTTTTTTTTTTGTTCATAGAAAAATAAATTCTATGATACAAAGGAGGAAATGAGTGTCGCACATAAGAAAAACTAGTTCCAGTAGTGGAGCATACCTATTCTCAATGTAGGGAAGTGCATGTGGGAGATGGACACTCGGGGGGATGTTTCCTCCTAGGTATAGGGTGTCAAATTGCGAAGGATATAAACAAGGCTTTGCTTGGTTGAGGATGCAAACTATTGGGGAAAATGGTTCATAACACAAAGCGAGAATCGACTATAGACTCAATACCACAAGCAAGGGCATGAGATGCAATCACAACTTAAAGACAAAAAAATGTCCTTTTTTATGTCTTTTAGTCTACTTGGTGTGAAAAAGGGATAAACTTGTGCCAAATAAACGTCTTTTCAAAAACAATTTTATGAGTGTCAAAGAGACAAGTTCACTCGACAATATTTTCACTTTTTTATAACGAGCCGAAAAAGAGATTAACTAAGACTCAGGACCTTTCAAGTCCAATTTAATGAGTGTGAAAGGGACAAATCACTCGGCAATATTTTCATTTTTGAAAATGAGTCAGAAAAGAGCTTAACTAAGACTCACAACCTTTCAAGTCCAATTTAACGAGTGTGAAAGGGACAAATCAGTCGACAATCTTTTCATTTTTTAGACAAGTCAGAAAAGAGCTTAAATCAAAATCGTGGATGTTGTTCTAAGAAGCATATAATGGGGGAGGCCAAGGATCCTATGTAGGACTTCTGTGAAAGGTAAACAAATTACCAAGAGATGACATAATCTTGGGAAAACATAAAGATTTCCAAGTCATGGAGGATAAAATACTTGTAGAGGTTACCTTATGTTATTGGATAAATATATAAGTGCAGACACAAACTGATCTCCCTAGATACACCTGGATCTAGAAAAAAGCAAGACAGAACATGACTCTTTCCCTAGATTCTAACCATTGAATTAAATAGGAGGCAAGAACAATGAACATACCTTATTATCGCTTCCTATGGTCTTTGTTTCTCCCTCTTCACTCCAGTGCTCTCGTGCAGACAAGACCAAGACAACACAAACCAACCAAAGTGAAGAAAGCACAATCTATTCAACAGTCAATCTATGTATATGATCAAGGAATTATACAATAAAGTGGAAATAACTTTATGGGAAAGTGACATGTTACTGTATCATATTAATGGAAAGTAAAGATTACAACCTGAGCCTTGATTTGAAAAACTTCCTTTCGATGGCCCTTGGCTCCGACGCACACACTTGCTCACTTGCATGAAGAAGATCAACTCTTTTGGATAAACTTGCTGAAGTCTCGAAGCCATTGTTCAATCTCAATCCTTCACACAATTCTTTCACCAATTCTCCAATGAATCTTGCTTAACCTTTTCCATGAGAATTCACTCAATATATGGGAGAGAATGAATCCAGTACTAGGATAACCATTCGAATGCCATCTCATCCTTCTAGAAGATTCCCTTCTAGAAGCATCGAGAATTCATATTTTTCCTTGCTTTAGAAAGAGTTCACACTCTAGCAGTTCAACACAGTGAGAACTTCTCACACCCTGGCTTAAGGCAGCCTACAAGAATCAGGCATTCTCACAGGCAAATATACTAGTAGCCTACGAACAGTCTTCAAAAATGAGTTTTCTGGAAGAGATGAAAATAACTTTTTCTCAGAAGAAAGTTCTTATGAAGAGCCTGAGTACACCATCATCAATACATCATCATGATGACCAAAATCATGGGTAACATAATGCCCCCCAAAGTATGAGGTTAGAACCAGTGATAGCCAAAATACTTTGTAAGCTGCATGTGTGTGTCGAGAACCAGGAGCACACCTAATTGGAAACCTGCGAACAACCAAGCATCTGGAGAATATCATATATACCAATTCTGAGGTAGGCATTCCCATACTCAGATCATAGACTGATGACATTATAGATATGGGTCATGGCCACCAATCATACACTGTGGATCCATGCCATCAAAATATAGCATAGCCACCGGAATACACTGTGGATCTATGCGAGAAATTTCAAAGCAAGACGACATAGCCATGATACATACAAAGTGGATCTATGTGTCGCAACTTATACATAATCCATCACACCCTGGACCAAAGAGACAATATCCAGGGTCTTCAATCTCGTCGCCCAAAGTATGAATCTAACCATGTGATTACATGTGTTGAAGTCGAACATGGTAGAAACCACTTGATTACTGATCAATGATGAAACTGTTAACAAGTGCGAGGGAAATCACAATTGATGTCAATGACTCCCAAGGTACCATAGTACAATCCATCGAGTGTGAATAAATGAGTTGAAGTTGAACATCCGATGGAATCTTTCAATCAGGGGTCAATGATGTAAACCCACTGTTGAAAGCGAGAAAACCTGCCATTGAGGCATGCAAGCTCCAAGGTACCAAATAATTTCTCAGTCTCGATTCTGGATAATGAGCTGAAGTCGATGGAACAAAAATCGTCACAGGAGGGCCTTGATGTATCCCCCATCAATGACACGAAATGAGTAACAGATTTTGAAGGTGAAACAAATCATTTTGCAAATTGGACCGGACACAGGGAAGGCCGACATGAAAGGAATGGACAACTTGTTGGCAGCCAATTCAATTTTTTCCATTGCCCTAAAATCTGCCTACACCTATGTCTCCTAAACTTCAAATTTCCATCGCATCTTGCAAATAGACGATATTTTCATTTCATGCGACACTTGCAAATTGGTCGATTTAGTTTTCATGACTGAAAGCATGAAAACTCCTCTATCGTTATTTGAACTGTCATAGTTTTTTATTGATATTTTGAGTGGCACTTTACCTTTGGTTTATCATGTGGCTGAAAATATTTTTCAAACTATGACTATTCGGACGTTTTTACTTTGACTGCGCAATTTGATTTTATTAAATTGATAAGGCATTGAGCATATGGAAACTTGCCTAGTCATTAATTTACATATGGGTCATGGTTTATTTTTTGTTTTTATGTATGTAATGAGATCCTTATGATAAGTTTATGAGCTCTTGGCTTATCGATTTCACGAAATCAATTTTCACCATGTTTTTAAAACCTTTGATCAAAATGTTTGATTATACAATGGCACACATTTAACTTTGGTTTTGATTGAATGTTGTTAATGGATAAATTCGTGAGTGCGGACACAAACCAATCTCCCTAGATCCACCTGGATCTAGAACAAAACGAGACAGAATACTACTCTTTCCCTAGATCTAGATTATTGAACGAACTAAGAGAAATGGATAGTGGACATAC
>ML800953.1:381245-438195 GCA_009831015.1 Picea engelmannii | reverse complement strand
TCCAGAACCTGATTAAGAAAGACACCCAATATCACTGGGGACCCACAGAAAACCAAGCTTTCAATGCTATAAAGAAGGCCATAATAGATGCTCCGTCTCTCATGAGCCCTGATTTCTCTCAAGACTTTACACTCTATACTTTTTCCTCTGATCGTTCCTATGCCGCGGTTCTAACTCAGAAGAACTTTGAGAACAACAAAGTACCCATCACCTTTATGAGCTCTGCTTTCAAAGGTGATGAACTTAACTACCCAGCGGTCGATTGGCAAGCCTATGCTATCTTCAAGGTAGTTAAGCATTTCCGGTCATATCTTTTGAAGTCAAGGACGAAGGTCATTGTCCCCTACCCTTCCGTAAGGAACTTGTTAGTGCAAAAGGAGTTGGGAGAGAAAAGATCCACCTGGGTCACCTCCTTGCAGGAGTATGACCTAGAAATCACTCCAGCACAGATCGTGAGAGGCCAAGGGTTGTGTAAGTTGGTATTTGATTTAGAAACTAAACAGCAAGAAGATAGTGATACGTCAAACCTAGAACAACGCGATCAGAGTTTGATTTGTTGTGCACAAAACCTCGTAAGTCCTTGGTACGACGATATTAGATTTTGTCTTGAACATGGATCAGCACCCCGTCACCTTGACCCCGCCAAGAGAAGAGTGTTGAGACTAAAGTTTGCTTCCTTTCATCTAGTTAACGGTATACTGTTTAGTCAGAATTTTGACGGCGTACTGATGCGTTGTCTTGAAAACGACGAAGCGGAAAAAGTCTTTCTTGAGTTGCATGCAGGAGAAGCTAGTGGTCACTTCGGTGGCGAAACCACTGCTCATAAGGTTTTAAGAGCCAGTTATTACTGGCCGACGCTTTTTAGAGACGCCCATGCATTGTGCCGTAAATGTATCATTTGTCAGAAAGCATCAGGGCGATTGTAAAATCCAGCCTTCCCCTTGCAACCCGTCACAGTCAATTCTCCTTTCCAGCAATGGGGCCTTGATATCATAGGTCCTATTAACCCTCCATCCTCACAACAACAAAAGTATATTGTGACAGCCACTGATTATTTTACTCGATGATCTGAAGTCGCCGCGCTAAGAACTATTAACACAAGTCAGGTGATCGCTTTTATAAACTCGAATATCATCACTCGTTTTGGTATCCCTGATTGTTTAGTCTCTTATAACGCTTCATACTTTTCTTCTCTTGAGATGAGTGAGTTCTCCTTAGAGAAAGGAATAAAGCTGAATTATTCTGCTAGTTACTACCCTCAGGGCAATGACTTAGCAGAATCAACAAACAAGAACTTGATCAAAATTATCAAGAGAACCATGGCTGAAAATCACAAGAACTGGCACAATGCACTACTTAATGCGATGTGGGATAATAGGGTAACACCCGAAGCCGCTATAGGTAATTCCCCCTTTTTTCTTGTTTATGGCAGAGAATCCATTCTGCCACCTCACATTCTTCTTCCTTCGCTTCAATTGTCACAAAAAGTTCAAGAAGAAGATTGTCCCCCTTTAGAAAGCCGTATTAATGCTTTGATGAAGTTAGAAGAAGTAAGAACCTAGGCTAAGTGTAAGTTAGACCAACATCAACAACTGATTAAAAGCTGGTTCGATTCTAGTTCTGCTTCTGATAGGAATTTTGAAGTAGGCGATCTCGTCTTAAAGTGGGACAAACCACACGAAGGGAAGGGTGAACACACCAAGTTTCAAAATTTCTGGCTTGGGCCATTTTTTATTGCTGAAAAGTTGGGTCCTAGTTCCTTTCGATTGAAGAATCTTGAAGGGAAGTTTGTCACCTATCCGGTGAATGGCCAAGCCCTGAAAAGATACTTCGGTTGATTACTACCCTTGTATATTATGTAAATATTTTCTTTTGTTTTTTTTTGCCTTTGTTTTCGTTTTTGGTTTTGATTTGATTGACCAGTTTTTTTTGTGTTTTTGAAACATATGCATACTTGTGCAATAATCCATTCAGATTAAGACCATGGGAAAATTTCTTCCCTGAAATAACTTCTGAAAGGTTGTACAAACATCAGTGATATATTTCTAAAAACTGATATTTATGTTGGAAAATTTGTGTTGTTTGAAAGAAGTTTACTAATTTCAATCTCTGAGCAAAGTTTGTCATGATCATCTATTATCTTTTTACGCTATCCCTTTTCCGTAAAGGAATGACTCAAAAGGATGTCTCCCTATCATAGTAAGTTGTTTTTTAAATAAAACATTTCTGCAGCTAAATAAAGGATAGTGTCAAAAAATTCTGATGAGGTCTAAGAAAAAAAAAATGATAAAATACCAAGATTTTTCAGCGTCACCCCGCTCAGCTATCCATAAAAAAAAAACAAAATAAAAAAATGTTAATAAGAGCTGTGGGAAGTGTTTGTAAACCTGCTGAGATACTGAACAGGTCCGCTAGCAGCGGGTAAATGCAAGCATGGTGCCAAGACAACTTCGTCAGGGTACTGAACAGGCTTTCTGGCAGCGAAGCAATGTCGGGTACACGAAAATCTGTAAAAAATTATAAGAAACCTCTTTAAAAGTCCTTTACTCTGATCTAGATCTTCTTGACAGGATATGGATGTCTGAGTGGGTTAAATGGCAACCCTTTCAAGGCTATGGACGCCTGCTGGAAGCAGTGGCCATGCCAACAGTATTGAAGATTTTATCATTAATATCGTGACTTGCTGATCTTAAGACTGTTATTAGTTTTCATCTTTTAAAACATCGCTGGAAAAAATGGTAAATGATGATGTTTGTACAATTTTCTGATGGTTGTTTTTGAGTTGAAATTTTCTTTGTTGTCCTAATCTGAATTCATTTCTTTTGACAGATATAACTGCTTCTCCCAGTGTGTCGCCATTGTTGGCAGCCAATTCAATTTTTTCCATTGCCCTAAAAGCTGCCTACACCTATGTCTCCTGAACTTCAAATTTCCATTGCATCTTGCAAATAGACGATATTTTCATTTCATGCGACACTTGCAAATTGGTTGATTTAGTTTTCACGACTGAAAGCGTGAAAACTCCTCTATCATTATTTGAACTGTCATAGTTTTTTATCGATATTTTGAGTGGCACTTTACCTTTGGTTTATCATGTGGCTGAAAAGATTTTTCAAACTATGACTATTCAGACGTTTTTACTTTGACTGCACAATTTGATTTTATTAAATTGATAAGGCATTGAGCATATGGAAACTTGCCTAGTCATTAATTTACATATGGGTCATGGTTTATTTTTTGTTTTTATGTATGTAATGAGATCCTTATGATAAGTTTATGAGCTCTTGGCTTATCAATTTCATGAAATCAATTGTCACCATGTTTTTAAAACCTTTGATCAAAATGTTTGATTATACAATAGGACACATTTAACTTTGGGTTTGATTGAAGGTTCATGGTTTCAAACAATACATTGGCGCATTGACATATCATCCACCGTTTAATTCTTGGGTTGGCCGAATATTATGGTTTGAATAATGTTATGATTGATTGAACAGTGTTGTACTTTACCATTACTGCTATGCATGGCGGTGGATTATCCCACCACCCTCGCACGCGCACATTAATTTGTTTCCCCTTTCATCGTTCACAGCTGTTAGCCCAAGCGATTTTTTCTCTTGTGTATTGTTGTGTTCAATCCAAACCCTACCATGCGCCCGCGCCATGGCTCCAGTCGTAAGGGCTGAACCCAATGGTTGCCAAGCTTTGTTGATGTTCGATGGTGCTTACAGTGACCTTGAGGAATTTGGATGGCTCCCGTTCATACAAAAGTTTGATGGTTTTAACCCTTGCGTGGCTCGGCAATTCGCATTAATCTTTGATGGCTGTCGAGCCAAGGTTGGGGATGTCTAATTGGAAATTGACGAGCAATTTCTCAGTTTAGCTACCGGTCTACCTGCTACTGGATAGAAATGGTAAAAAAATTGCAAAGTGGAAGATGTCCCGTGGACATTGCTCTTCCAGTCACGAAGGGTGAGCTCATGTGACAAAGGTTAGCCCGCAAATATGCTCAAGCAACGTTGGCATGACTTGCCGATGATAACCAAGCAGTTTATCACCTGCGAGGGCCGGTATGGTTTCATTTTCTTGTACCACCTTCGGCTACTTATGATTTTCATGGGCTATGAGATTAATATGCCTTATTATCTACATAGGAGTCTATTTAAAATGTCTAAAAGATACAAACGGAACCAGGCCGATAAAAGCCTTTTTCACTTTGGGTTAATTAAAATGCTTGTGGTTTGTCATTTGGGGTTACGTCGAGACTGTTGGAATGATTTTACTATTCATAATAATTTTGAAGATTCAAACCCACCACAGGTTTAAAAACCTGTGGTGAGTGAGAGCAAGTCTATACCCCCTGTGCCTTATAGTGCTCTGTTACCTAAACCCCTACCCAACTCACCTATTGACCTACCCAATTCTGTCACCAAGGATTTGGAAAATGTTAAACTCATGGCTAAAAGGCCTAAGGCCAAACCTACTGTGAATTCCAAAGGCAAAAAGAATGCTCGATTAATCTCTCGCATGGCAAGAAACAAACTGAGACCTCCTTTCAACCCTGACTCTATCATGGTGAGTGAAGATTCTGACTCAGAGGTGGAACGTTACCTGGCAAGTGAGTATCCCTATTCGAAAGGTCTGTGTGACAAAACCTCATACGACTTTGTGAAAAACCTACCACCTTGCTTGCAAAATGATCCTAATTATCCATGCATTAAAATGCCTTGTGAAACCCTCGGTAACTCATCAAAACCCCCTCCTGCTCTATCTCAACCAGCTGCTCCACCATGTGATCAGTGTGGCTCATGGTTAGAAAGGTATTACCTTGATGTGCCAATGCTACAGTCCAGAATTCATGCTCTAGAGGATCAATTTGCGAGGCTCACCAGTCAAAAGGCTAAATTGCTAGCCACCGATAAGAAATAGCAAACAACAGGCTCAATTCTGTTTAAGAACGTGGATTCAGCTACAACGATTGTTAATTATAAATTGGCATAGCTTGAGCAGCCTCACTGGTATGATTATCAAATGTTTATATGATAAACTCATAAGCTTTGTTTACAGCGTGTATTTACTTTGACACATAAGCGTGTACTATATGCATAGTTTTGTTTTGATTAATTGAATTTCGTTTCCCGGATTAGTTTTGATTGGATTTAGCTTTGATTCGATTGATCGTGGTATGGATTTGATTGTTTTAATTTGGCTTCAATTGAATACTCTGTTGCTTATTGAAGTTGTTAATATCTTTTCTAAACATAAGCCATTTCTGGTACTTCGATTTCGAACACAGTCAATGTTTCGACTCGAATTGGTTATATTCTATACGATATGGTTGGCGATAATGGTTAACTGTTATAATTTTATGTTCCATGTCATCTTTGACCAATTCGAATACCATTCTGTTAATACATAACCAAATTGCGAATAGATAGGAATCATAACTGTTATACCCAACCAATGGATTCACATTGTTTGACCCTGTTATCAGTTTGATTCATATTGCAACAAATATATTGTTTAAATTTGATTTGGGGAACGAAAGTGATTATGCCCAGGATTATGATTTGTTTCTATATTTGACTCAATCATGATTTGTTTCGATTGTTGCCCAGTTTATGATTATCACTATTGTTGATGGTTGTGATCACTAGTTGATCCTGTATGTTGACTGTGTAACGCTCAGCTATCGGAGTCTATGGAAAATTTCGGTTAAAGTTGTTATGCATGTTTCATTTTGACTATAATCGTAACAGTTTTTCCATATTGGCATTTGATTAAAACAATATAAATCTTATGCACATTGTTTATGATTGTATCGATTATGATTGTGTTGAATTAAATTGTATCTTATACGATATGATTCACTATTAAATTCATTTGGATATGAAACAATTTGGTTACTATTTGACCGAATTTTATGGCAACTAAAAAACAGAGCATTCTTACCTTGTTTCAATTGCATCTCTTTCGATTTTGTTTAATTTGAATGATAAATTTACTTGAACCATTAGTGATTCATTTTTTAATGTTTATTAAAAGAAAATTTAAATTGGATTTGATTCTTTTGAAAAGATTTCATTTGATTTCTATCTGGTCTTGTATGATATTTTAGACTAGCTACAGAATCAGGTGATTCTGTAGCTAAGTCTGTGGGATCATTTTTTTATTGTTTTGTTGATGAAATGTATTTCTAATTGGTTAGTTTTGGTCTATTGCAGATCAATTCGAAATGGTAGTGGCTTTGATGAGCAGTTAGGCAATATTTCAAAGATTTCACTTGCATTTTGATTTCCTAGTTTAGTTGATTTTGGGATATTTCCGAGATTATGTAAAACATTTTGATATTATCCACAGGGAGGTTTTACCCTATGGAGAGACTTATATATACTTATGATTTTTGTAATAAGGTAGATCCTCATTCGTGGGAGAACAAGGATATGGAGTTCTAATACAAACTGAAGCAGAATTTGGTGTTTTGTCACAGCTTTAGCTTCTCATTATATCAACATTTTGTTTCATGTTGTGTATATCAATTTGTTTATGGTTTATGACTACTTTATCTATCTAGATCATGTGCAAGTGATATAATTTTAATCATTGTAATCCATATCTGGTTTCTTCCAATTGTATAAAAAGACATAACAATTGTTTAATTTAGTTTGTGAATGACAGGTTTATCTTCTTCATGAGTTTAATTATTTAATATAAGTTTTTGCCTAACAGGTTTCCCTTATTGCAGAGATTTATATATCTTATGGTTGTTATGATTTATTTTTATGTCTTGTTTGTCCTGTAAACCAACTCAAAGAGCATCACAGCCGATCGTTTACAAAAATCTTTTGGATAAACTGGTGCGAGTTTCCTTCCTCCGACCAGCTTCGAAGTCATCTTACGCAGGACAAATTAGGAGCGCTTCTAGGTCAGTTAGTCGCTCGTTTATTTACTATTTTTATTAGTTTAGATATTAGATTGTTTAATTTCAGTAAATATATTAGATCGTTTAATTTTAGTATTTTACTTCTTATTCATAAAATATAAAAAATCAAAAAGAGATTATTGGGTGTCTTAGGGCAGAAAACACATGAGTTTTGCATGTTTTAATTAAATCTGTAGGTTGTTTATTGTGTACATTTGTGAATAAGTAATATTATAGCTGGTAATTAGATAGTTGATTTGATTTATTATAATAGTAATTAGTAGATTGTATATAATAGTTAGAGTAGTTTATAATTAGTTTTAGTTTATTTAGTAGTTTGTATTAATTAGATTTTTTTTATTTAGTTGTTTTTAGTTAGCTTAGTTTCTTGTATATTAGTTTTAGTTAGTTAGTTTGTTTTATTTGTTTTAGTTATATTAGTTAGTTTAGATTAGTTTTCTCTTTGGTTTTCTTAAAAGACCTTAGAGCGGCCAACGAAGCTGTTAACCTCGTCAGGGTGGTTCATTCCAAATGGCTTGGGTTATTTAGACAACCCCAGACCGATTCTACTCTCTTAATTGACGGACGAACAGTTTCGCCCGTCAACACAACTGCAGATGGCCGACTCAATATAGGTTTCAGATGGACTTCTCTTGAACATATGAATGACACAACTAATGATTTGGCAACATTGACTCAAAGACGACACAGGGAATGACCTTGTAGCAAATCGAATGAGAGACAAATGGATTTCCCAAAACGGCTTCAAATGATGAATAGGGGGTGTCATGTTCAAGAGCGACACTTACTGCCAATTAATACGAAAATAAAAACATATCCCTTTCCCAAATTCCCCCCCACCATTTCTGGCGAGTACCTCTTTATTTTTACGCAAGCTTGAGGAGGATAACATATGCTTGTTGATGTAAGCTCATCCTTCGGACGAGTCCCTCGGATTATTTTTAACGAACCCTAAGAAGGAGGGGTTCGGTCCCATCATGGGTCTGTCAATGTTTGTTTAACGAGTCCAGATATAGAAAACTGGAAGGTTTTTCAAGATTATAGAGTTTGGAAAAACACTTAAAAGAGAACTCTCTCAATTCCTTTTTCGTAAAATAGTCCAAATGAGACCGAAAAAAAGATAAATTATCACTCACCAGATGCTTACTTCAAATACTTTATCGAGCGTGAAAATAGCAAGGTCGCTCGGCAATCTTTTCATGTTTAGAGAGTCTGAAAAGAGCTTAAAGAGGACTCCAGGAGGTTCCTTTTTCGTATAACCTTATTGAGCCTGAAAAAGTGATAAAAGTATGCTCGATCACGTTCTCATGTATTTATGAGTGCAAGAACGGACAAAAACGACGCTTGAGGTTTTATGTAAAAACCATAAAAAACAATCATAACACACGATGGAAAAAGAAAAACTATGTCCATATCCCGATACTTGACCATCATCACACCTGCAAGAGTTATACTCAAAAATGACATTAGGGATTAGGGTTTAATCGATAAATAATCATAAAAAACAAAATGATATAGTAAAAGTAAATAAAATGAGTAAATACTCTTTTTACCACATCATTTTTACATTTTCACTATTGAGCTCAAAAAACCCCTCTTTTACCCTCCAAGTTCGGTGTCAGATTGCAGGAGCTATGAGAGACCATTCAGCGAGTCGTCTGCGACAGTTAGGTAGCCTCTTCGTCCTTAACACTTTCATGGTTTAATTTTGTAATTTCATTGGTTAAATTTTCATTTTTAAGATGATTTGCAAAGCCCTACATGCGCGCTGCCATTCTCGCAGGTAGTCTATACGGGGCCTGCGAGAATGAGGATTTCTCGCAGGTGAGCCTAAGGCCACCTGCGAGGTTCTCGCACTGTGCACACAGGGCACCTGCGAGAATTGAAAAGCTCATTTTTTTTTTTAAATTCAGCCAATGAAAAAGAATGGATTCATGAAAATAGTTGCTAATCTTCTTGTTGTGTCTCTTATGCAGATAATTGGCCATCAACATGGTGCTTGAATGGCGCGAAAGAGAACATGAAGAAGACAATGCAATGGCCGAAAATCATCCTCCTACTATATCTTCTTTGAGATACTGTGGGCTCTTGAAGTACTTTCGCATCCCAGGCATGAGGGCCCAATTCAGGTTGTTAGAGTACCTAGTGCGTATGTGGGACCCTGATCAACAGGTATTTCATGTGGGGGCCCACACACTGTCCTTAGACATTGAGGACATTTACTTTTTGACTAGATTGTCCCAGTGCAGGTACTATGTTATCCTGACTAGTAACAGAGGTGGTGGGCTACAGATGAGTGAGTATTTTCATATACACTGTTTTCCCGAGGCTGAGAGAAAGAAAGGAAAAGTAGTTATTTGGGGGGTACGAGATTTGACCCTCCATACTATCCTATTCACCATAGCTTAGATGGATGGGAGTTTTTCTCCTCACATGGCATTACAGAGTTACTTCCAGTATGCCATCGAGTGTACTGAGCGTCGGGTGTTCAACTGGGAAGATGTTGTGCTTCACAGTATCAAAAAGCAATTGACTAAATGTTGATGCAGTAACCTGAAGCAATTCGGGTATGGATCTTTGTTGGTGTCCTTCTTCCTTGAGAGGGTTCCTGTACTGAGACTGTAGGTTGAGTGGAATATACCAGGTCCCAGGGATCCAAGGATGTGGAGATGGTGTCGGCTCATGATCTGGCACGTAGCAGGACCGATCATCAAGTACGATGATACTTTCTTTGACTAGCTTCAAACCTAGATGTTGATGGTTGATGACTATGCTTATGTCGGGTTGGATTTCCAAGGAGATCCATACTTAGCACTGCCATAGGATACTCAGTGGGGTGACCTTGGTAAGATGTACATGCATTTTCTCTTTTTAAATGTTTTTTTTGGATTTTTTTATCATATTCAAATGTTTTTGTTTTATATGTTCATCCAAAGACTAAAACAAAATTGTTTGTTGATAAGACAAATGTTGGACCTTACAGACCTCCCGGAACTTCTCCCATCTAGCGGTGAGGAGAGGTAGTGGAAGCACCACAGTATGTTGAGGATGGAATAGAATCTAGAGGGCCTAACTGCAGACATTCTAGACATGACTCTGGAAGAGGTTCCACGACGCGATCATTGTCATACTGTAGGGGTATCAACATCTATGAGTCGACTTCTCTGTAGGGTTTCTAGGGCAATCGTATGTTACCGTGAATGTCATCCATGACGTCACTTTGTAGAAGCTATAAGATTCAATTTTTGACATTTTGGTCTTCGGACAAACTTTTTGTAAAAAACTCTTTTGATCGTTATATATACAGACGACTTCTACCGGTTTACTTTATATTGTGTGAATTTCGATGTGTTTTATTTATAAATTATTCAAATGTTTGTCCAATACATAATTAGCCAATGCATCTGTTAATGTATTTAGACATCTAGGAATATGTTGATATTCAATGTGATCAAAATAACGTTCCAAGAGGTGAATTCGCAAATACACCCGTAACAAAGTAGGACTTCAAATAGAGTAGATATTACTTAACTGTAGTAGTACAAGCTGTGAGTCAAGTCGCAAAACCAAATGACGAATTCCGAGCGAGATAGAATCAACCAATAATTCAATAACGACGCTATACTCTGCAATGTTGTTGGTCACACAGCCAAGGCACACACCTCGTAAAGATACAAGTTCGTTTGTTGGGGAATATATTGCCCACGCAGCGGAAGCAAGGTTCTGAGTACTACGGCTAGCACCATCAGCGAAGCCAATATAGGGTAGCGAAGACTCCGACATCTGGAAATCAAACACAACGTCACATAAGGGTAGAGATCAGATAACGATAAAAGAAAACTATAGTAACACAAAAAATGTATGATACAATAAAATACAAGTACTTGTACACAGATGATTTATGCATAGTACTTCTTCAAGTACAACCCATTCCTGGGTTCACTCAAAGGGATACCATCATAATATACCAACGCATATGCTCCTTTTTCCAAAATTCAGTGAACAATATAAGGACCTCCCCACATGGGTTCGAATTTCCTAGCTCCTATCACATCTCAATCCTATTCATAGAGAAGAACAAGATCACCTTCGGAGAAAACGCGAGGCTTCACATGCTTGTCATATTGGGCCTTGACACACTTTTTCTGAGCTTCTATTACTAGAGTGGCATCACGTCGAGTTTCATCTAATCACATAAGATACAATAGACGTTCTTCTTCAGCAGAAGTGTTGGGTAGGAATTCAACAACTAGCTTTAGAGAGGGTATCTTGCATTCGATAGGAAGAATGGCTTCCACACCATAGACTAACCGAAAAGGCGTAAACCCAGTAGTGGACTTGATAGATGTCTGGTATGCCCACAATATCGAAAACAACATTGTGTGCCAACTTGTTTTATGAATCCCTATCATCCGTCGAAGCATAGTTATGAGAACTTTGTTGATTGCTTCAACCTAGCCGTTGGCTTGTGGATAATAGGGCGTTGAGTTATCATGATGAATACCCAACTTCTCAATAAGTTTGGACATCATAAAATTCCTAAAGTGGCTACCGTGATCAGTGATGATAGCTTGGGGAACACCAAAACGAGCTATGACGTGGTTAAAAACAAATAAGGTTGCGGTCTTTCCAGTGTTGTCAAATGTCGGCATCACCTCGGCCCATTTCGTAAAGTAATCAATGGCTACAATAATGTAACCATGCCCCCCGGCCGAGTGAGGGTGACATGTCATGAAATCGATGCCCCATTTCGCAAAAGGACCAACTGAGACCACAGGGTGAAGAGGAGCAGGATGTGACCGAATTTTCTGGTTGTAGGTCTGGAAGGCATGGCATTTCTGAATGGTAGTAATGTAGTCGTTAAACAAAGAAGGCCAAAAATACCCTGCGCGTAAGATATTCTGGGCAGTAGCATACCCAGACATATGACCACCACATGCTCTAGAATGGCAATCATTCAGAGCTTTCTCGGCTTCATCGAATGTTAGACAACGTTGAAAACAGAGTCAATCCCCTGACGATAAAGAGTATCCCCGAGGATAATGTATTGATGAGCTTGATAGCGTATGCGACATCGTTCAGTACTAGACAAAGTAGGTCGGAAAGTCTGGGTTTGGAGATATATAATGATATCCCCATACCAAATATCGTCAGTGCTAATAAGGAAAAGAGATTCATCGGGTAATGAATCAACTGCTACATTTTTCATTGCAGAGTGAGGAAAATCGCATATCAGCTCAGCAAAAACTAAGGATTTCTTGGACTTGGCGAGATCGAATTCCAAGTCAAACTCCTGGAGTATCAAAATCCATTTGGAGTATTTTCCCCCTAGCAATTGACATGTTAAAATGTGTTGCATAGGTTTGTAATGAGAAATCATGGTAGTTTTGCGTGAGAGGATATAGTGCTGGAAGCATTCGACAGCTTGAATGACAGCCAAGGCCAAGTTTTCGACATGTTGATACTTGATTTCAGTTGGTGTGAGACTTCGACTCAAGTAGGAAATAACATGTTCCTCGTGTGCATCATCCTCTTGGACGAGAACCATGCCAATAGTGTACTCCGAGGCAGCAAGATAAAGAAAATAATCGCGACTGAAATCAGGAGGAAAGAGAAGCAGAGCTCACGTTAGGGACAACTTTAAAGCTTCAAAAGAATTGTTGGCAATGGTATCCTAGATGAACTCGGAATCTTTCTTTAGTAGCCACATAAAACCACGAGTGATCTCGGTGTAATTAGGGATAAAACGATGAAGAAAGTTTTCTTTCCCTTGCATACTTTGCAACTGGCGTAGTGTAGAAGGAGGAGGGAGATTAAGAATCACCTCAACCTTAATAGGATCCACCCAGATCCCTTGACGTGAAACAATAAAACCTAGAAGATGGCCGGATTCTACACAAAAAAATGCATTTATGAGGATTTAAACGTATACGATAGAACCAACAACGAACGAAAATGGCTTGGAGGTGGGTAGGGTGAACGAATCTGTGCATAGAATGAGCGGGTAAATCATCCAAATAGGGTTGAATGATGTTCTTGATATCATGAAAAGCATAAGACATAGCACGTTGAAATGTCGTGCCAACATTCTTGAGACCAAAAGGAAGTTTCCTGTAGGCAAAAGCACCCCAAGGACAAATAAAGGTAGTCTTATATTGATCCTTGGGAGCAATGTTAATTTGATTATAGCCAGAGAAACCATCCATGAGAGAGAATATTTCACTTCCGGCACAGTCATCGATAATCTGATTGACGAAAGGGGTAGGAAAGTTGTATTTGGGACAATCTTTGTTGATATCCCTATAATCAACACATACACGAATAGTGCCTCCTTTCTTGTCAATTGGGATAGGATTGGAAACCCAATTTGTAAGAGCCACCGGATAAATAAAGCCAGCTTTCAGAAGTTTCTCGACTTCGAGCTTTATAGCAACCGCTTTACGTAGGTGAACTGGACAAAGGCGTTTCCGGATAGGTTTAGCTTTAGGGTATGTCTTTATCTCATGTATAACAATGGCAGGCTCGATACCTGGCATCTCTTCGTAGCTCCAGGCGAAGATGTCACAAAATTATTTGAAAAGAGACGTATAGGTGACGATTTCGTGAGAAGAACACAAAGCTCCAATATGGACATTTTTTACAATCCCAGGTTTGATGGATATGTCAATGGGGATCGTGGGCGAGATATTTCTTAAGTTCCCTTCAGCAAACACAGTGTGTGTAGTCGCGGGAACCGTTGAGATGACAACAATGGTCGACGGAGTCAAAATCCATTGGTAGTTCTCAAGAGTATGTTTCTCCAGAAAAAGTATGGAATGATGATGCCCATCATCCCAAGGGGTTTCCTCCATGATGGACATGATCATCTCATCAGTGGGAAAAATAACATGAAAAGGATCGAGAGACAACTCATCAAGAGAAGAGGTAGAAGGTGTTGTTGATTGAATGGCCTGATAGGCAGATTCAACCGGACTTAATGACATTACGTAGCCGAAACGAAGATGATCTCCAGGGTCAGGGACAATCCAAGGGTCGTGAGACATAGGAAGTTCGTGAAGCATAGTGGAGATCATATTGATAGAAGAAATGAACGAGCATGGAACATCGGGCGGTGGAATGGGAAAAGTACCCATTAATGAGGATTCCTTTAAAAGGCCTACACCGACATTCTCATAACCCGGTGGGGTTTTAGCAATAAATGGTACGTTTCCAGTATGGGTATCAGAATTGAAGAAGGCAAGTTGGTTGATGGTAACAACCTTTCCTTGATGAGGGAAATGTACTAAACAAAAAAGTGTCGACACAATGGTGCACATGGAATTGATCCAGCTACGGTCAAGTAAAATATTATAATCAAGAGGAGCATCAAAGACTTCCACTTCGACTTGGACCGTCTTACCTTATAACCTGATGGGCAACGAAGGAAGAACATCGTAGGGCTTAAAACCGGAGCTATTGAAGGCTTTAAGAGGGTTTTGGGATTCATTCAAAGGAGGAGAGCCAATGGCTTTCCAACAAGAAAGAGACATAACACACATCGAGGTACCCTCGTCGATAATAGTTCAGAAATTTTTTTTGTCGGAGACAACCACTTGTATTTGAAATGCAAGTTGAGGAGGCAACCTTGGAATGTGATCTTCCAAGTCAAAGACTATCAAATTCGTATCTGTTGGGTCAATTCCACCTATAGCTTTCAACAGTGCCTTCCATTGTGCAGGACAAGACTGAAAGACTTCAAGGGCTGACATCGTTGAAGGTACCTGGGCCAGATCTTCAAGAATACTGTAGTTCTCGGCCACACGAGCATGAGGATTGAAAGTCGATTTCCTAACAACACCTTTTGGGGGTGGTCGCAGAACTTTATCAAGGCTCAGTCGTTCGAGATGAAGAGGAATGTTAGTAGGTGGAGTCACGGGAGAGGGTTGGACCAACGAAGGTGGTAAATCATCAACCTTCTCCTTAGATGGAGAATAATCTTTGGCTCGAGTAGTGAGTGCAACATTGTTCTACTTAGAATCACCAGTACACATCAAAACATATGATGTCGTAGAAGAGGAGGGTTGGTCGTAAATGACCAACTGAGCCTGTTGTTGAGATGGGAAGGGTTGGGACAAGACTACCAGTGGAGGTGGTTTTGGAGCTCCTTGAAGGAACTTAGTGACCTCGGCACGTCGTGGACAATCCTTCATGTAGTGATCGTCGCCACAGATAAGGCAAGGGTATTAGGTTTTGCGATCATCTCGTTCTTCAACAAGAGTGGTTTTAGTTTTCTCTACTTGATTATTATTTTTTCCCTCCTTATTCTTACCTCTCCCCTTTTTAGATTTGTTTTTACCAGTTGGGGTAGACTGGACAACATTTACCTCAGAAGTCTTGTCGGTGGGAGTGGCAGGAGATGGAGCATTTTGAACATTAGAAGAAGAAGATTTAGGGGTTGTGCTTGAAATGTAATGTGATTGGGTTTGGGCAGTACCAATCACGCCATCAGCTGCATGTGAGGCAGCGAAAGTAGTTGAAGTACTGGAAGTATTAGGACGAGGTAAATCAGGTAATAAATTGTAAAGGGTCCCCGTTTGTGAATAAACGAGATCAATATATTGAGCACGACTTATAGCCTACTCTTCCGTGACAACGCCACCCATGGAAATGTCCTTACCAATTTCGTTCACAAATGATTTTGTAAACCATTCTTCCAGTAACTGATCAAGAAGCTCAAGTTTAATGAGACGTCGTCTCCTTCACCACTCATGGATATCATCAGATATATGAGTGCCTTTAGTCTATTTGAAGGAAGTCAAAATCTCAGTCCCGGTATCATAATGAATCGGTAACTGGTAATGCGTAAGGAAATCCATAGCTAGGGTGTTGAAATCAGAGAAGAAACCTCATGGAAATTCAATATACCACTTCATAGTAGAACCGGTAAGGGTTCATTGAAAAAGACGTAAACGAATAGAGTCATCCATCAATGAGTTGGATGAACACCATAGGTGAAAGTCATAACATGATTGTTTGGGTCCTCTCCCACTTTTTCGTCGAATTTAGGAATGTTCTATGGAAGCTTGGCTGGAATAACAAACCATTGGGGAGAGTGACGAATAGGATCATTTAAAATCTTTGACAAATCTGGCAAATCCAAAGTAGCAAGAAAAGGTAACCGTCGATTCACCTGCGGGTACTAGTGGCTTTGGGGTGGAAGCCCTATCGGCAAACCAGTAGGACCGTAAGCGGTCTGTGCATAATGGGAAGACCTAGGCAGATTCGGTGGTGGTTGGAGAGGATAGTATCTCCAAGGATTGTAACCTTGAGAGGGGACATGATTTTGAGCATTCGGACCCCAAATAGGATTGGGTATACCTGGATATGGTTGGCCTATAGTAGGGATAGGCAACTGCTGCCCCCCAGTCATTTGAGGAGGATTTTGTATCATCTGATTGCAATATTGGGCCAAAGAGGGAGGTATATTTTGTTCAAAAGGTGGGGTTGGTCCCCCTATCGTAGGTGGTGTTCCAACCGGAAGTTGTGTCCCAATCGGAGGTTGTGTAGTAATTGGAATGTGTCCAATAAGAGGAAGTTGAATCCTACCACCTTGTCCACCAATGGGAATCTCCAAGTTTGGTGTAATGGACGAGATAGTGCCACTAGGATTAGGATTTCC
Organism: Picea engelmannii; assembly: GCA_009831015.1. NCBI lineage: Eukaryota > Viridiplantae > Streptophyta > Pinopsida > Pinales > Pinaceae > Picea > Picea engelmannii. The sequence goes on along the minus strand of ML800953.1, from coordinate 421,594 downwards.
AGTGGAAGATAAGAAAGGTCTTCCAGAAGGAAATTGAGGGAGTTTTGGAATAAAATCGGGAATAGGGTGCCCAAGAAAAGAAGGACCACCTGGAGAACTGGATGGGGTATGCAGAGGTGGTTGAATAGAAGCATTCAACGCACGGTATCCACGTGGTAGTGTCGGAGTGACATTGGGCATTCGCTGCATGTTTATAGGAGAAAGACTAGCTGTAGTGAACCCGGTTGGGACACTCGTATTATTCATGAGATGGGACATTTCGGCAAGGACAGTAAAGTGATAAGTGGTAGTCAACGGTACATTCTTTGTCTCAGAAAACACCGGAGGGTTGATTTCGGAGACCACAGGCGAACCAGGACCAAAAAGTTCCCTTCGAAAAACACCTGTAGACCAAAAAGGATCTTGGCCTTCTATGCCGGGAAAAGGCCCTACAGGTGATCCAAAAGATGTAACAACTAGTTCTCCAGAAGAATTCAATCACATAAATGGTCGCTCAGAACCAGGGTGAAGTCGAAAGTCCTCTTGAGTATTGGTAATTCGGAAAGGTTCTAGAGAATCAGTTCATTCCACTTGTGGTGTGGTGACGATTGTGGCTTCACTTTGCCGAGGAGAGCTCTCAAGTGTACCTATAGGCAAGGGTTGAGAACCGTCCAGATGCTTTGGAGATAAACCCTGCATTCTACATGAACGACATGGGGGAGCTATTGTAAATGAGTAACAAACTTCGCAAAGAAAATCCTATGGTCAACTTCGAGAAACAAACAACACATGATAGTAAACAAAATCTAAGAAGCAATCACTAGGCAAACAAGACCTTCTAATTTCGAAGCCACTAGTTGGTGATGAAATCCAACGTCACAACAATGAGACAAGAAGGGGCGGGTCTAGGGTGGAAAATTTATGCTGACTACCTGCTTAACGGACTTACACCCTGGTGCAATCTCCCACACATAATCATGGGTATACCCTCCAAGGAGCCCGAGCGAGTTTGGTCAACGTCAATTCCAGGTACCGTGAAGACTTTCCCCTCCACAGTCACCTTGGGTAAGAACCTAGAGAGATAGGCCACTAATGTCACCACCAACAACAATAAATCCTGGGGGGACAGTCGATGGTCTGATCCACACGCAAGGGTAGGGTATCTAGCCCGAAATCAACTCAAAAGGATTCCACTCATCATTGTGGGTATACCTCCGAGTGATCCTCGTAATACGTGCAATCTCTACACCAATATCAACAAAGCAGGGTGAGTAACTCAGCCAATATCAATGCGACCTAGTGTTTGACCCTTGTGTGGGAAGGGCTTCTTAGGACAAGTTGTTGAAAATGGAATTTAACACTCCCTAACACAAGATGCTATTGTGTGTTTTGTTCTTTTGGAGAGTGTATCTCTCTTCCTAATCCAAAGTGCTAGCCTAGCTAAATATTGGTGTAATAGAGCCCTAGAAAAGAGTTACTAGATAAATTTTATGATTACACAGTGTCATTAAGAGCTTTTGTTTACTCGAATGAAATGGAAGTGAAACTTATGTTGTATGACTCTGACCCAACAATGCAAGGATGAGATTGAAATATATCACTTTTCGTTCAATGAATCCTATGTATGGGAGAGAGAGAAATTTTCCAGATCAACCTTGAACTACAATGCAAAATTTCCTTTGAAATGCAAATGCAAACAATCACTTATCAAATGACAATTCTCTATTGTGTCTTTTTCAAACACTTCAAGAATCTCAATAATTTGATTTTCAATGTTTTCTAAAACGAAAAGAATTTTTGAAAGAAAAAATTCTTGTTCACTTTTCAAAAAGGACTCACACTATGACAGCGAGAGTACAGAAAGTCAAAAACCAAATGAACAAGCAATAATAAACACCCAATCCACTCTTTCAATGAAAACAAAAATAAAGAGAAAACCAATTTAGTCTTTTCAAATGAAAAAGAAAATGATCTTTCAAACCGATAAGCAAATGAGAAAAACCAAGAACTCAACTTTCAACCAATCATTGGTTCTTAACTAATCAAACACACTCAGAATCTGAAGTCAGAGAGAATGGTTTTTCCAAGAAAAGTCAAGAAACGAAAGTCAAGACACAAATGACAAGGAAAGCCTGGAAATCCTAAGACTGTTCATGCACACAAATGAGGACAAGAAAGATATCAATCAATGGTCCAAGAAACTCTTATAAGGCAATCAAACTAATCTGAGCAGTTGAAAATACCAAAACTCAAATCCAAATTTTTGAAAAATTGAGTTCGCAGGCAGACAATATTACACAGTGCGAGAATCACTGATTCTCGCAGGTGACCCTTAAGTAGGGTGCGAGAAAATCGCACTGAAACCTAAATGCAGAGTGCGAACTCTACCTATTCTCGCAGGCTACAATGAAGTACAGTGCGAGAATGTATGAACATAAGAAAAAATTTGGAAAATGAAGAAAAATTTAAAAAGGCCTCTGGACCCAGAGGGTCTATCAGGATATCCTGAAGACTCATATATTGATAGGACAGGAGAAAAGTAAAACCAGAGAAAATGGCCACAGAAAAATATCAAAAGCCACAAAGAAAATGGGATATTTCCCCAGTGGAGTCGCCAATTTTTTTATTGGATAAATCCGTAAGTGCGGACACAAACCGATCTCCCTAGATCCACCTGGATCTAGAACAAATCAAGACAGAACATGACTCTTTCCCTAGATTCTAACCATTGAATTAAATAGGAGACAAGAACAAAGAACATACCTTATTATCGCTTCCTATGGTCTTTGTTTCTCCCACTTCGCTCCAGTGCTCTCGTGCAGCGAAGACCAAGACAACACAAACCAACCAAAGTGAAGAAAGCACAATCTATTCAACAGTCAATCTATGTATATGATCAAGGAATTATATAATAAAGTGGAAATAGCTTTATGGGAAAGGGACATGTTACTGTATCATATTAATGGAAAGTAAATATTACAACCTAAGCCCTGATGTCGCAAACTTCCTTTTGATGGCCCTTGGCTTCGACACACACACTTACTCACTTGCATGAAAAAGATCAACTCTTTTGGATATACTTGCTGAAGTCTCCAAGCTGCTGTTCAATCTCAATGCTTCACACAATTCTTTCACCAATTCTCCAATGAATCTTACTTAACCTTTTCCATGAGAATTCACTCAATATATGGGAGAGAATGAATTATTTATTTGGATAAGAATGATCCCAAAATATCTGGGAATCCAGTACTAGGATAGCCATTCGAATTCCATCTCATCCTTCTAGAAGATTCCCTTCTAGAAGCATCGAGAATTCATCTTTTTCCTTGCTTTAGAAAGAGTTCGCACTCTAGCAGTTCAACACAGTGCGAACTTCTCACACCCTGGCTTAAGGCAGCCTACGAACAGTCTTCAAATATACTAGCAGCCTGCGAACAGTCTTCAAAAATGAGTTTTCTGGAAGAGATGAAACTAAATTTTTCTCCGGAGAAAGTTCTTATGAAGAGCCCGAGTACACCATCATCAATACATCATCATGATGACCAAAAGCATGGGTAACACCTTATCTACAATATATCAAAGAATGTCCCTTATCTGGAAGGGTGTAGAATAAAGAAGTCGATGCTCTACAAGATCATTCCAATCAAAGGAAACCACCCTAATACTTGGAGGGAGAATACTTGAAGAGAGTGGATTCTCCCTATTGAAGAAGGTATAGAACTAGAAATGCCAAGGACATGGTTGAAGGACGCATCACCCTCCAAAATAAGAGTGGGATTGGCTGAAGATTGTGTCAAAAATGTCACTTCCTTAGGCTTTTCACTCTCCAAGATAAGAGTGGGATCGACCAAATATTGCATCGGCATGACCACTAGTTGAATAGGATGCGAGAAAATAAGGTCAAGGGATGCATCAACCCCTAAAGGAAGAGGAGTATTAGTCAAAAATTGCATCGGTATGCTTGATGTATCAACCAAGGAAGGTTCGGAAGCCAAAGACAACTCAAAACCTGAAGGGCCCCTAGGAAAGGACCACACTTCTTGTACCAAAGTAGTAGCAAGGCACAAACAAGTAAGGTGATCTCCTTTGCAAACCCTACAAAGGAACTTGGGCTTACATATTACACATTTAGGCTTATCAATCGAATGAATGCCCCCAGCATGACTTGCAGTGGCTAGTGACATGCTCCCAGCATGACTTAGAGAGGCTAGTAGAAAATCCCCAACATGACTGGAAGAGGTTGGTGATGAATCTCCAACATGACTAGCAGAGGTTGGTGATGAATCCCCAACATGACTAGCAGAGGTTGGTGATGTATGTGCAGTGTGACTAGCGATGACTAGACTTGTGCCCCCAACATGACTTGTAGTGGCTGGTTGTTGGTCTTCAACATGACTAGCAGAGGTTGTCGACCCACCTCCAACATGACTAAAAAAGATTGGTGATATAATTCTAGTATGCGACTGACCCTCACAAGATGAAGTCGAGAAAGGTAGGGTCCAAGGATCACTAAAAAAGGAAGTGCAGAAAAGAATGGACCTCCTGGTCCAAACATGCCTACTGGTCATGGCATAAACATGATGATTCGATGCCGAGAATTCGAAAGTACCCATAAGGGAAGAATACATTTTGACATCGATATTCTCAGTTTCCAGCTGAGAATTGTCGATCACAAGGATCGACTATCCAAGAGATGAATTAGGACTAGAGAACGCAAAGGATAATTGATCGATCCTCACAATATTTCCTTCATGAGGAAAACAAAGAGTATGGAAGATGGACGACACGACGGTGATCATAGCATAATTCCAATTGAAACCTAGTAATAGGTTATAATAAAGAGGCACATCAACTACCTTTACTTCCACCTCTACCGTCTTCCCACCTAACTGGACCAGAAAGGTAGGAAGAATACCATGAGGGCGGAAGGAATGACCGTCGAAACTAGTCAACATGTTATATGACTTGGAAAGAGGCAGAGAACCTAGAGATTTCCAACAAGCTAGGGAGATCACACATGTAGCAATGCCTTCATCAACAACCGCATGTTTAATCGTATACTTTTAATACTCCACATGGATTTGGAAAGCCTCATGGTAAGGCAAGCAAGGCTTAACATTCGTGATGTCAAACTTGATAACCTTTGAGCCACTAGGTTCTAGAGCTCCTAAATAAGAGAGTAAGGCATTCCTCTGTGAAAGACATGTCTGGAGAACCTCCAAAGCCAACATCGCACAAGGGGTTTGACCCAAGTCCTCAAAAATAGAGTAGTTATGGGCGGCTCTAGCATTTGGATAATGGGTAAATCACTTGAGTACTCCTTTCTAAATATGAAGCAGTGGCTCTGGTTTCTCAATCTGTAAATTCATATCTCGAGGAGGAGGAGGATATTCTAGACTAGGATTAGTTTGTTTAGAACTATAGTCTCGAGATCGAGTGGCTACATATATTTTCTCATCAACTATATTGATACATAAATGGTCGTCATCTTGCGATTGTTGGTTTTGACCTCCACCAGTCGCATTTCCAACATTTGAGGAGCTCGAGGCTAAGTGTTGATTATGTGGGAATGTATTCTTTATCATGGCGGGTGATTGAGCTAATAACCTCGCATCTTCTGCAAGTTTGGGTCACAAATGGGTAAGGTGATCATATGCGCAAATCTTACAAGGAAATTTCACCTTACATCTTTCTCGTTTTCCCTCTCCAACATTACTACCCATCTGCTCATTATTATTATTGTCCTTGGATTTATTACCATTTTTCCCACCCTTACAGGTATTTCAGCCTTTCTTCTTATTCCCTCCTAGTTGCTAGTTACCATTTCGGGTTGGCTGATGATTGCACAAAGTGTACATCTGTCGACTGAGTGGGGTTGGAAGACACAGACGAGGCTATTCCTCCTGCCGACTGGCTTAAAGAAATCTCTTTCAACTAGTTTGTCATAGACTCTATAGACTTTACATTGGTAGAACTTACAATTGCATCACCATGAGGTCCAATTTTTTTCCTAGGGTCGTAAGTAGACTGCAGTGTGTCGAGAAGAAGGTGGTATAACATCCCAGATTGAGAATATATCAAATCTAAATGTTGGGCCATAAAGATTTCTTCTTCCTCAATGGTAACCCTAGAAGTAGTAACGTCCTTCGAGATAGGAGTGGGAAAAGACTTAAGAAACCATTCTAAAAGAAAGGTCAGGGGTATAGGGTTCTTAATCAACCTCTTCCATCTATGCAACCCCTAGATATGGTCTGAGATATGAGTGGTGGTATCCTAGTGTAAAGTAGACAACATTTCTAGGCTAGAATCATAACGAATGGGAAACTGGAAGTGGTTAAGAAAGACCATCACCCACTGACTAAAAGTCCCATATGCTCCTCTAGTTAGCTCAATATACCGTTTCGCAGCAACTCCGATAAGGGTGCATTGAAATATTGTCAAATGGATAGAATCGTCATTAAGGGAATTTGATGAGCACCAAAGGTGAAAGGTAGTGACGTGATCACCAAGATCCTCTCCATTCTTACCCTTGAGCCTTGGGATGTCTGAAGGAAGTTTAGTGGGGACATGGGGCCATGTAGGATTGTGACTCACAGGGTCATTCATTAACTTAGACAAATATGGCAGATTAAGCATGGCCAGAAAAGGGAGGTGGGGTTGTGACATCTGGCCCCAACCTCCCAAGAAATATTATGCTTGCATATTTAGAGGCCATCTAGGGTTCTAGTAAACACCATGGCCCTATCTGGAATTATAAGGCCCTCCTCTTAGCTTATTCATATAAGATTGGTTGGGCATCATTCCAGCCAGAATGTTCTGTTGAGGGTTATAGAAATTTCCCCAAGTTGGATTGGATCCAGGTTGGGGGTTGACCAAATCATGAAACTGACCTCCCCCAGGTTGGAATCTGTAGGATAGAGGTGGATTCATCATGCCAAAATTATTGGTCAGAATATGTGCTGAGGAGGTATGGTTGTAGGATGGAACTTGAGTCGAAGCTTGTCCTCTAGGTTGACTATTCCAGCTAGAAGTAGGAGGATTTGACCCATGGTTAAATGTAGGGATACCCCCCATATTAGGAGTCATTTGAGGGATTTGAGATCCACCAAATGAAAAAGGAGTGTAGGGAGGTGTACTGACCCCAAGCCCAATTCTATCATTAGGGCCAGTAGCTGGGATGGAGTTTGAAAACTGTGAAGTGAAGTTAGGCATACCATAAGAAAATGGACTAGAATCCATAGGGATGGAATGAACATTGTATCACGGTGAGTGGCCAAGAGACCCAAATGGGTTCAAGGCACTAGCTTGAGAATTAACTATAGGTTGAGCCATAGTAATGATAGGTACCTCCTGCACTATGACGATAGAGGTTGCAGGAGTTGAAGGGGTTCCATTAACTATAGTTGGTATGGGAGTCGAAGGGCTCCCAGAATTATGAATACCAGGTTCAGTACTCATGCTTGTAGAATCACAAGTCTGAACGGTGGATGTGTGTGTACCATGTATAATAACTCTATGCCTTTTAGAAGGCAAGGATATGAAATTCGGTGGTAACTGTAACAAGCCACGAGACCGGTGGGGAGGCTGGTCCAACTCCACTATGACTTAAGACTCTAAAGATAAAAAAATATATCCTAAGGCCAACTAGTAAGCAAAGAACACACCAAAAGTCAAACAACCAATATGCATGCAAACAAGGTAAAGTGGTTGAGTAGCCTCCCTCCCTAAAGAAGGCATGTCTTGCCCAAGAGGGGCCTGAGATTCCCTGCTAAAGATCGGAGGTAAAAAAATTAGTTATAAGGGCCCTCATGGGCTTAACAACTAGTCGGTCAGATCCCCTCGGAGAGGTAATCCTCCATAAAGGTTGTGTGTTGTCCAACCCTTATCTGACCCAGGCTACCTGCATAATAACCCCTGCAAGTAACCTATGAGACACCTAAGTCAAGCAACTAATAAACCACTGTATAATCGATGCACAAGCGAGAAGTCGTAATTCGGGTCCACTGTATGGGCAGGGTAGTAAAGCCCAAAATATTGAAAGCACCTCCTCTCACGGAAGTAAAGTCACTAACAAGATCCCCAGATATGAATAGATTCCCAAAAATATCTCTGATGCTAGTAAGGTATCGAGGAGATATCCCTTCAACCAACTTCACACGACCTTGTGATTAACTCTGGTGTGAGTGGAGCCTCCTAATCTTACCAATTATACAATGGATTTCTCCACTCCCTGACTCAGACACATATGTTGATTTAATTTCTTTGGAGAAGTTTACTCACAAAAATCCTATTCCAAGGCACTAAATCCTAGGCTAGTTTTTCCACCCTAGAAAATAAAATTGTTACTAATAAATTTTAAATTATAGCGTTGATTTTATGTCCATGATTACTCAAAAAGGTATGGTAATGAAACTCATGGTGTTATGACTCTGCAAGAAAAGTAAATATGAAATTAATGCAAAGTCCTAACTTAAAATTTTAATGTATGATATGCTTCTAAAAATGATGCAATTTTCAAATTCAAATCTGCAAATCAGAAGTAAAGATGCAATCTTTCACTATATGCACTAAGCTAATGATAGATATTCAAAGACAAAAATGCCAAGCAATGAAAAATGCCTATTTTTTTTTTTTTAATATATTAAAACTAAAAATGCATGGACTGAAAAATAAATTGATATATAAACCTATTGTGTATAAAAAATATATAACTCAAGCAGGATACCAAGCAACAAAACACCCAGCCCAATGTGCAAGGACAATAAAAATGAAAAAATGAAGAGAAAGACTTCGCCCAAAAATTCAACCAAAAGAGGGTTTCCTATCATCCCACATGCACTACAGAGACCCAAGAAGGCTCAACAAGCATAAAATACCACCTAGAAAACACTAGACCAAGCAAACATGCAAGGAAACAAGGTGTACATGGCTGTTTGGACAAACATAGTGTATATACGCAACTTTCCATGAGACAACATGCGTGTATATGTGACTATCAAGGAAAAAGGTGTGTATATTCTTTAAAACAAGGCCAGGTAAGGGAGGAAGGCTGAAAACTCAGACCCAAAGTGAGAAGGAGATGTCAAGCAATGTTAAGAGAAGGACCACAATATAAATGAGAGAAATCTAAGGAGAAAAGTACTTCAAACCCTAATAAAGAATATTCATCCCCAGTATAGTCACCAACTCTGTTACGAGGAAAATATCTCTATGGTTAGGGTGAAGCACAATAGATAAGTATGACTGGAGAAATCAACTCTATCCCATAAACATGCTATATAAACTAATGTGCAAGTGAGATAAGAAAAGGACCTACCTTATCCAGATGTTTGAAGATGTCCACCATTGAGCACTTTGACACAAAGCTTTATACCTGTAAAAATTTCTCAACAAACAAGCGAAGCAAGCATATAGTGATAATATAAAACGTTATCACATTAGATATCATAATCCATTAATATACAAAAAAAACATGCCCATGGATAATAACTCATATATTTGCAAGATATCAATTGGATGGGAAGAGAGTATTTCTATTAATAAACAATCAACATAAGTGAAAATGTTACACACTTCCATGTCGGCACTCTTTGGAACTGAGAAACCAAGTTCCTTCCAGCTGGGCCTCCACCACTTCAATCCTCCACCAAAGGCAAGCTCATAGAAGGGAGACAATGAGGTTCTCCATCAATAAGGGAAGATCTTGTGGGATGAACATGTTGAGCACTCAACACACCCTAAACATCTATGTCCATTATTTTTACTTTTTGGGTACCACTTGATCCTTTGCACTGTTTGTTTTGCCTTCAGTATGAAGCTAATACATGCACTTATTTTTCATATCTGTTTTTTCTAAAGTTTGCTTGAACATACAACAAAGAATCATCTTAACCATTAAAGGGTATTTAACAACTACTTAAGGAATCGGAAAACTAAATCTCTCCCCGACGTGCTTAGGAATTCAACATCGATAAACGTTAAAGGTGATGAAAATCGTTTGAGAAGTTCAAAACAACCGAACATCGTTCTTCATCAGCATCGGTAGATGAAAATCTTTCTTTTTACAATTGACCTTTGGCAGGGGTATCGCCGAAGACTGACCCATTCAGCTTCGGTAGAGAAACAAAAAGGTAAGTGTCATGCAAAGATAAGTGAAGTATCGTCGATTACTGACACCCAATGCGATTTTGGCATTGGGGGTTTACAAAATAAAATAGACAATAAATTTGACTTTTTAGAATGTTGATCCCTGACCTCCAGGCCAGAAAGACATGACGTGATAAGACATTTTAACCCTCATATTTGCTAGGTATGATGCATTTAAGGTGTTAATAACATCACGGATCATGCATTAGTTTCTAATCCATGCGCAAATCAAAATAAATTGTTTAAACTTACCGATACAATGCATCTTCCTTTGTGCCTTTGTCGTCAACAAGTTACAATTTAATTGAAGAGAACTAACGGTAGTTTATTTTTGAATTAGATTTATTACTCATATTAACTTTTTGATATGATGGATAGAGTCTCTCATGTTATATTATGTCAAGGTCATTGTGAATGATCCTATTCTGCACGAAAAAGAGTTCAAAACCAACAAAGGAGAAGGGCTAATGATCCGAAGAAGTCGTCCAAAGTTCAGTGAGTATTAGACAACTAGCCTAGAAAGCATTACAAGTATGTATCCACTCATGGTGTTTTATTCTTCCTTTTATGTTCTCAACCCAAATATACTCTGTACACATGTTTAAAGGTTGTTTTAATTGTAGGACCAATGCTTCCAAAGAAACCCTCCACCAAGAAATCCCCAAGGGCGCCAAAGCCGCAAGGACCAGAAGCAAGAGAGGGATCCTCCCCAGTAGTTGCAAGATAATTAGAATTCACCCCCAAACTGGTGCCTGTCATTAAGATAGCTACCAATAAGGTCTTCATCCAACCCCTGGCCTTCAAGGACACAGAGGCAAACATTCGAGCCAAAACAACATTCCCTCACTGAGAATAATTGTTTAATAAGATCAAGAAGGAAGAACCCCTCGAGTATACACCACAAACATCCATAGGGATTATCTACACATGGTGTCATGCTAAACTCTAGTGTTTCCTTTCATTGAGATCCTAAAGTCTCTCATTAACCACACCGATGCACATAAATGTTTGATTAATTATGATAATGGTGGATGCGTCAGGGTTTTCTTGCCATTAGAGGTTCAAAGTTACTACAAGCTCAGGGAGTCAGAATAAAAGATGAGCACTGATTTCATTCTGAGTGTCTATGCATCACACGATACAATCAAAATCATGGCATCGTGGTGGAGGGAAGAAACAAAATTCACGAACGAAACTGTCGGTTGGTACCCAATGGCCAATCTAAGGGAACCATACATATACTTGATGGCTCTTCTTTGCAGGTTGCATGGGGAGAAAGATTTATCCCGGTTTTTAGGGGCTTGGATGCCCCTAGCTTATATGGTGGCCATTTCAAGCATGGGCTTCATTTGGGGTGCCATCATCTCCAAACAGTTGAGTACCTACATAAGATAAGCCCAAATAGAAAAAGAGGGTGAAACCCCATCCTTCTACATGGCCTTATATTTGTTAGACATCATCTACGCCAAGAAGGGGTTCTCTAGACTGAACTTGAATTGGCACTCCTCGGAGCTCCCGACCCATGTATACTTCAGCATCTTATGGGATAACAGGTATAAAAAATCCTATTCCCTTATCTGCGACAAGTTTATTGCACATATCTATCTTTTGTTGTTCAAGAAAGAGTGCCCTAGGATGCCAAAAGAAGCAAAAAAGGTTATATCCAAAATGGGTCACTGGTATCTAGACGAGTGTGAAACCTACATCAGGGTTCTCAGAGCCACAGGGGCACCCCATTTGTTACCCATATATGTTCATTACTAACAAGTGTTTGGGGAAATTTTCTACCAGGCCATCCTGCAAAAATACAATGCCACTTTAGTAAAGGACAAGAAGCGGGCCTTCATCCTATATGGGTTTCATATTGGATTCTACATGGTCAAAGATACCATGCATGCTAAGCAAGAAGGGTTGAGTCAACTATAATTCTGGTTCTGCACCTATCTATTTTGCAAACACTATCCCAAGGGACTAGTCTTACAACATGCATCACAGGTATCATCTTGTTGGCCTTATGCCCATGATCGGTTCGAAGATGAAATCTTCACCAAAAACGCTCAAGCTTGGGATGAAGTAGCATCAAGGAGGGATGATCCTGGAAAAACCAGGTTCAAAGCTATGAGTTGGGAAGAGAAAGAGACGTCTTTGGAGTAGACAACTCAATAAATTCTCAAAGCTTAGGAAGGAACTGTAGCATCTGAACCTGGTGAAGGAATAGGCAATCCCCAAGAGGGCATCGAGGTAGTGATAGTTTATCAAGAATCCCCAGGACAAATCAGGGATTTCCCTAAAGTTCAATATGCACAAGGGATAGGTGCACTTTTGTACTATCAAGGCCATCTGCTAATGAAATGGATACAGGATGATCCATACCTTATCATAACGCCCGCACTTCCAACTGGTACTCGAGGAAGAATCCCAACGGTGTCGAGCGACTCCGATTCCACAGACCTTGGGAACACCGACAGGTTAGGAAACAATGGATCCACAACATCACCGGTCAACTCCCCTATGGATAGGACAAGTCAAATAGAGACAGGTCCAGTGTCAATAGAAAAGTGAGCACCTAATCCCTTCAGCAAACTTATACACATATATAGCGACAAAGAAAGCTCGAAACCATCTCACGACTCCCCTATGCGTGTTCAAGAGGAAAAGGGTCCCGAGAAAGTTTCCTCCCTTGAGCCCAAGGTTCAAGATGAGGAGGTCTTGCAAGATAAAACAAAATCTAAAAATGGTCTCAGCATAAAGGAACCCAATGAATTAGAAACTGAAGTAGATCCGAATGATGAGCCCAAACCGGAGGAAGCAAAGAAAGGATCCCTGCAAAAGGAAATTGACAGTTTTGCGGCCGACGAGAAAATATGTAACAAGTCTATGCCTGACACCTCCATTTTTCCCAACACTCAAATCCTTGACAAGCAACAAGTAGGAGGTGGACCCACAAGGTACAACGAGGCAGTTCGAGAGACCAATTTTGAACAAATATACACCACCGGTAGTTTAGGAAACAAACTAACATGGGGCAATCATTAGATACCAGAGCTAGTAGATGAGGTAGCATATATCTATGTGATCTCTTACGATCAAAAGAGAAAGGCTGAATTTCAAAGGACTGCGAAGAAAAGAAAAATCTCGTTGTATCACTCCATCTTAGTTACTACAAAGGAGAATTTGATCAACACAGCAAACGCCTGGACGTCTGAATTGATCGGCATAGGAAAATCTCTCTCATATGCCACCTTGGACAGAGCCAGGAAATATGAAAAGGAACTAGCCATCGCCCTAAAGGATCTCGATCACTTCTTCCATCTTGTCGAATACTATAAAGGTGCCACGCAGACTATTGTGTATCTGAAAGGTGAGTTCGTAGGAGTTTACAACGAGTTTAAGAAGGAGAGACACATGTTAACTAAAAACGTAGCTGATTTCTAGGAGGACACTCTCATGGCACTCACAACCTTCAAGTATATGGAGTGATGGTATGAAAGATTGCATCAAGCGGTAGAAAGACTTGAGTACATTGAGGCATTCCAGCAAGGCTGAGATAAGGAAAATCATGGAATTCAGATGATAGGAAAGAGTATTCTTAATTGCATGAAGTGATCAGCTGAGTATGGGATAAGATGTCTTGGGACCCACATTAAGAGATCCAAGGACAATGGACCAGGTGTAAGAAGCATTGGGATAAAATTAATAAAATAATGAAGGATGTCGGGCTCCCTGAGTTTGGCACCCCCGATAATTTCATTGACCTGAGCGACGTGGTCAAGCTGCATGTCGAACTAGATGCGCTATGGACCGAAGAATTCTCAATAATGGTTGATGCAAGGCCAGGGAAAGTGCGACAATTCACAAAACCTCTGATCAGAGCCCTAACCATGCTACAACAACTGAACTTCAGTTTAGTAAAGTACCAGGCGCATGCAATAGACATCAAGGGAATATATGCGGTCCCGATGGAAAAACACATATTTCCATGGGCTCAAACTTGTGAAAACTTGTTTTTTAGTTGGACTGAATACAAGAATGGTTATTCTTTTCAATAAGTATCTCGGGATGACTGTTAAAGAAGTTGTTAGAAGATAACGCCACGTGGCGATTTTTTTTTTTTTAAATTTCAATTAGCCATTAATTTCGGTTAGAAATTTATATTATAAATAAATACATCAGCCAATGAGTAAAGGGTCGATGGTTGTTGTAAGAACTCTTCCTTTTTGGTTGCTAAGAATTATTTTGAGACTGATATGAATTGAGACGTCCTTCTGGACCAAAGACAAACTATTTTCATCAGATGCAAGTGAATGGACTTGGATAAGAACTACTTCCTATCTTGTTTCATGAATGATACAGTAATGAGTAAGAGCAATTAATTATGTTGTCAAGTTATCTGGTGCAATGTCTTGATGTTCTTTTATTTAATGATGAAGATAAATCATTGTGTTATTATGTAACGAATGGTAATGGTAGATGAATTATTTTTCTTGCCATCATCTTGTTGCATATGTGTTTTCTTTCTGATAATTAGTTTCTCAAATAGTAATTGGATGCTCACATGGCTAATGTATTAGTACTAGGCCTGTGGTATAGAGTAATTTTCTACATGTTGAGCAACAGGTTATCCCAAGATTAACCTCTTTCCCAGTAGTTAAAACTTAATCCTGTTGTTTTTCAAGTTGGTTTATACTGGATTGCATCTCTCATATCAACCCCACCCAAGAGAAAATACAAAATAAAATAGTCCTAACTGAAGGAAGATCCTTCACAAAGAAACATAAATCCCATCGATAAATTGGTCGGATCACAAGATATGGAGAACCATTCCATTTTAAACATTGTAGTGTCTAATTGGGCCTCAGTGACTGGTTTGGTTCCTACTATTGAGTCAAGTGATTTAGAACTCATCAACATAATTGGCGCTAGAAGGAGGGCCTGAGAATGAATGGTTGAATATATATTTTATCTATCATTTCAAACAACCTACACATTCATAACAACCCACATGCATGGCTAGTCCTTCACAGGACAAACCGCACGCGTTGAGTATCCCTAAAATGGATAAATCACCCCAGCCCGAGGAAGAACCTCTTCACCCTGAAATACCTTACACCCTTCCTCATGAGGAAGTGAATCGATTCAGGAGAATCACTAGAGCCTATGCCCAACAGATCGGTGTGTTGTCCTTAGCTCCCATCCTTCCTCGAAGAAATAAACAAAGCAGAATAGTGGTTATCACTCCCGACGAGGTTTTCATACACTCCATAGAAGTCTTAATCTATTTTGCAATTACTGAAATGCAAGAACCTCTCTATTTGATACCCAAAATGCCAGTTGCCAACATCTCTGAGCCAAATGACTTTTCGAAAGAAGAAGAGTTTGAATTGGATTCCAAAGATATGGAGGGTAATAATAACCATGAGGAATAAAGGGAAATCCCACTTCAGAACAATCAGCCCTGGTTCGTCGAAGACACCGTGGTTTTCCCTGGATGAGGACATAATCTTCCCCAGCATCTAGAGAAAATTCTTCCTAAGTACAACCCCGAAATTTTGGGATTACCTAAGGATCATATCAAGAAGTTCATACTTGTGATCAAACTTAAGAACGTTCAACATGAAGACGTAGTCTGCAGACTCTTCCCCTATACATTTTAAAATTCATCTTCCACGTGGTATTTCAACTTGCCAGTAGGATCAATAACCAGCTGGACCAAGTTCCAGAAATATTTTCTAGACAAATTTGCAGAGGAAACTACTATGGGAGCCCTGATGGCTGAGTTGCTCCCAGCCACCATGATTCTAAAAGAGAGGGTCAAATATTTCAATCAGAGATTTATGACCATCTTAAACAAATTCCATCCCTCAGAAAAACCAACTCAAGAGTTGCAAATCGAGGTTTATGCCAATGCGCTCCCAACTTCTATTTCTATGTTTGTAAAAATAGTCGCTAAGAAAACCCTGGCAGAAAATTTTGAAGAGGCCAAGACAATAGAATTCCATATGAGAGGATGTAAAGAGGGCCAGTTTTCCTTAGTAAAAAAATAAAGCCAGCCCCCTCCTAGGAGAGGACTCCTTCTAACTAGACCTCTGGGAAAACGGGTTGAACAGACTCCTGAAAAAGGTAATGGTGATATAAAAGATCTACAATGCATGGTTAAGAAATTATCAAACAAAATCATAGACATGAAGAGAAATACAGAGGAGGGAAACCAAGGCCAAAGTGTTATAACCCTAATTTTCACCATACATGCTTTTCTGGCATCAGGCCATCTCATATCCCTTCTTTGCCAAAGCACTACTGAACAACTCTTTAAAAAACCTCTTTTATAAGGGCCCACGTGCCCTACTCCATTACTACATGTGTGTACACGCTAGCTGACCTAAAACAACCCATGTGGACCTACAAAAGCATGAAAAAAGGAAAGTTGTTGACGAAACACACAGCTTTGGGTGAGTTAACTGAAACTCCCGGCCATGCATGGCCGAGGGTTCATCTGAATACCTAGCTTCTTCTAGCCTATAAAAGAAGGGTTAGGGGTCCTATTTGGAAGAGGAGAAGAAGAGTAAAGAAACTCTGCCCAATTTCACATCCCCATTGTCCCAACCCTTTAGCCATCCTTGTGCAAAGAGAGATACAAAGCAAAGAAGTTGGAGGACATTTGAAGAGGAGCCCAGGATCAAGATTCTCAGAGCAGTGCCCGGTCTCGACATTATAAGTTGATTCATTAAAGTTAATAATAAAGAAATGCTTTTCACGTCCCACTATATGAGTTCTTCATAGTTTAGTAAATATATGTTTGAATCTCTAACCCAATAGTCTGTAGGTAAAATGCATGTGTAGTTTGTTGCTTGTTTTGTATGAAATTCATCCTTGGGAGGAGAGATGCTAACAAGTGATCAAGCGTGAAGAAGGATCGACATCGAACATCCATAACAAGGTATGTTGGTCTAACCATGTATTTGTTGAAAATAAATGGGGATTAGGTTTGGGGATGAAGGTAGAAAGTAGGTTTCTTTTGGTCATATCTGCATCCATAATATAACCCTATTTTCTAGTCCATAGGGGGATTTCCCACCACAACAGAATTGGCAACCATACTGTGGAAGTCTCTAGGGTTCCTGGGAATATTTTTGGGTAGTTTTAAAAGACTGGTTTTCTTTCCTATTTTTTGAAGTTTCTGCAAAGTCTGAGCTAACAGAGAGTCTGGTCTTCCATACTATCTATCTCTATTATTTGTTTGACTATGTTTTTTCGAGACCCACAGAGGTACATGCGGCCTGCATAAGGTCTGCATGCATGTACCCACACCCTACTTTCTTACATCCCACATGTAAATGCTAGCTGAAGAAGTAACAGTAGCATGTAGATTCCAGAAAATTTTTGAGGAAGTCATCCTCTTCCCTGTCAGAATTAGTCATTCTCAGGGGTTTTCTAGAACTCTTGGTTGTTTGCAGTCTCATCTCAGATTGCTTTTTTTTTTAGAATTTTTTCCTTACATTGTTTTATTTTTCTGTTAAAAAGAGTGTCTAAGCCTTCAAGAGATCCTAGTTCTCAATATCAGTGGCCTCTTCCTGGTCTAGATTGTCTATTTTTATTTGTTTCAGAGTTTTAGAGATACACGCAGCCTGTATAAGGCCAGCACGTGTGTACACACCCTTTGGCTCTACACAGCTCGTGTGCACACGCTTGTTGTTGGATTGTCAGTAGTGTTCTTGTGCAGGATAGTTTTTGTTGAGGGTAAGGTAGTCATCATTTCCCTTGAAAAGATTTATACCTCTCAGGTTTTTGAATCTCTGTCCTAGAAGTCAATAGCTTAGGGTTGATCTTAGCCTTAGCTTGCTTTTTTCATTTAAAATTTGTCATTAAAAATTTTCTTTAGGGTTTTTGGACAAGTATGAGAGTCCTTTTTTAAGTTGCTAGTGTGTGATTTCTTGAACTGATTCTTTGCGATCTGCGATTAGGCTAGAAGTTTTTTCTTGGTTTTTGACTTGTTGATATTTTTCCTTTTTTCTTTGTCAGCATTCAAATAATAAAAAAAATCTCTTTCATTTTCTTGTTTTCTTGAAAAGTGTGGTTTTGCATTAGTAACCAGGGAAAAGTCTTTTCTTTCTTAAGTTCTCAATAGTTTAATTAGATTGTAAGTAGCTCATAGTCGAGTGAAATCCTTCTTTAAGTTTGTTGATTCAAAATATCTTAGAAAATATAAAAAAAAAAATTTGAAAAGTTGTTGAAAATTTGTGGTAATTGAAAGTTTTTGTTTCCATCTTTCTGTTCATTTTTTACTTTCATCTTTCAAACATCATTAGTTTCACTTTCATACCCCTTGACATAAGACAATCCATAAAATTAATGCTAAATCTAAAATTTATTAGACTTTTATGTTTGTAGGGTTAACCAACTAGTTCAAGATTAGGGCCTTGGATTAGGTTGGAGAGGAAACTCTTCAAGGCCATTCAAATCAAACATTGGATTCTGAGTTAGGGAGTGTCCAAGTCTAGTATCATGAAAGTTGTCCAGGACCCCCCTCTAACACAGGGGATAAACACGAGGTCGCGTGCACAAAGGTACCAGAGATAACCCCTCCAAAGCTGAACCAATCGTAGTGGAGAACACATATAGAGGGCTTGTTTTGGGATTCTGTCGATTGCATTTGCCACCGGGCTTCATGGGTCTCGAATCCATTTGAGGTCCTCAGTTGTCTTTTGGACCACTCACTTTCGATACACTTGACAAGTTTTGGGCTCGATACCCTGCTCATTGTGGTCTACCCAACTTTCGACTGTACCCACCTGGTGACTGTTTGCGCGCTGGCAACCTAGTTGCCTATCTTTTTTAGGGACATACATAGCTGACTGCGGGGGTATACTGCAGTACATAGGAAAGACATCGGACCATTCTTTGTAGAGTATACTTGGAGGGTGCTTCCATTTTCAAGTTTCACTTGCACCGGTAAGTTTCTCTAGTGTTGGTTGTTGTGATTGTTCTT
The DNA here is from genome assembly GCA_009831015.1 of Picea engelmannii. Lineage (NCBI taxonomy): Eukaryota > Viridiplantae > Streptophyta > Pinopsida > Pinales > Pinaceae > Picea > Picea engelmannii. Next base: position 402,483 of record ML800953.1, on the reverse strand, counting down.
CCAATTAATTTAGTGATTGCCTATCTTATCTTATAGGGACTTTTTTAGTGCATGTTGTTTTTGAACGGTTAGAATACCCTAGTGTGTCTTTGATCTTCTCACACAATGGAGGATCATGAGCTCCACCGGTCACGAAGGCTTCTTGGCCTACCATTGGTTACACTGAAGCCACCCCCACCACCACTAAGGCGAAAGCTAGACCAACAAGGGTCTTTTGAAGTGACCAAGTCACAAGAAATTGCGCCTGACCAACATCTAGAGGAATCGACCATTTTAGACCTTGGAGCGCAATCTTTTGGTCTAGTTGAAACCTCCACCACTGATATTTTGGCACCCACCATCATACGGATTCATCCTTACGAGTGCCAGATAGTGTCGCATGCAGCAATGGAAACAAATGTTGTTATTCCTTCTAGGAATTCTTCAATTCCCACTATGGTTGTCACCACAGGAGAGTTTCTACCTCCTAACCCACCGTCACTGGTCCAAGCCACCATGGTCTCAACTGCCTCTAAATTGCACAGTGGTCTGATCCCATCTCTTGGAGCAACCACAACCCCTTTCACACCAAGTGCGAAAGGCCCTCCGTTCTCATACGGGATGCCTAGTCCAGGGACAAGTCCTGTACTTTCCTACTCCACTTCACAGCCTTCAAGTCTGGGAGTAGGGAGCTCTAATGCTCCTTTGAAAGGACACATGGGGGGAACTCCTGATCCTTTTAACACTTTCCCTTATGGGGGAGTTCATATACCTCCTTCGTCCCCTTCATTCGATGGTGTGCATCAACAATCCACCGGGCCACCTACACACCATAGTTTATTTGGAGCAGGCAGTCAAGGACCACCTTTGCATAATATGCTAGTAGGTTTGACATCATTTTATTTGTTCAGTGTGTTTGGTAACAATGCCTTCTCTTCAGCTACTTTCCCCACTAGGGGAAACCCCAGTTTTTGACAACCTATTCCTATGCATGGTACTATTCCTGCACAGGGGCCACACCCAGGAACTTCTTCTGTAGCAGGGCCTTGGAATTCTTGGCAGGGATCATTTCCCTCGTCAGGAATGTCAATCTGGGGTAATTCTTTTCACAATCAATGGAACCATGGACAAAGCACTATGCCTATCCCCATGGGACTGACATGGAGCAATCCTTCCCAAAGTCCTTTGAATGTAATGGATGCCCAACCATATATGTCCTATTTCAGAAATCAGCCGATGATCTCTCCTCACACGCAAAATCCATATGCTGGCCATGGCCATGGTTTTTACCATAACCCAGGCCAACAACCGAACTTTTCCTGGAAACCTGGTGCCAGTCAAACTCCAAGCCCCTTTTTCCCAGGTTATCACCAACAACCCAAACTACCCTTCCTGGCAACCTTGCATTTTCCAGACTTGACAAGGTTGTTAAATGACCCTATCTGTCATGATCCGTGTTGGCCTTCTATGCCAACGAAGTTGCCTTCGGACATCCCAAAGTTCAAAGCCAAGCCTAACGAATATCTGGGAGATGATGTTACTACCTTCCATCTTTGGTGCTCATCTAACTCATTGAAAGACGACTCCATACAGTTGTGATTGTTTCAATGTACTCTCATTGAGAGTGTCGTGAAATGGTACATTGAGCTCGATCACTCAAGATACTCTTCCCTTGGCGAACTGGCGATGGCTTTCCTAAACCATTTCCAGTTGCCTATGAGATACGATGTTGGCACCGAATTGTTGGCCAATTTATCACAAACAAAAGCAGACCATATCTCTGATCACTTTCAAGAATGGAGACACAGAAAGAGTTTAATTAAGGTACCAGTCCCACCAACATTCCTGCTCAAGTGGTTTCTTAAGTCTTTGGTCCCACAGTTGTCCAAATATGTCACGATGTCAGGAGCATTTTTAGAGGAAGACGCCATCATGAGAGCTCAACAAATTGAGCTAATCTATTCTCAGTCCAGTTTATTATATGAGATCTTTCCAGATGTGCCATGCTCAATACTTGATAACACCCGATAGAGAGATGGACCACATGCCTATGGTATTGTTGGTTCAGCACAAACAAAGCCTGCTAAGAAATTGATGAAGAAGTTGCAGTAGTTTTCTATACAACACACATCGGCCAACCAAACTACTTCTTTGGTTGCTCCCCCTACCAAAACGTCGGATGTACACACAGTGCAATCGACTAATCCAAAGGCCACCTAGCAACCTGAAGGAAAGAAAAAACAACGCAAGAAGGGTAAGGGGGATAAAAAACCTACCGATAATGATGGTGGGGACAACACTGAGAAATGAAAGGTGAGGTATCCATGCAAATTATGCATGGAAGACCACCCAACCCATTTATGTCCTCGGCTTGCAAAGGCCCTAAAGTTTGTGACGCAACAACAGTCTGTTGTGTTAACCAATCCGTTTCAACATCGACAAAATCTAACCCAAGCCTCTTCAAGCACGGAAGGGGGAATCCAAGGACCCTCTCCATCTTTGAACAACCCCACATCCGTGAATGTATATATGGTGAAGGGTGATGATTTTATATCGACTAGAGCGCATGACTATAGTAAACCAAGCACTTCTGAGAAGGGCAAAGAAGACGAACTCCCATCTCTTCTTCTATAGATTGAGAAGATGTTGGGCAAAACTATGACATGCATCCCCAAATGAACGTTTTAAAAAAATTCTCACAACCCAAATGCAAGGGCCGCCCATAACTATTCCATGGTGGAATATCTATCACAAACCCCTTGTGCGATGTCCTCTCTGGAGGTCCTCCAAAGTTTCCCTTCCCAAAGAAAAGCCTTGTTAACCACTTTAGGATCTATCGAGACTTGTAATCCGGGTACAATCATGCTGGATACAACTGACTTAAAACCTCATCTGCCTTACCACGTAGCATTTCAGATAGTAGTGGCTTATCCCACAAAAACTTTTACTTGAAATATCTTCTGCACGGTGGTTGATGAGGAAGCTTCGACATGCGTTATGTTGTTGGCATGTTGGAAGGTCGTTGGCCAACGCATTTTGTCTTTGTCACCTACTCTCCTCACTACTTTCGACGGTCATTCATTTCGACCACATGGTATCATTCCTTCTTTCCCCATCCAGTTAGGAGGGAAGACTGTGTGTGTCAAGGTAGAGGTAGTTGATGCTCCCCTCGACTATAACCTCTTGTTAGGAAGGAGTTGGACTTATGCCATGCAAGCTATGGTTGCTACAGTTTTCTGAGTCTTGTTGTTTCCACGTGAGGATTGGATAGTGACCATTGATCAATTGTCTTTCTCCAGACCTAACCCTCCATTGGGGGCATCCACGGTCCCATTGATCAATAATCCTCAACCAGGTGTAGTCAACGTAGGGTTTCGTTTGTGCCCATCTTTGATAGGTACCTTCGATTACCCGACCCCTCAAGGCGATATCAAGTTTATATCCAATCACCATAAGGTTGATATTTTTCAAGTTTCGTCGTTTCGCACGACTTACTTCGATGATCTATGGATACTTCCTTCCCCATCGTCCAGAATGGATGGGCCAGGGCACCCGGGCATGTCCATGCCCTTGTCCACAGCTGAAGTAGCGTACTCTTTAGTCTAGCAAGATTCAACCAACACTGATCCAACTCCTACACAAGAGTTCGATCCACTTCTAGAACCTATTTGGGCTCAAGGTTCTCTCGCTCACACTAATGCATTAGACTTAGTCTTTCCCTCTGACGAAGCTATAATTGAGGCAATGACTAGTTTGGACAAACCCTGGGAAGATCTTCATCACAGATCATACTTCCTCCTCATGTTAAGCAGAATCGAAGCTGGAGAATTCACTTTGAATATGATGGGAGATAGGTCTTGTCCCATTAATCCCTTAGCTACACATGAGGTTTATGTTGAGGGTAATATGGAAACTATCGCTGAAACCTTACCGATCATTATCTCCCGAAACCCTGGCATCATGGAGAATGTTTTCATCGGAGCTGACTACTCCCCCGGAGAGATTTAAATCTACACAGATCTTTTTAAAGAATTTCGTGACATTTTTGCCTAGTTTTATGAGGAAATGCTAGGCATCAATCCAAAAAAGGTTGAACATGAAATCACAATGTATCTAGATGCCAAGCCTGTCCGACAGAAGCTTCATCCAGTTAACCCCAAGAAAGTAGCAACCATTAAGGTTGAGGTTGAGAAACTGATAAAAGTTGGTTTTATCTATCCCATCCATTTGACCCAATGGGTGTCAAACCCTGTGCCGGTCAATAAAAAACAAGGCACAATTCATGTATGTACAAACTTCTGTGATTTGAACAAGGCTTGTCCCAAAGATAATTTTCCCAAACCATTCATCGACCAGATAATTGATGAATGTGCAGGTTGCGAGGCCTTCTCTTTCATGGACGGTTTTTCAGGGTATAACCAAATACAAATCAAACCCAAAGACCATCACAAAATCACATTCATCTGTCCATGGGGTACATTCACGTATCGTAATATGCCTTTTGGTCTAAAAAATGCTAGAGCCACCTTTCAGCAGGTCATGTCTTTTTCTTTGCATGACCTCAAGCATATAGTCAAGGCCTATTTAGATGATTTAGCATCTTGATCTCACAAGAGAACAGATCAAACCACACACCTCCAACTTATCTTTGAGCGTTGTCGCTACTTATGGATTCACTTGAATCCAAACAAGTGCAGATTTTGTGTAACATCAGGATGATTGTTAGGTTTCATAGTGTCAACAACTAGGATCATGGTCGATCCTCTCAAGGTTGAGGCAATAATTCAGTTTCCCCCCCCCCCCACGCACAATCCTTCAACTTCAGAGTCTCCAGGGCAAGGCGAATTTTCTAGGACACTTTATCGCTAACAACGCCAAGATCACCAAGGGCTTTATGCGCTTACTTAAAAAAGATGTTTCTTTTTATTGGGAAGATGTGGCTCAACGCTCTTTCGCTGCATTAAAACATGCACTCACAACTGCCCCTCTTCTCCAACCACCTAACTATAACAAGGATTTCTTATTATATCTGGTTGCAGCAGAGTCAACCATTGCCATGGTCTTAGTTCAGGAAGATGACTTGTCCTCATAATATGTCATCTATTACCTGAGTCGAGACCTTGTAGGACTAGAACTTAATTATTCTCATATTGAAAAACTTGTGTTGACAGTAGTCCATGCTGTTCAACGGTTCCTCCATTATGTTTTGTTTTGCAAGACTACCATCATTGTTGTCATAAATCCATTTCAGTACATGTTGACACGATGAGTAATAGGTGGAAAAATCAGTATTTGGATAGTCATCCTCCAGGAGTTTGACTTAGATTTCATTTCAGTAAAATCCAAAAAGTCACTCGTCTTCACAAAACTTATTTCAGAACTTCTGGTTGAGTCAGGTGATATTGTGCCCAAAGAGTTGCCTATTAGAGGAGATATGTTTTTTATCACCTCTTCGGATCCCTGGTATGGAGATATACTTATCTATATCTAGACTTTGAAGTGTCCCACCACTGCTTCTCATGATGAGCGTCGATGCATATGCCATCGGGCTAAGAATTATTTTATACTCAATGATACATTGTATCGGAGAGGTGTAGAATGAATCCTACGCCAATGTCTCACTCATGACGAAGCAGTTATTGTGTTTAACGATTGCCATACCGGAGCTTGTGGCAGTCATTTTTCTGGGTTGGTAATATCCCAAAAGATTCTACGAGAAGGTTATTTCTAGCTGACACTTATCAAATATTGTATCGAATAGGTCAAGAAGTGTCACCCGTGCCAAATCTTCTCTCGGAAGATGAGGGCACATCCCGCTCCCATGTTTCTTGTCATCACATTTAGTCCCTTCACCAAGTGGGGGATTGATTACACTACATGAAACCCTCCTTCAACAAGGGAGCACCGCTATATCATTGTAGTTGTAGACTACTTCACAAAGTGGGTTGAAGCTATACCAACGTTTAAAGATGATGGAGAGACTAGAGCTCTCTTTTTATTCAACTAGATAATAGAAAGGTTCAGCGTCCCAAGGGAGATTGTCACTGACCATGGAAGTCACTTTCAAAACCAGATGATGACCGAGTTAATGTCAAATCTTGGGTTATGGTAGGAACATTCGTCACCGTACTACCCCCAAGCAAATGGTCAGGTGGAAGATGTGAACAAAAATCTTCAGACCATTCTATAGTGAACTATCAACTCAGCCAAGTCAAATTGGTATTTGATGTTATACTCTGCATTATGGGCTTACCGAACATCTGTTTAGACTACAACTGGTTTCTCACCTTTCCAACTCTTTTACGAGTTGGAGGCAGTCTTGCCTATCGAATGTCAGATCCCATCTCTAAAGTTGGCAGTACAGTTATTTCCAGACACTTCTCCACCTGAAGAACAGTTAGTATACCTTGAGAAGCTTAATGAGAAATGTTGTGATGCGGCCCTGGCCAACAAGGCTCACAAACATAAGGTCAATTGTCAGTATGATAGGTTTGTTCATCCTCGAATTTTCTCTGAAGGCGACCTCGTCTTGGTCTATGACCAAGATAAGGACCCCCTGGGGGCAGGAAAATTCAAACCCATGTGGTTCGGACCTTATATCATAAGAGAGGTTTTAAAAAAGGGCACTTATCGTCTAGTTGAATTTGAAGGGAATTCTTTGGTAGAGCCTAGAAATGGGTTCTACCTCAAGAAGTATTACTCATAGGCAGGTCACTGTGGGTAACTTTTTGTAACATATGTATAGTCTTTGTACTATTACTTTCTAGTTTCTTTTAGTGTTATGGACGTTTTGTTGATGTTATCTTTCGTCATTGTGGCAGATGTCAAGTGATTCTGAGGTTTTCATTGGGTTTGCAGACGGTGCTAGTCGGCACATTCGGAGACTTGCCTCTGCATCTTGGGTAATGTTTACACCTCAAGGCCAGTTATTATCTTCCGGAGGTATATGCTTAGGTGACACCACAAACAATGTCATTGAATATAGTGCAGTTATTGAGTTGCTTCGTGACGCTTTGTCATTTGGTATCTCTCATCTTCAAGTCTATCTCGATGCTCATCTGGTTATGTCTCTGTTAAACATAGTATACCGGGTTCATGATCCAACTTTACATCGATGATTCCTTAGGGTACGTCTCTTAGAATGAAACTTTGATTATATTACATATTTTCATGTTCCTAGGAGATTAAACCAAGTTACAGATACTCTAGCTAATCAAATCTTAGATTGGCATCTTGCACACATATGAAAGAACATTCACATAAACATGTAAATACATTTTTTTCACACATGATCCATAAGACACAAAAGACAAAAAAAACCATATATAATATCATAAAGTAACCAGAGTACATAGATGGACGCAAGCACCTCAAAAATATGACCAATAACGAATCACATGGCTTATGCCCTCAAAAAATATATACAAGTAGTGCTCGTGGCACGTAAAAATGTCTAGCTAAAGTCAGGGCATGTGGGCCCTGTTATATTGATCCACAGCGTTGGCTAAATGCCAAAACAACCAAACCCACGTCTATGGTGCCCCCACTACATGAGGCTTCATAGATGGTGACAGCTCCTCAATCTCTGCCATTGGGACCATGCCAGTAAGCATAGTAAAGTTCCACTCAACTCGTCTCAATACCCTCTCAACCTCCCTGACTAGAAGATCTCCTAATATTGTTGGTCCCCCTGCAGTGGCAGGTGTGGCCCCTAGATGAGGATGATGCCTATTCCTCGCATAGTCAGTAGGTTGCACTGATCCCACATCTTCACACAAAAAACACATATCCTTCAAATACTCTGGTATAACAAAAAAAAATGATATATATAACAAAAACAACATAAAAATTACATATGTTTAACAAAAAAAAAACTACAAAGGTGGAGACTTACCCATCTCCCCTCGTTCCTCACCAGGAGGTACTGGTATCTCATGGTCTCTCAAGAAATCAATCCCGGTATAGGGGTAATCCTCTATAACCAGGATCTGTCGTGACAACCATGCGAAGAAGTCATCGTCGAAGGACTCATTGGTCCTTCCGCCACCCTGTCGTTCTAGTAATACTTCCCATCTACACATAGCAGGAAGAGAGGCCTGATGTACTCGTACCACTACTTGAGGACTAAAACTCAGAACTCTCTCAAAAAAGAATGAACAAAGAATAGTCCCGAACCCAAAGTTCCTCTGTGTCTGCAAATGGAAATCTGTCAACTGCCTCTTCATACACTCAAGAAATGTGGTACTCCAATCAAAAATTTGTGCATTTAAGCACTGGACTACACAATTCATCTGTGCACGGGACACCTGATGTAGAGTTGCAGAACCAATAATTCACCCAATAAGAAATACTATCACCTGTAGCGATAAGTCAGTGATCTTGCTTATGGGCACCTATCAGCTTGAGCAGTCTGTATAATCTGCATAGTATAGACCTATCAATTCCACTATGTTATGTGTCCCCAAAGGAAAAGTCCAGAAGTTGACTAGTTCCCCTCTCCTAGAGAGGCTAGTCAAAAAGTAAATGTCCTTAGTTGTGGGCACTAGTGACTGCCCCTCTAACATGAATGCCTCTGCATCTGAATGCCAGTAGTCAACCAAGGCATTCAATAGCCTAGGATGTTCCCGCATAAAAGGACATAGGAAATACTTGAGTAACCCACATTGCATTAAGGTAGCCACAGCATTGGGGTCTTCCTCAACCAACTCACTAACTTCTTCATGCTCTCTTTCTCTCCAATGGACATACATCCTGCAAAACACAAAAGTTCAGGAGAGTTAACCCTTGATTTTTAATCCTTTTTCATTCAATAAGGGGGTCCACAAGGGATTTAATAGTGACAGTCATGTGTACACGCGGCCTATCCTGAGACAGCCCATTTGGACCTAGGGCTGACCTTTTAAAGGTCAATGCCCCCCTACAAAATGAAACCCAATGAAAAAAATAAAGACTTAAAATAGAAGATAAGAGAGTTTGTACTTACTTGGTCCAGACAGAAGTTCGTTTCTTCCAATGTATCTTCCAGAATCACCGCTTTTGACAAAGGGGGTCTTTTGGCTCCAGAGTCAATTTCCAAATCAACAATGGTGATAATGAGCCGCCAACCTCTATTTATAGACTTTTTGGCCTCTTTTTGTCGCCTTTTTGGCCTCCCTTATCATTTTCTTTAAACCAAAAACCATTTAGAGTGATTCAGGAGTTGCATGGGAGGGATATGATCGGGTATCGGGAATTTTTTATTTTTTTTGAGTTTTGGGTAATTTTTTACGGTCCATGGAAATAATGTTTTTTTGAGGACCAACTTGAGCATATAGGTTAGGTTTCTACCCTGACTTTTGTATCTCGTTGTCTTTTTACTTTTCCATAGGATCGATCCCATTAGGTTGCAACACAGAACCATCATAGTTTCTTTAGAAGTGTCGCGACTTGGTGGTAGAGCTTGCCGGAACATGGATTCCCTAGGTAGATCCTGGTTGCATTATGGTATCCATATTGTCTCTAATCACTGTAGGCTCGGTAGTCCTTGTAGTTTTTCCTGATTACGATTTTAAGCCTCATTTGCATGCTTTTTTTTCGCTCTTGACCTCACCCTCAGAAATCCCAGAAGATATAATAGGTCTTCTTTTAATCCCTTTTCAGACCCTCTAAACATGAAAATATTGTTGAGCGATCTTGTGGCCTTTCATGCTCATTAAACTAAAATTTGAAGTCACGTCTGTCCGATGGTAGTTTACCCCTTTTTCGGTTTGGATGATCAAATGTACAAACAAAGGTATACTCTATGGAACTTCAGTTCTTTAGAAGAGTATTATCAAGTATAATTTTACCCCTTTTTCAGGCTTGAGGGACTAAACTTACGAAAAAGGAACCCCCACGGAGTCCATAGTTAAGCTCTTTTCAAACTCCCTAAAATTGAAAAGATTGTCGAGTGACCTTATTCTTTCACACTCGTTAAACTAGTCCAGAAGATCATTCCTAACGGAGTCCATAGTTAAGCTTTTTTCAGACTCATCAAAAATGAAAAAATGGCCAAGTGATCTTGTCTTTCTCACACTCGTTAAAATGGTTTTGAATAGACGTCTTTTCAATGCTAATTTACCCCTTTTTCAAACCAACTAGACTATCTTCAAAAAAGGTACCCCAATGGAGTCTCCTTTTACGTTTTTTTTTTTAGACTCCCTAAATATAAAAAACCACCGAGCTTACCTTCTCTAGGCTCGTTAAACTTACATCGAAGGACGTTACCATTGTGTGTTTTGTTAACCACGTTTGCATACCTTATACGCTAACCTTGTATCACTTTGCTTCTACGTCTTAACACCCTTGGCCCCCGGAGGATTTTTCCTGAGTATCATTATTTTGAACATCAACCTTGTCCTTGCACCTTAAACTTGTATGTTTGTAACACTCGTTCCTCCATTGTAACGTAACATTCCTTTATTCTTTTTCTAAAATTATTGAAAAAGACAAAAAAATCAAATATACCCCAAAAAGAGGAAGGGAAAAGTATTTTCTTTATTGGTAGCATAATGAGTCGCCCTTGGATAAAGCACATCTGTCTGTTTGTTCATCAAACTATGGGATGTAATACGACCTAAAGAAGTTGTTCTCGCTACATAGAGTTGTGTCCCCCTCTGTTTGGTTATTCTTCCAAACATATGGAGAGTTTGCGTGGCCTCCTTCTTCGTAAATTTATGATTAATGCCATGCTGCCTAAGTCTCATCATTTGTCGTGTTATTGTCCAAGGGAAGTTCCTACCAAGCCTAAGTCGGCCCCTCTACAATTTGTCTCTTTCCCTCATACCCAGCCATCACGAATGTCCATTCAAGTCCTTGTTCAAAATCAATGAAGCCTTCAGTCTGATCATCAAGATTATCTAGTCCATGACTGATGAGCCATCGAAGACCTATGGGTAGTGAAGTCGTACACTCATATTACACTCCTACCTTGAGTTTTAAAGATTTTGAAGTTGTTGCTCGAGCTCTGAAGATCTCATCTCCAAACATTAGGCCGTATCATCTTCTATAAGATGGATAATCTATATGTACATCTTTTTGATTTCGAGATGTAGCTCCATTGTGTATTGTTCACAGCTACACTTTATATAGTTATTTGACATGGATCTACAGTGTATTTGATTGGTAGCCATGATTCTATTTTATCCTGAGCATGGGTATGCCTGCCTCGGTGAGACATTTGTTATTTTGTAGATGGAACCTCCCGGTTCCTGGTCCCTAGGCTCACTTGTTCAGCACATCAATAAAGATTGGTAATGTATTTCAGCCATCAGATGCTCTTCTAACCTCACACATTAGGGGGCATCTGTTATAACCCTAATTTTCACCATAGATGCTTATCTGGCATCAGACCATCTCAGATCCCTTCTTTGTCAAAGCACTGTTGAACAACTCTTTAAAAAACCTCTTTTATAAGGGCCCACATGCCCTACCCCATTATTGCATGCATGTACATGCTATCTAACCTAAAATAGCCTGCGTGGACCTACAAAAGCACGAAAAAAGGAAAATTTCTGATGGAACACACAACTTTGGGTGAGTTAACTGAAACTCTCGGCCATGCATGGCCGAGGGTTCGTCCAAATACCTAGCTTCTTCTAGCCTATAAAATAAGGGTTAGGGGTCCTATTTGGAAGAGGAGAAGAAGATTAAATAAACTCTGCCCAATTGCACATTCCCATTGTCCCAACCCTTTAGCCATCCTTGTGCAAAGAGAGATACAAAGAAAATAAGTTGGAGGACATTTGAAGAGGAGCCTAGGATTAGGATTCGTGGAGAAGTAGTCGGTCTCGACATTGTAAGTTGATTCATTAAAGTTAATAATAAAGAAATGTTTTTCCTATCCCACTATATGAGTTCTTCATAGTTTAGTAAATATATGTTTGAATCTCTAACCCATTAGTCTGTAGTTAAAATGCATGTGTAATTTGTTGCTTGTTTTGTATGCATGTTAGCCTTGGGAGGAGAGCTGCTAACAAGCAATCAAGCATGAAGAAGGATCGACATCGAACATCCAAAACAAGGTATGTTGGTCTAACCATGTATTTGTTGAAAAGCAATGGGGATTAGGTCTAGGGATGAAGGTAGAAAGTAGGTTTCTTTTGGTCATATCTGCATGCATAATATAACCCTATTTGCTAGTCCATAGGGGGATTTCCCACCACAACACAAAGGCCCTATAAGAATTTCTTTAAAAGAAACCCACCTTTCAAAGCAATTAAACCTCCCCCCACTAATTTAAATATTGATCTAGGGAATGTCGTGTCTAATTCTTTCTGTACTTATCATCAGGAAAACCACTCTGAAATAGACTTCCCTCAATGGGTACATTCCATGAATTGGATGGCCAATCGGTTTCTAGATGAAGTCTCCCTGACTGAACAACCAAGCGTTTCAGTTATGAATATGGATGACCAGGAAGAAGTTGACCCACCACGAGATACATCCATTCTAATATGGGATCCCAACCTGATCATGCCTTTCGACGATCTTTTTGAATCTCGGGAACAACCCATGGAATTTTTGGCGATACATATGCACAGTAAGGGCCCGCCCGACTCTAAAGATATTGACGCCACCTGAGCTTCGCAAAGTAAGTTAAATCTCAACCACCCAAAAATGTCTTTCGCTCTCGGTAAAAATCCTATAAGTATTCATACCCAAGATTCGCCCACACTAGATTACAACTTGGTCGAAGATTTGAAGAATCTAAAGGCCAATATTTCAGTTATGGATATATGTAGGATCCTTTAGCAGAAAAACTTTCTATTATAGGGCTTGAACTTTGCGGAAAACCCGAAAATGGGAAATTGTCAAGAAAGGAGTTTGACTCACACAGATCTGGTGGGCAAACCAACTGTGAATACATGTTTGGAAGATAGAAAGAAAAAACTTTTTGTTCCCCCATTCCTCCTAACATTCGAAATATTCAATAGGAACCTTCACAACTATCTGGAAGATTCTGGAGCATCCTCCAATGTCATGCCCTTGTCTGTTTGCAAGAAATTGAATGTCGTTCCTCTCAAGAGTGATAAACATGTCATAAAACTAGACATGACCCAGTTCAAAGTCATAGGAGAACTTAAAGACGTGATGATTAGAATATCGACGCACCCTACATTTGTTCAAGTGATCGACATTATTGTAGTAAATATCCTAGAGGCATATGGGTTATTACTAAGTCAAGATTGTTCTAAAAAGATAAACAGATACTTCAGTACGGACTGGGCACACCTTTGGCTACCACTGAAGGGATACAAGAACATGATCAGAATCGATAGGGAGAGATATCTAAAATATATGGTCACTGACTTAGAAACCCTTAACAAGCCCTTGTCCATAGATTTCCCCATACTGGGTAGTTATTCCTGTGAATCCTACTTTGGAAATTTCACCCCCCTCTTATTCGATGTTCCTCTTAACCACAACTTCGAAATGATTTTCAAAGAGATATCGTCGATACCAACAGGAGACATCCTTTTTTGCCAAAACGCGGTGCTAGAGCTTACGAAACAAGAGGTCAGGGAGCAAGAAACTAATAATGGAAATGAAAATAGCGGTTCACATTCACAAATTTGGACCCTCTATTTTGATGGATCTAAATCTCAAGAAGGGTCTAGAGCAGGATGCATCCTCATTGATCCTATTGGTAAATTCCATTTCTTGTCCTGTAGGTTACAATTCGAATGTACCAACAATACTCTTGAATATGAAGCTCTAGAACAAGGATTAAGGAAATCCATAGATTTGGATATCAAAGGATTGAGAGTTTTCAGGGACTCCAAAATTATTGTCAGACAAGTAAGAAATTCTATACATTGAAATTCCCCTCATCTGAAGAACTATCAACATGAGGTTCATAGGTTAATATAACACTTTGAGGCTTTTAACATCACTGTGATCCCTAGAACAAAGAATATTCTTGTTGACTACTTGGCCACAACTGCTTCCAAGCTGTTGCCTTTAGAAGATTATGAAGCCTCCTAATTCATTGTGGAACTACTCTACAAACTGTCGGTACCTAATAACATTTCTAATTGGAAAGTCTTCGAAGGAGATGAACAAATCATAAACTTCTTGACTAACCAAGACAATTTCAAAGATCTCTCTATTGACGATGAAGAATCCCAAGATTTTTCCATAGAAACCGATCCTCGGACGGGACGACCTATGGATAAATCAAAGGGTGACACTATCCCGAAAGGAATAGCTAATCTAGAAAATATGTTTGATATGAAAGAACGATTTAAGGGACCCAAAAATGCTAAGACTGGAAGCTCTTGTCTCCTGCATGAAACTATAAACCTTGGAACCCCAGAGAGTCCAAAGAATGTGAATCTGGGGAAGACTATATCTAAGGAAGAGAGGAAAGCTTACCTCAAATTATTCAGACAATACCAGGATGTATTTGCATGGTCCTATAGGGATTTGAAAATGTATGATACCCACATCATTCAACACACCATCCCTTTAAAACCAGAAGTAAAACCTTTCCAACAGAAGCTCTGAAAGTATCACCCATACATGGAACCTCTTATGCATCAGGAATTAAAGAATCTTTTAGATGCCAAGATCACTTTTTAGGTTAGGCATTCCTCTTGGGTAGCGAACCTTGTTCCGGTGAGGAAAAAGTCAGGGGAAATCCACCTATGCGTATATTTTAGGAACCTCAACAGGGCTTCAGAAAAAGACAATTACCCAGTCCCACCGATGGAACAACTCCCGCAAACCATTTCTGGCTCGAAGATCTTCTCTCTACTAGACAGTTTCTCAGGTTATAACGAAGTCCTTGTTTCAGAGGAAGATCGTTTAAAAACCACTTTCTGAACCAAATGGGGAACCTTCACTTATAAGCTCATGCCTTTAGGGTTAATTAACACAGGAGCAACCTTCCAAAGAGCCATGGATGTAGCAGTCTGGGAACTAATCAATAGATTTGTGGTAGTGTATCTAGATGATGTAACAGTGTATTAAAAAAACAAAGAAGAGCATATCCAACACTTAACTCAAATTTTCGAGAGGTGTAGGAAATACGGTATATCCTTAAACCCTAAGAAAACTATCTTCATTGTCGAGGAAGGTAATATGTTAGGTCACATTATATCTCAAGTAGGGATTCACATAGACCCAGAAAGGATTAAATCCATAGCTCAACTTCCCTTATCCCATAACAACAAAGCTATGCAGTGCTTTTTTGGGCAAATCAATTTTGTGAGGAAGTTCACTCCTGACTTCGAAGAAATCATCAAACCCTTACAAAAGATGATTCGCAAAGATGCCAAATTTAAGTGGGATGATGAGAGAAAAGACACCTTCAACAATATCAAGGTTGCCATTTCCCAAGCCTCGGTGTTGCGAAGTCTCGATTTCAATAGAGACTTTTTCATTTATACTTTCGCCTCCGATCAATTGCTATATGTAGTTTTGACTCAGAAGGATGATGGAAACAATGAAGCCCTGGTGTCATTTATGAGTACTAATCTTCAAGGAGATGAGCTCATTTATCTTGTTGTAGTCAAAGAGGCCTACTGTTATAACCCTAAATTGCACTATTCATGCTTACTTGGCATCAGGCCAACTCATTGCCCTTCATTGCCAAAGCCATGCTGAACAGAATCTTCAAAAACCTCCTAAAACAAGAAACACGTGCCCTAACCCACTGCTGGGAACATTGGAACGCTAGCAGGCCTTCTGTTGCACGCGTTGGAACGCGGGCTAGCCCACTACAGCCAACGTTTACCTAACAAAGCAAAAAATCAGGAAAGTTTCCGCTGGGACGAAAATCTTTGGGTCAGTTAACTGGAACTCCATGCCATGCATGGCTGAGAGTTCGTCTAAAACCCTAGCTCCTTCTAGCCTATAAAAGAAGCGGTAATGGTACTATTCAAAGGAGGAAAAATCATAGCAAAGAAACTCTGCCCAATTGCCGAATCTGTTTTGTCCCAACCCTTTAGCCTTTCCTCAAGCTTTAGGAGAATTCAAGCAAAGCAGTTGGAGGAAAAAGAAGAGGAAGAGCCCAGGATCAGGATCAAGGAACGGTGGCCGGTCTCTATAATCATTGTAAGTTGATTCATGTTGATATTAATAAAAAGATACTTTTCCCGTCCCGAATACACGAGTCTTGTATGTTTTATTTGATTTGTGTTTAATCTCTAATCCTCTAGTAGAACAATAGCATGCATGTGTAGTTTTGTCTTGATTGTAGGATCACTTTTTGGAAGGAGCAACAGAAGCAAGGAGATAAAAGCTCAACAGAGGATCTACACCAACCGTCGATAAAAAGGTTAGTCGATTCTTCCCATGTGTGCATGTGAAAAAGGGTTTTAGATTCGGGTAGAAGGTTAAAAGTAGCTTATGAAGGGTCATGATCTACATGCAAGTTTAAGCCCTAGCTTCCTAGTCCGTAGGGTAGAATACCCCACAACTGAATTGGTGACTCCACTGGGGAGATTTTACTCTTAGGGTTTCTGGATTTCATTAGAGGTTCTTGGGTAGTTCAAAGAAGTTCATTTTATGTTTCTTTGTTTATTTTTGTTTTCTGTTAGGTCAAAAGCTAGCAGGGAACCTGGTTATCAATACCAGTTTTTCCTTGGTTGTTGCTTGACATCGATTATCGGGACACACAGAGGTACACGCGGCCTGCAGAAGGCCTACGCGCGTGTAACCCGCGCCCTAACCGTCTACAGCCCGAGTTTGAAAGCTTGGTGTAGTGGTTTCAGTAGCGTGTAGAGCCTAGGAAGATTAAGAGGCAGTCTCCTCTGCCCTGTCAGAAGTTTACCTTCTTAGGGGGCTTTTTGGATCCTGTCTGGGTCTTGTTAGTTTATTGTCTTGTTTTTCAGTCTGCCTTTTTGTGTTAGTCATTCATCGCATTTGTTTTCCTTTTTGCAAGTTTTCTTTTTTTTCTGTTGAAGTTCTAGCATCCAAGCCTTTTAGAGACCCTGGTTGTTGATACCAGAGGCCTTTGTCAGTTCTGGGCTGCCTGTGTATTGTTTTATCTTGGCTTTTGTAAAGACCCGCGGCCTGTTTAAACCTAGCCCGCGGGTACCCGCGCGTTGTTGTATCTCAGCATGCGTTTGCACGCGTGTTGTCTTGGTGACAGTCGCGGGCTTGTTTGGTAGCTTTTCATCTTGGGTGGGGCAGTCATCCCCTCCTATCGTGAGAAGAGCTCCTCTCAGGGGTATAGAGTCTGGAGATGCATAGTCAGCAGGTTGGGGCATCTTATCCTTAGCCTGTGTTTGTTAGTTCATGTTTTGATAGAAAAGACAAAAGAGAAAAAATCTTTGTTTTATGGTTTTTAGGCAAGTGTTAGAATCGGTGTTGTTTTGATTTCTTTTTTGCCTTTTTGTGCTATGATTCTGTTTGCGATCTGCGCTTTAAGCCAGAGTTTTCTTTTCATTCTCTTGGTTTTGTTCTTGTCAACATTTTTCCTTGTTGCGTTATTTTGCAATAAAATAAAAAATAAAAAAATTTCTTGTTTCACCTTCTTCTTGATTTGAAGATTGTGTCGTTGCATCAGTAGCTAGGAAAGAGTCTTTTTGCATAATTTTTTGCAGTGCATTTAGAGTATAAGTAGCTCGCAGATGTGAACGAAAGTCCTTTATATTTACTGCATGGAATCTTAGTAAATTTGAAAAATAAAAGAAGTCTTTCATTGAAAAGTTGTTGGTTTTGCATTTTAGTAAAAGTTTTTGTTTTCACACATTTTGTTCATTTTTCTTTGAGTATTTTTACACACCATCAATTTCACTTTCGTATCTTGTGACTTAAAAAATCCCATTAAAAGCAACGCTAATTAAAATCAAGTAGACTTTTCTATTTGTAGGGTGCATACACTAGCTCAGGAATAGAGCCTTGGAATAGGTTGGAGAGTAAATTCTCCAAGGCCACCCAAACCAAACATTGGAGTCTGTCAATAGGGAGTGTAGAAGTCCAGTTACAAAAAGTTATTCAGGACCCCCCTCTAACACAGGGGCTAAACACGAGGTCGCGTAAGGAAAGGTAGGGGAGATAACCCCTCCAAAGCTGGACCGAGCGTTGTGGAGAACACATATCAAGGATTTGTTAAGGGATTTCATCATTTGCATTTGCCACGGAGCTTCACGGGTCTCGAATCCATTCAAGGTCCTCAGTTTTCTTCCGGACCATTTTCTCTCGATACCCTTGACAGGTTTCGGGATTGATACCCTGCTCATTGTGGTCTACCCGACTATCGACTGTACCCGCCTGATAGTTGTTCACGTGCTGGAAAACTAGTTGCCAATCTTTTTTAGGGACATACAAAGGTGACTGCGGGGGTATACCGCGGTACCTAGGATGGACATCGAACCAACGCTTTGCAGAGTATACCCAGAGGGTGCTTCCGTATTCGAGTTGCACTTGCACCGGTAAGTTTCTCTAGTGTTGGTTGTTGTAACTGTTCTTCCAACTAGTTTAGTGCTTGCCTGATTTATCTACTAGGGGATTTATTTTTAGTGAGTGTTACTGTTTGTTCGTGTAGAATACCTTAGCGTGTCGTGAATCTTCTCACACAGTGGAGGATTCAGAGCTCCGTCGGTCATGAAGGCCTCTGGGCCTGCCGCCAGTTATACTGGAGCCACCCCCGCCACCATTGAGGCGGAAGCTAGACCATCAAGGGTCTTTCGAAGCAACCAGGGATTTTGAGCCCAAACAACCCCCCGAGGAATCAACCGCCAATCTTGGATTGGTTGAAACCTCAAACACTGATACTTGGCGGGAAATTATTGTGCCACTTCAATTTTACGAACGCCTGTCAGTGCCTAACCCAGTGATGGAACCAAACTCTGTTACTTCATCTGGGAATTCTTCCATTCCCATCATTGTTGCTACCACAGGAGAAGCTTCTCCTAACTTTCCATTGTCATCAATCTGGGCCACCACGGTCTCGGCCGCAACTACGTCACACAGTAGACCGACCCCATCTATCGTGGCGGCCACACCTCTTTACACACCTAGTGCGACAGGCGCTCCGTTTTCATACGGTATGCCTAGTTCAGGTACTAGTCCTGCACTCACTTCCTCCACTTTCCAGACTTTGGGTCTGGGGGCAGGGAGCTCTAACGCTTTGCTGCAAGGTCAACTTGGGGGCATTCCTATCCCTTTCAATGCTTTTCCTTACGCTGGAGGTCATATTCCTCCTTCATCCCCTTCGCTTGGTGGATCGCATCAGCAGTCCTTCGGGCAGCCTGCACACACAAGTCCTTTTGGAACCGGGATTCAAGGAACACCTGCACAAAATCAGCCGGTAGGTTCATCACCATTTGTTTGGAACAGGACGTTTGGTAATAACACTTTCGCATTCGCTGCTTTCCCATCTGGGGGCACACCTATTTTTGGACAGTTTACGCCAGCACAGGGTACTATTCCTGTGCTGGGGGCACATATACCAAGACCTTGGAACTTAGCACAAGGATCCATTCCATCCTCTGGAATGTCGTTCTAGGGTAATTCTTTCCACAACCAATGGAACCCCGGACAGACTTCTATGCCTCTTCCATCAGGACCAGCATGGGGTAATCCGTCCCAAAGTCTGTCAAACACAATGAACGCCCAACATCCTATGTCCTTCATGGGGAATCAGCCAATGATGTCTCCTCAGATGCAAAACCCTTACGCTGGTTAGGGCCACGTTTTTTACCAAAACCCGAGCCAGCAGCCAAACTTTTCCTGGCAACCTGGTGCCAGTCCAACTCCAGGACCCTCTTATCCCAGCTATCAGCAGCAAACTAAACTCCCTTTCTTGGTGATGTTAAACTTGCTAGATTTAACATGGTTGTTGAAAGATCCTATCTGTCACGATCCGCGTTGGCCTCCTATGCCGACGAAGTTGCCTTCGGACATCCCAAAGTTCGAGGCCAATCCTAACGAAGATCCAGGTGATCACGTGACTACTTTCCACTTATGGTCTTCATCTAACTCACTGAAAGATGACTCCATCCAGTTGCGATTGTTTCAACGCACTCTTATTGGGAGTGCCGCGAAATGGTACATAGAGCTTGATCGTTCATGATATTCTTCTTTTGGCGAACTGGTGATGGCCTTCCTTAACCATTTCCAGTTACCTGTGAGATACGATGCCGGCATAGAGTTGCTAGCTAATTTCGAGCAAACGACAGCGGACCATATCTCAGATCATATTCGAGAGTGGTGACGCCGAAAGAGTCTTATCAAGGTACCTGTCCCACCAGCATTCCTGTTTGAGTGGTTCCTTAAGTCTTTAGTTCCGCAGTTATCCAAAGACATCGCGACTTCAGGGGTTTTCTCCGAGGAATATTCCATCATGAGGGCTCAACAGTTTGAGCTTAGCTACTCTTAGTCTGGTCTCTTGTACACCATCCTACCGGATGCACCACGATCGATTCTGGAAAAAACTAGACAGAGAGCCAGACCACATGCTGATGGTATAGTTGGTTCAGCACAAACCAAGCCCGCTGAGCAATTGACAAAACAATTGCAGCAGTTATCTATACAACACTCAGCAGCCAGCCAGACTACTGCTTTGGCTACTCCTCCTACTCAAACGTCGGAAGTACACTCCATACAGACGGCTAACCCAAAGGCCAACCAGCAGCCCGAGGGGAAAAAAAAACAATGCAAGAAGAGTAAGGGGGATACGAAATCGAATGATAACACTGGCAAGGGCACCACAGAAAGGAAGAAGGCAAGGTATCCGTGCAACCTATGCGTGGAATACCACCCTACTCATCTGTGTCCTCGACTTGCGGAGGCCCAAAAGTTTGTCACACAACAACAACAAGCCGTGTTGACTAACCCTTTTCAGCATGGGAAAAATTTAACTCAAGCCTCTGCAAGTACCGAGGGGGGCAGCCAAGAAAACTGCCCTCTCCCAAACAATCCATCTTCCGCGAACGTATATATGGTGAAAAGTGACGCTTTCATTACGACTAGAGCACACAACTATAGTAAACCAAGTGCCTCTGATAAGGGAAAATAAGCCGAGGTCCCATCTCTTCCTCTACAGATTGAGAAGACATTGGGTGAAACAATAACGTGCATTCCAAAAGGTGCGTTCAAAAGGGCTTCTCACAATCCAAATGCAAGGGCCGCCCAGAACTACTCTATGGTGGAAGATTTATCCCAAACCCCTTGTGCTATGTCTGCTTTGGAGGTCCTCCAAAGTTGCCCTGCTCAGAGGAAAGCCTTGTTGACTGCTTTAGGCTCTACTGAGACTTGTAACCCGGGTACCATCATGTTAGATACGACT
>ML800953.1:337185-352935 GCA_009831015.1 Picea engelmannii | reverse complement strand
TTCTTTGTTTCTTTTCATTTTGTTTTACACAATTAGTTTGTTTTGTTACATTCTTTGTTTCTTTTCATTTTTCTCTACATAATTGAGAGGGATCACTATAACTTAGTGCAACTTCTAATATAGTGAAGCAAGCTCACATCACGGTAATTGTCTCTTGCCCTTCCTCTGCACCGGCTATCATCAGGTGTAAGACCAAGCTACAGTTGCAGGATTTTGTGTTCACTTGTACCATGTCAATTATGTTCATGTCAATTTCTTCTTCTATTCATCCATGAGTCTTTACTGAATAGAATTTTTCATAACTTGCAATTAGATATTTTTATCTCATTTCATACCTTTATTTAAAAATCATACAGCTACAGGAAAGGGCCTTTTTGTTTGTAGTCTTATTTCATTCCTCATACGAAGATTTCTCTTGTTTTGACCGAATTGAATCAGCCATTAAAATCTCCTGTTAAACCATTCCCATACCCTTACTGTTCCTCAATGACTATGCCCACGGTAATTCAACCTAATATTCAACTCAGGATATTTGATCAAACTAATATCGCTTTAAGTATTTTCAGCACAACCCTTAGAACCGCTAGTACCCGGGAAGAATTAGAACGTTCATGGGTGGCCATTGAACAAGATATCGCAACTCAGGAACTGTTGGAAGCCAGACAGCGGGAACGCAGAAACCTCCATTAGCTTCCCACACCGAAGGTTAATGAAATCCTTTATCAACCATTACTATACTTTCGGATGCCTTGACACTGTACTTTAAGCCTTAGTACAGACTCAGGAACAACAAAAGCTATAGGAAATTCTCCATATTTTTTGGTCTACGGGAAAGAATCCATCCTCCCAAATGGAATCTATATTTTGTCTCTTTAGCTGGCCCAAGATTCCAACAAAGAACCCTCATCGTCCATGCAACAATGGATGAACACTCTGCTCATGCTGGAAGAAGAGAGAGTAAAGGCTAAGTCAAAATTCTTAGCTCACCAATAGATAGTGAAAAGATGGTTCAATAAGCATAAGGCTAAAGAAAAATATTTTGAAGTAGGAGACTTAGTCCTGAAGTAGGACAGAGAAAATGAACATAAAGGGAAACATTCTAAGTTTCAGAATCTATGGCTTGGACCTTTCCAGATAGCTGAAAAAATCGGGGCAGGCACTTATCGGTTGCAGAGTCTGAGGGGGAAACCTGATGCCCTTCTAGTAAACGGTCAAGCCCTAAAACAATACTTCCAATACAAAAAATAAATAAATAAATAAATTGGGGCATGAGTTAGGGTCAAAGGAAATGAAGGAGGAACATAGATTCTGCTTTCTCCCAATGAATCGCCATTTGTTGAGCATTCAACACACCCTAAAAGTCTATGTTTATTATTTTTACTTTTTGGGTACGACTTGATCCTTTGCACTGTCTATTTTTCCTTCGGTATGAAACTAATACCTGTGCTTATTTTTCATATTTGTTTTTTCTAAAGTTTTCTTGAACATACAACAAAGAATCGTCTTAACCATTAAAGGGTATTTAACAACTACTTAAGGAATCGACAAGCTAAAGCTTTCCCCGGCGCGCTTAGGAATTTGACATCGATAAACGTTAAAGGTGATGAAAATTGTTTGAGAATTTTAAAATAGTTGAACACCGATCTTCATCGGCGTCGGCAGATGAAAGTCTTTCTTTTTACAATTGAACTTTGGCAGGGGTATCGTCGAAGACTGTCCCATTCGTCTTTGGGAGGAAAATGAAAAGGTAAGCATCATGGAAAGAGAAGAGCGGTATCACCGACTACTGACACCCGACGCGATTTTGGCATCGGGGGGTTACAAAATAAAATACACATTAAATTTTACTTTTTATAATGTCAATCCCCGACCTCCAAGCCAGAAATACACGACGTGATAAGAAGTTTTAACCCTCATATTTTCTAGGTATGATGCATTTAAGGTGTTAATAAAATCACGGATCATGCATTAGTTTCTAATCCATGAGCGAATCAAAAGAAATAGTTTAAAATTGTCGATACAATGCATCTGCCTCCGCACCTCCATCATCGACCATTTACAATTTAATTGCGGAGAACCGACGGTAATTTATTTTTGAAATACATTTATTACTCGTATTAACTAGTTGATATGATGGATAGAGACTCTCATGTTATATGTTGTTGAGGTCATTGTGCATGATCCTATTCTACACGACAAAGAGTTCAGAACGAACAGAGGAGCAGGGCTAACGATCCGGAGAAGTCGTCCAAAGTTCAGTGATTATTAAACAACTAGCCTAGAAAGCATTACAGGTATGTATCCACTCGTGGTGTTTCATGCTTCCTTTTATGTTCTCAACCCAACTCTTCTCTATACATATGTTTAAAGGTTGTTTTAATTGCATGAAAAATGCCTCCAAAGAAACCCTCCACCAGGAAATCCCCAAGGGCGCCAAAGCCGCAAGAACCAAAGTAGGAGAGGGCTTCTCCCCAGCAGTTGCAAGACAATTAGAATTCACCCCCAAACCAATGCCTATCATATCCAACCCTTGACCTTCGGGGACACAAAGGAAAACATTGGATCCAAAACAAAAGATCAAGAAGGAAGAACCCCTCGAGTATACCCTGCACAGTGATTCTGATACAAGGAAGCTCGATGATGTTGTCCTCCCAAACATACGTAGGGATTATCTACACATGGTGGAAAGATGAACTCCAATGTTTCCTTGCATTGAGATCCTAAAGTGGCTCATTAACCACACCGATCCACATAAATGTTTGATTAATGATGATAATGGTGGATGCGTCGAGGTTTTATTGCCATCAGAGGTTCAAAGTTACTACAAGTTCAGGGAGTCGTAAGAAAAGATGAGCACTAATTTCATTATGAGTTTCTATGCATCACATGATACCAGCAAAATCATGGCATCATGGTCAAGGGAAGAAAAAAAATTCATGAACCACACTGTCGGCTGGTACCCAATGGCCAATATAAGGGAACCATACATATACTTGATGGCTATTCTCTATAGTTTGCATGGGGAGAAAGATTTCTCTCGGTTTTCAGAGGCTTGGATGCCCCTAGCTTATGCGGTGGCCATTTTAGGCATGGGTTTCAATTGGGGTGCCATCATCTCCAAACAACTAAGCACCTGCATAGGACAAGCCTAGATGCCAAAAGAGGGGGAACACTGCTCCTTCTACATGGCCTCATATCTGTTAGACATCATTTGTGCTAGGAACATTTTCTCTAGAATGAACTTGAACTGGCACTCCTCGAAGCTCCCGGTCCATGTATACTTCAGTATCTTATGGGATAGCAGGTATAAAAAATCCTATGCCCTTATCCGTGACCAGTTTATTGCACGTATCTATTTTTTTTTGTTCAGGAAAGAGTGCCCTGGGCTGTCAAAAGAATAAAAAAAAGTTATATCCAAAATGGGTCACTAGTATCTAGATGAGAACGAAACCTACATCAAGGTTTTTGGAGCCATAGGGGCACCCCATTTGTTACCCATATATGTTCCTGACCGACTAGTGTTAGGGGAAATTTTCTACCAGACCATCCTGCAAGGATACAATGCCACTTTAGTAAAGGACAAGAAGTGGGCCTTCATCCCATATGGGTTTCATATTGGCTTCTACATGATCAAAGATACCATGCATGCTAAGTAAGAATGGTTGAGTCAACTAAAATTCTGGTTCCGCACCGGCTGATTTCACAAAACCGATCCCAAGGGATTGGTCTTACACCATGCATTGTAGGTATCATCCTATTGGCCTTATGCCCATGATCGATTCAAATATGAAATCTTCACCGAAAACACTCAAGATTGGGATGAAGTGACGTCAAGGAGGGATGATCCTCAAACAACTAGGTTCAAAGCTATGAGTTGGGAAGAGAAAGCGATGTCTTTGGAGCAGATAGCTCAAGAAATTCTCAGGGCTCGGGAAGGAACTGTAGCATCTGAACCTGACAAAGGAATAGGCGATCCCCAAGAGTTCATCGAGGCAACGATAGTTTATCAGGAATCCCCGGTACAAATCAAGGATTTCCCTGAAGTTAAAGCTACGAAAGGGATGGGTTCACTTTTGTACCAGCAAATCCAACTTCTAATGAAATGGATGCAAGATGATCCATACCTTATCATAACACCTGTGCTTCCAACTGGTACCTGAGGAAGAAGCCTGATGGTGCCGAGTGGCCCCAATTCCACAGACCTTGGGAACACCCATGGGTTAGGCAACACTGGATCCACAACATCGTTGGTCAACTCCCCTGTGGATAGGAAAATTCAAACAGAGACAGGTCGGGTGTCAATAGAAACACGAGAACCTAATCCCCTCAACAAACTTATACATATATATAGTGACAATGAAATCCTGAAACCATATCACGACTCCCTTGTGTGTGTTCAAGAGGAAAAGGGTCACGAGAAAGTTTCCTCCCCTGATCCCAAGGTTCAAGACGAGGAGGTCTCACAAGAGAAAATAGAAGCTGAAAGACATCTCGGCACAAAGGAACCCAATGAATCAGAAACCGAAGTATATCTGAATGACAAGACCAAACCGAAGGAGGCAAAGAAAGGATTCCTGCAAAAGGAAATTGGCAGTTCTTCAGCCGACGAGAAAATATGTAATGAGTGTATGCCCGACACCTCCATTTTTCACAACACTCAAATCCCTGATGAGTGACAAGTAGGAGTCAAACCCACAAGGTACAATGATGAAGTTCGAGAGACTAATCTTGAACAAATATACACCACCGGTAGTTTGGGAAACAAACTAACATGGGGAGATCCACAGATACCGGAGCTAGGAGACGAGGTAGAAAATATCTATGCAATCTCCTACGATCAAAAGAGAAAGGCCATTGTTTAAAGGATTGCGAAGAAAAAAAGGATCTCGTTGGATCACTCCATCTTAGTTACTACAAATGAGAACTTGATCAGCACAACAGACGCCAAGACATCTGAACAAATCGGCATAGGAAAATCCCTCTCAGATGACACCTTGGACAGAGCCAGGAGAGGCAAAAAGGAACTAGCCTCTTCCCTAAAGGAGCTCGAGCAATTTTTCCATCTTGTCAAATACTACAAAGGCGCCATGTAGACCACTGTGTATCTGAAAGGTGATTTCATAGGAGTTTACAATGCATTTAAGAAGGAGAGACACATGTTAACTGAAAACATAGTTGAGTTCCAAGAGAACACTCTCATGGCACTCGCAACATGCAAGGAGATGGAGTGATGGTATGAAAGGGCATAGAAAGTGGTAGAAAGACTCAAGTGCATTGAGGCAGTCCAGGAAGGCCGAGATAAGGAAAAACATGGCATTCAGATGATAGGCAAGAGTAGTCTTAATCGCATGAAGCAATCAGCCGAGTATTGGGATAAGATGTCTCAGGACCCACATCGAGAGATCCAAGGACAATGGACCAGGTGTAAGAAGCATTGGGATAAAATTAACAAAATAATGAAGGATGTCGAGCTCGCTGAGTTCGGCACCAATGATAATTTCATTGACCTGAGCGACATGGTAAAGATTCATGATGAACAAGATGTGTTATGGACCGAAGAGTTCTCGAAAATAGCCGATGCAAGGCCAAGGCAAGTGCGACAATACACAGAACATCCGATTAGAGCCCGAACCATGCTACAATAGCTGAACTTCAGTTTAGTAAAGTATCGGGCGCATGCACTAGACATCAGGGGAATATATGTGGCCCTCATGGAACAACACATATTTCCATGGGCTCAAACTTGTGAAAAAATGTTTGTCAGCTGGACTGAATATGAGAAAAGTCATCCTTTTCAAGAAGTATCTTGGGACGACTATTAAAGAAGCTGTTAGAAGATAACGCCACGTGGCAATTTTTGTTTTGTTTAAACTGTAATTAGCCGTTAATTTTGGTTAGAAATTTATATAATAAATAAAGACACTATCCAATGAGTAAAGGGTCGATGGTTGTTGTAAGAAATCTTTCTTTCTAGTTGTTAAGAATTATTTTGAGACTGTTATGAATTGAGAATTCCTTATGGACCAAAGATAAACTATTTTCATCAGATTCATGTGATTGGACTTGGAGAAGAACTACTTCCTATCCTGTTTCATGAATGATGTAGTAATGAGTAAGAGCAATTAATTATGTTGTCAATTTATCTGGTGCAATGTATTGATGTTCTTTGCTTTAATGATGAAGAAAAATTGTTGTGTTATTATGTAATGAATGGTTATGGTAGATGAATTATTTTTCTTTCCATCATCTTGTTGCATATGGGTTTTCTTTCTGATAGTTAGTTTCTCATATAGTAATTGGATGATCACATGGTTAATGTATTAGTACCAGGCCTATGGTATAGAGTAATTGTTTGCATGTTGAACAGCGGGTTATCCCAAGCTTAACCTCTTCCCCAGTAGTTAAAACTTAATCCTGTTGTTTGTCAAGTTGGTTTATACTGGCTTGCATCTCTCATATTAGCCCCACCCAAGAGAAAATACAGAAGAAAATAGTCCTAATTGAAGGAAGAGCCTTCACGAAGAAACACAAAGCCCATCGATAAATTGGCTGGATCTCAAGATCTGGTGAACCATTACATTTTAAACGCTGCAGAGTCTAATTGGGCCTCTGTGGTGATTTTGGTTCTGACTATTGAGTCAAGGTATTTAGGACCCATCAATAGAACACTGTGTTCAGACTTAAAGGACAAAGGGATGCAAACTCAATATGAAGTAATAATTTCTCCAAAGCAACTTTTCTTCAAAGTTGAATTCTCTCCCCTTTCCATAACTCAGAATTGGCTTCTTTATAGCCTTTAAAATGCAACTGAAGGGCCAAGTCGGAATGTTTCCAGTATATGGAAGACTAAGGATCAGAGATCTCCTATCATGACATGGAAACCCGACATTTAATTTTTATTTTGTTGCACAAATCTAGATGTATGCAAGTTGTAGTGGACCAGCCTATGTATACGCTTGTTGTATACGGTGCAAGATGCATACAAGTAGAAAACATTGTATTTTTGTGTATGGATTTATCAATCAGGGAAAGTGAGTCTGCATAGGGAAAAGGAATAAGGCCCTCTCTGCAAGATTTCTTAGGGTGAGGAAAATCTTTCTCTAACAGTAACCTTTGACGAGTCTAGAATATTCCTGGAAGCAATAGAAAGCCTATAAGGTTAGGAAATAACATAAAAAGACATGTCGACTCAAGATAATAATTTATACTAAATTATTATCCTCCAGAAGTAGAATTCGACCCAGTTAGGTCACTTGGAGGACTATAAATAAGAGGTCGCTAGAGCACATTTTTCACATTCACTCTCACAACTGCATAAGGACAAATGGTGCACATGAATGGAGGAGAGTTATAGTTGTTGCAATGGTGACTTAGTCTTTTTTTATGGTTGGAATTTCTACTTGGTCATGGTTTTGACTTTATACTTGGTACGCTAGCACTGGAGAGAGGTATGACACCTTGGTTGGCTATTGGTTCTAGGGTTTTCTTCCAGAACTATTTTTTCTATCAAGGTTAAGGTTCTCAAGGGTGGCATTTGTGCCTATGGTTGGGTGACAATATTGAGATATTGTCTACAGAGAAACAAACACACCTTTTATTCTAACAGGTTATGGGCCCACACTATCTTCGGACAGTATAACCACTAGAAGGTAGTTTGGGAGGATTTTCTCAATTGCAATTGCAGTTTTAGTAAAAGTTTTTTTTGCAACAATGAAACCCTAATGTTTGTGTCGAGGAACCTAAGTGAAGCACTTAACCTAATTCTTGGATAATCTAGTGTAGCCTAGCCTAACACACCTATTGGTACTCTCAGCAATCCATGACATTAATTTTGAGTTGTTGATCAAAGTCAAATGTTGACCATGTTAAAGAAGTCATGACTTACTCTTTGAAGTCAAAAAACAAGTTAGAAGAGGTATGACACCTTGGTTGGTTATTGGTTCTAGGGTTTTCTTCCAGAACTATTTTGTCTATCAAGGTTAAGGTTCTCAAGGGTGGAATTTGTGCCTATGGTTGGGTGACAATATTGAGATATTGTCTACAAAGAAACAAACACACCTTTTATTCTAACAGGTTATGGTCCCACACTATCTTCGGACAGTATAACCACTAGAAGGTAGTTTGGGAGGATTTGCTCAATTGCAATTGCAGTTTTAGTAAAAGTTTTTTTTGCAACAACGAAACCCTAATGTTTGTGTTAAGGAACCTAAGTGAAGCACTTGACCTAATTCTTGGATAATCTAGTGCAGCCTAGCCTAACACACCTCTTGGTACTCTCAGCAAGCCATGACATTAATTTTGAGTTGTTGGTCAAAGTCAAATGTTGACCATGTTAAAGAAGTCATGACTTACTCTTTGAAGTCAAAAAAAAAGTTATAAGAGGTTTCTAAATTCAGAGCATGGAAGAAATGGATTGACCTAATCCTTTCCATGAATAAAGTGTTGTATATCGTGAAAGGAAATATCATGGAACCACAGTTTGAAGCAGGAAAAGAGAAGGAACCTGAGAACATGGTAGTCATGAAGATAGAAGACCTAGCACTAAGAAAGTGTACGATGTGCTCAAGAGATATCTATTGAAAGGAACATTATGAGGTTTACCATTCCTCTAGCAGCTAAACCTCTGGTCCAACAAAGTCATTCTAAGGTATTGTCATAGTTGGGTAACAAAGGTATGTACCTATACATGTTCTTTTAATTTGTATCATTAGCATGAGTGTGTTTGCAGGGAATGTACAAGGGATCTTGTCCAAAGTAGTGATATTGGATTTATTGCATTCAAAATATCAACAAACATTCCATGTTTGACTTGATATATCTCTATCTTTTATGGCATTGTGAACTTCTAGTCAAAGTTATAAGCTAACTTTAGTCAATATCTTATAAGGTTGAGATCGTATTCTCTAACTCAGTTTTCTATCAAAGAAATCATATTGTCTTGGATATTTCCTTTTCTTCTTGTATTGTTCTAGGAAAGTACTCTTGTGAAATATGTTGACAAACCTTTGATGAACATTTTTTGTGGAAGTTGTAATAAAATAAGTTTATAAGGATGACACAATGCTTGCAACAATTGCCAGTTGGGAAGAAACTAGAATAGGGTTGTGACACTTTGCAGAGAGAAAAGAGAGGAGTATAAGACGAAAGCATGGACTCTCTCAAATAGACGGAATTGATTGCATAATTCCAAAAGCATGTAGTCTCAAAATAAAAACAAGGAAGTTCTAGATATTGCTCATTCATGCATGCAGCTAAGATTAAGAGGGAGATAATATGGTCCATTGAAGAATCTGTAAATACTTATAAATGGAAGCTTTGATAAATACAAGGCTATATTTGGGTCTAGAGGGTTCTCCTAGAAGGAGGGAAAAGACTATGATAATAACTTGTTCCAGTAACCAGATATACCTCTACCTGAGTCATTATATCTCTTACAATATCCATGGATTGGATTTTGCATCAGATGGATGTAAAGATCGTTCTTCTCAATAGAGTAATTGAAGAATAAGCATATGTAGAGAAACCTAAATGTTTTGAGGTATACCAAAAAGAGACCCATGAATGCACATGGAAGAAGACCTTCTATGGATTCAAGCAACTTGGTGCAGAGCCTCTCATGTACAGTAGAAGCATGGTGAAAACTTCCTATGAAAGAGGAAGTGTATCGAAATAGTCCTTCACAAGTCCAGGATAATGGATTGCAAATCCATGGAAAACACCCATGATGACAGATCTGAAAAAGTTGAGAGACTCTGATCCAGTAGAACCATCATTGTATCAATAAATGAATGGCTTGTTGATGTATTTGGAGAATACTCAGCCAGATATTTTCTTTGCTATGAAAATAGTTCCAGGTGGAACCTAGCCATGAGAATTGAATAATTGCAAAGAATTCCTTGAAATGTCTTCATGGCACGTTTGATTTATGATATAAAACTGATTGGATTTATCGATTCATATTGGGAAGGGATTGCAGATAACATAAGAAGTGCTTCTTGGATATGTTTCAGTTTGATCTTTGCCATGATATCATGGGCTAGTAAGAAATATAAGTCTGTTTCATTTAGCTCTATAGAAGAATATTATATTACATCTTGTGATGTTTGTACGTAAGCAGTGTGGCTCTGTAAGCTAGGTTCTAGACTATTTGATCAGGTGATGGATTCAATCATGATATATTGTGATAACCAGAGCCGTGTGAAGCTCTCAAAGAACTCAATGTTTCATGACAGGTCAATGGACATTGAGATCAAGTATTATTTTCTCTGTGATAAAGTACAGAGGGGAGAAGTGGTTCTCTAGTATATCTCCACTGATGAGTAGATAGAAGATATTTTGGTAAACCCTCTCTCCAATATGAAATTGTTTTGTACTTAAGGGACAAGATGGACTCATGGAGATGAATTCCTTATTGGAAAGGGAAGTGATTAATCCCCAGGTTGGGAGTGAGCACTGATATGTTATTGATATATAGACAATTATTTTCAAGTTTGGAAAATGGTCCAAGTTGGGAAGTCACTTTCCAGTCTAGAAAGTGGTCCAAGATTCTTGATGGGAAGTGATTTTCCAGTTTGGAAAATGGTCCAAGTTAGGAAGTCACTTTCCAATTCGGAAATTGGTATAGAACGGGCAATCATTTTTGTAACTAAAATGGTCTAACAGGTTATTGATGTATTATAGACAAAATTCCCCTTGTGGCCAATGTGGGGAAATGGTCTAAGACAGTCATTCTCCTTGGAAGTCACTCTGAGAATTGGTCAAGAAGAATCGTCTGCCTCTTTAGAAAATCATTCTTTCAAAGTTCACATTTATGAGTAGTGTCAAAGAATGGTACAATGTAGAAGGTTGGTGCAAGACAATCATTTTCATAGGAAATGATCCAGATAGTCATTCCCTAGGGAAGACTTATTCTCTCCAAGTTGCATTATGAATCATGCTGGAAGAATGGCCCAGTTAGGTTGAATGGTCCAGGCTCAACAATCAGGGACATTCATTCTGTAGGGAAGACTCATTCTCTCCAGGTTTCACTATGAATCATGCCCGAAGAATGGCCTATTTAGGTTGAATGGTCCAGGTTCAGAAATCAAGGAAAATTATTATTCTATTCTTGCGAAGAATATTCCATATATCCCATGGATAATGTTTAAATTTTTTAGGGAAGATGCTCTTCTAGATCTCCTAGATTTGAGTGGAATAATGGCCCATATGAGTTAGTTTATATCATGATATTGTTTATACAGGTTGATATCCGATGATATGATTATTGTAGAGACTGTATATCTCTGGAAAGTAGTTGTATGCTACAATGGTGGATGTGATCCATTGGTAGTGATTGTGTGTCACTGGTTAGTAGCAGTGTGCTACTGGGAGTGGTTGTGTACCACTGGATAATAGTTGTATACTACTTGACTAGACACAATTGTGTTCTATTGGATGGCATTGTACAAGTTGTATGCTACTATCTAATTTCCATGGAGACTACCACTAGTGTTGGAGATTATTGTCAACTAAATGGATAGTCAGTGTATTGATGTACATACATTCTCCAGGCAGAGAATGGTCCTGGAAGAAAAAATTGTTGGTGGACAGACATTCTCCCCATGGAGAATGGTCCAAGTTGATAGATTGTTGATGTATCATGGAATGACAATTTTCCTAAGGCATAGTTATTGGCCCGATTAGGTTGAATAGTCTGCCTCCTAAGGACATGACGTCCTTATTAGGGTGGTTGATATGAGACCAATATATTCTAAGGCATATGGGTAGAGATTTATATCTATGGTTCATAAGACCCGATTAGAAAATAGTCTGAGACTGACATTCATGTAGGAATGATATTTATATCCCATAGGGTGGATTTTAGCATCTAGGCGGACTGAAATTCTTCTAGGACATAGGTTTATATTGGAAGAATGATCCTTGTATCCCATTGTAGGGATTTCAACATATGTTGGGACAAGTATTCTTATAGGAGGCATGTCTGGATTAGAAGAATGGTTCTTGTATCACTCTATTGAGTAAGTGACTTACTCGACATCATGCACGATTACTCAGATGGAGTATGGCCTCAAGAGATGATGTACTTGATTCTATAAAATGATATTGATAGTGGTGATGTTGCTCGTAAGTTGATCTACATGATCATGAGATATCGTATGTGGCTATGATGATGCTACCGGTTGAATGGTTTGTTTGTGCTTAAGACCATTTACTTTAATACCTCCCTAGCTAGGAGGGAGTGTTGATATTATGGTAGTTGCGGGAGGTATTAACCTATTCATGTAACCTTTGACGAGTCTAGAATATTCTGGGAAGCAAGAGAAACCCTAGAAGGTTAGGAAATAACCTCAAAAGACAAGTCGTCTCAAGATAATAATTTATATTAAATTATTTTCCTCTAGAATTAGAAGTTTTCAAAGTTAGGTCACTTGGAGGGCTATAAATAAGAGGGCATTAGAGATCATTTGTCGTATTCACTCTCACAACTGCATAAGGACAAGTGGTGCACATGAATGGAGGAGAGTTATAGGTGTTGCAATGGTGACTTAGTCTTTTTTTATGGTTGGAATTTTTTCTTGGTTATGGTTTGAACTTTCTTCTTGGTATGCTAGCTCTAGAGAGAGGTATGATACCTTGGTTGGCTATTGGTTCTAGGGTTTGCTTCTAGAATTATTATGTATGTCAAGTTTAAGGTGCCCAAGGGTGGAATTTCTGCCTATGATTGGGTGACAATATTGAGATATTGTCTATGGTGAAACGGGCACACCTTTTATTCTAACAGGTTATGGGCCCACACTATCTTTGGACATTCTAACCAGTAGAAGGTAGATTGGGAGGATTTGCTCAGTTTCAATTGCAGTTGCAGTCAAAGTTGTTGTTGCAACAATGAAACCCTAACCCTCATGTTGAGGCATCTTAACTGAAGCAGTTGACCTAATTATTGGATAAGCTAGTGTACCCTAGCCTAGCACACCTCTTGGTACTTTCAGCAAGCCAAAACATCAATTTAGAGTTGTTGGTCAAATTCAAAGGTTGACCAAGTCAAAGCAATCATGACTTACTTTATGAAGTCAAAAAACAAGTTAGAAAAGGTTTCTAAATTTAGAGCATGGAAGAAATGGATTGAACTCATCCTTTCCAAGAATAAAGTGTTTTATATCATGAAAGGAAATATAAGGGACCACAGTTTGAAATAGGAGAAGAGAAGGAACCTCAGAACGTGGAAGTCATGAAGATAAAAGACCTATCATGAAGAAAGTTTATGATGTGCCCAAGAGATATCTATTGAAAGGAACATTATGTGGTTTACCAATCCTCTAGCAGCTAAACCTATGGTCCAACAAAGTCATTCTAAGGTTTATTTTCATAGTTGGGTAACAAAGGTATGTACCTATACATGTTCTTTTAATTTGTATCGTTAGTATGAGTTTGTTTGCAAGGAATGTACAAGGGATCTTGTCCAAAGTAGTGATATTGGATTCATTGCATTCAAAAGATCAACACACTTTCCAGGTTTGACTTGATATATATCTAGTTTTTATGGCATTATTAACTTCTAGTCAAAGTTCTAAGCTAACTTTAGTCAATATCTTATAAAGTTGATATCATATTCTCTAACTCAGTTTTCTATCAAAGAAAGCATATTGTCTTGGATATTTCTTTTTATTCTTGTATTGTTCTAGGAAAGTACCCTTGTGAAATATGTTGATAAACCTTTGATGAACAATCTTTGTGGAATTCGTCATAGAAGAAGTTTATAAGGATGACACAATGCTTGAAAAAACTACCAGTTGGGAAGAAAATAGAACATGGTTGTGACACTTTGCAGAATGAAAATAGAGGTGTAGAAGACGGAAGCATGGACTCTCTCAAATAGAGGGAATTGATTGTAGAATTCCAAAAGCATGCAGTCTCATAATAAAAAAAAGGAAGTTCTAGATATTTCTCATTTAGGAATGAAGCTAAGATTAGGAGGGAGATAATCCCCAATGATATGGTCCATTAAAGAATCTGTGAAGACTTATAAATGGAAGCTTTGATATATACAAGGTGATATTTGGGGCTAGAGGGTTCTCCCAGAAGGATGGAGAAGACTATCATGACAACTTGTTCCAGTAAATAGATATACCTCTACCCGAGCCATTATATCTCTTACAATATCCATGGGTTGGAGTTTACATCATATGGATGTAAATATCATTCTTCTCAATATAGTAATTGAAGAAGAAGCATATGTAGAGAAACCTAAAGGTTTTGAGGTATACTAGAAAGAGACCCATGAATGCACATAGAAGAAGACCTTGTATGGATTCAAGCAACTTGGTACAGAGCCTCTCATGTACACTAGAAGCATGGTGAAAAATTCCTATGAAAGAGGAAGTGTATTTAAATAGTCCTTCATAAGTCCAGGATAATGGATTGCAAATCCATGGAAAACTCCCATGATGATAGATATGAAGAATTTGAGAGACTTTGATCCAATAGAACCGTCATTGTATCGATAATTGAATGTCTCGTTGATGTATTTGGAGAATACTCAACCAGATATTTTATTTGCTATGAAAATAGTTCCAGGTGGAACCTGGCCATAAGAATTGAATAATTGCAAAACATGCTTTGAAATGTTGTCGTGGGACGTTTGATTTATGATATACAACTACTTGGATTTATCGATTTAGATTGGGAAGGGAGTGCATATAACATAAGAAGTTCTTCTTGGATATGTTTTAGTTTCATATTTTCCATGATATCAAGGGATAGTAGGAAACATAAGTCTATTGCAATTAGCACTGTAGAAGAAGATTATATTATATCTTATGATGCTTGTACATAAGCAGTGTGGCTTTATAAGCTATTTTATGGATTGTTTGATCAGGTGATAGATTCGACCCTGGTATATTGTGATAACCAGAGCTGTGTGAAGCTCTCAAAGAACCCAGTGTTCCATGATAGGTCAAAGTACATTGAGATCAAGTATTATTTTCTTCGTGATAAATTCCAAAGGGGAGAAGTGGTTCTCTATTATATCTCCACTGATGAGTAGATAGAAGATATTTTGGTCAAGCCTTTGTCTAAGATGAAATGTTTGTGTACTTAAGGGACAAGATGGACTCGTGGAGATGACTTCCTTATTGGAAAGGGAAGTGATTAATCTCAAGGTTGGGAGGGAGCACTGATATGTTATTGATATATAGACAATCATTTTCCAGTTTTTAAAATGGTCCGAGTTGGGCAGTCTCTTTCTAGTATGGAAAGTGGTCCAAGATTCTTGATGGACAGTGATTTTCCAGTTTGGAAAATGGTCCAGGTTAGGCAATCACTTTCTAGTTTGGAAATTGGTCTAGAACGGACAAACATTTTTGTAACAAAAATGGTCCGACAAATTGTTGATGTACTATAGACAATGATTCCCATTGTGGCCAGTGTGGGGGAATGATATAGGACAGTCATTCTCCTTGGAAGTCACTCTAAGAATTCATCAAGTAGGATGTTCTTCCTCTCTGGGCAATCATTCTTTTGAAATTCACAGTTGTGAGTAGTGTCAAACAATGGTACAATGTAGAAGTTTGGTGCAAGACAGTCATTTCCATAGGAAATGGTCCAGATAGCATGTTAAGCCCTAATATTGGCTCATTACCACTTAATTGGGGCATATTAGATTAGTAATGTTATTTTATTTATGTCAGCTTTAGGCCATTAGTTGTAATTTAGATTAGTAATGTTATTTTATTTATGTCGGCTTTAGGCCAT
>ML800953.1:303292-319749 GCA_009831015.1 Picea engelmannii | reverse complement strand
GCATACTACATGTTCACTATTCCAAGCAAGGACATGAATTTGAGAGATAATAAAATTGGAGATTTGGCATATTGTTACAATTTTCTTGGAAGCTAATTATATGATACTTTTGGTGTAAGGTTGAATTGATCATATCATAAAAATTGAAGTGATGAAAGGTGTTCGTAAAAAATATCTCATTTTGTTATCTTTTATTATATTTGAATCTATGTCCTTTTGAAACGATGTGATTGAAAAGACCTTTTTTATATATATTAGGAATATGATGATATAGGAGTATCCAAGGAATGTTTAAAACTAAGTGTCAAAAGTGTGTGGAAAGATAAACTATTTTTAAAAAATGCTAAAATATACGTGCTAAAATATTTATTTAAATTTAATAATTAATTTGAACCTTTTTATTATTAGTGTTAGGGAGGAAATTGCTCTTGTGAGAGAAAATTGTTTATGTCCATATATGTTTATATAGAGCAAACTACTTAACCCATAAATTTTATCGGTGAAAAAATAGGTTGTTTGTCCTTTTTCCTCTTAAAATGTGTTGTAGTTACATTATAGCATGTAGAGGTGTAAAGTATGGGGTTATTATGATGTCACCTATACTATTATGC
Organism: Picea engelmannii; assembly: GCA_009831015.1. Classification (NCBI taxonomy): domain Eukaryota; kingdom Viridiplantae; phylum Streptophyta; class Pinopsida; order Pinales; family Pinaceae; genus Picea; species Picea engelmannii. The sequence goes on along the minus strand of ML800953.1, from coordinate 319,138 downwards.
ACATTGTTGATGCTTTTGCTTTGACAAATTCTTATATATATTTATATTTTAATATATTTTATTTTCTAAATTTAATGTTTTAAGTTTTTATTTTAATTATGAAATGTTAATTTATTTGCAAAATATTAGATAAGTGGGAAGGATAAGTCAAAATATAGGAACATAAAATGAAGTGTAAACTTAAAGTAAATGAAAAAAATTTAATTTGTTGGATTTTTGAGTTTGTCTCTTAATCTTTATTTTCAATAATCTTGAAGTAAGGATCGATTTTTTTTTCGATATTTCTTATTAAAAAACTATTTGGTTTGATTCTGGAAAGAAAAAATATTTAATAGATATAATAAATGAGATAAAGAACAAATTGACTTCAAAGATCAACATGCCACCATTGAGCATCTTTCCACCCTTAGAGTTATTGTCGAGCACTGTAGTTGGCCATAAAGAAGATCCCATTTGTTGTTTTGTGGATTTGAAAAAATCATTCACCAATATGCATAGAGCCCAGACATGAAAATATTAGAAGAAATAAGGGTAAAAAATGAATTTGGCTTAGTGTTTTTGCCTATTTTTCAAAAAAGAAGAAGAAGTCCAAATAACCTGATTAGGTGACTCCATTTTTTTCGTTGTTAACTATCCAATTTTGACATAGTTTTTTTATAATGCATGAGTACATAAAATGTAATAGTGCTTCACTTATTTTTCATAAATGTTTCATGAATCTAACCTAGATTTATAACATAATATATTTTGAATAACATGTTGTCACCACATACTAACCTAGATTTATACTTTTACTCATAATTAGCCCTTTTGAGCCCTGTGTGTTTTGATTAATCTCTACAAAAAATACATTGATAAGAAGAAATGTAATATTGAATGGTCAAAGGAAAATACATATGATACTTGAGTTAAACAAAGATCCATATTTTTCCTTGTCCTTTTTAGCATCTATATTGATAAAACTGAACAATGTTTACAAGAGGAGACTACTGTGTTGGTATTAGCATTGTCATTCTTGTTGTCATAATTCTCTTATATGTCAATGGGTACAATCTTATAAATACTTAGTTATTAATTTTAATTTATAGAATTAGACTATCTACAAGAGTCATTAATGGTTGGAAAGTTTACTATGGTCATGGAAATAGATGTAGAAATGTTACACTTTGGGATAGGGTAAAAAAAAATAATTTTTAGTCCTTAAGTTTACTTTATATCCTTGCTATATACCTTGGATTTGAAATTTCTATCACATACAAGATATCCAATCATAAAATATAATTTTCCACACTTTATTAATATCAAAACATTTAAGGTAGGGAGACAACTTACAATTGATCCTTTTATAAAAGGAATCCACTTTTGTTCTCTTGCCTCTTCGAGGGAAATCCTCCTAATGAGATAAGATCCAAATACAATAAAATCCACACATCCCATAAGGAGGAATCCGTCCTTATCTATAACTAATTAAGAGACCCTACCTAATGAGCATTCTTTAATGAGGCTCCATTACATTTATTCTATACTACTATAGAGTACCTTATTTAATAGTGGACCTAGTCCAACTTGCATTGAATGACATCTCATAAGGAGGAATCTGTCCTTATTTATAACTAATTAAGATACCCTACCTAGCATACCTTCTTTAATGAGGAACCATTGCATTTTTACAATACTAATATAGTGGACCTAGTCCACCTTACATTGAATGGCCTCCACTATTATTACCATGTTATTAGCCCTTCACCCCCCATTACAACCCTAGGAAGGATCCCAACAATATCTATGAAGTTCAAGGACCTACAACCTCTCTCATAAGACTTAGAATAAAATTGAAAAAAAAATGATCATCTATCATTTTAAAAGTAATGTAACATCTGTTACCCCATTCTTTTGATTTAAGTTGGATTGAATTTACTTATGCATACTTTAGTGAAATAATCACATATTTAAAATATAAGCATAACTCATTAACTTGAGAAAGGAGCAAGGGTAGACTCCATGTTATTGATTAAACTGAGTAAGAACCATCACAAACTTATAAATGCATTAGGTAGAGATCAAGAAGTAACATTAAAAAATACAATCAAAATAATAAATAAATAATATTAATTTTTATATTTTTACAAAATTTAAATATAATAGTTGAAAAGATAATGAAATCATTAATAAATATAATATTTGAAAAGACAATGAAATCATTAATAAGTAAAAGTTGAAATAATATAAATATTTTATCAATCTTAATTTCAACATTTCAATCTATTTTTGCAATATTAAATGTTAAAATGGAGATCAATATTCATAAGTTTTATAGTGAAGTCGGTAGCTAGGCTAACCAAAAAAAGCTCCTTGATATGAGCACATTTATAATAATACAAATATTTTATCAATCTTAATTTCAACATTTCAATCTATTTTTGCAATATTAAATGTTAAAATCAAGGTCAATATTCATAAGTTTTATAGTGAAGTCAGTGGCTAGACTAACCAAAAAAAAGCTCCTTGATATGAGCACATTTATAAAAATTGTGATATAAAAAAAAAGGTGAAATTGAGGATGAAGATTATTTCTTTTTAACATACTCCACATAACTTTGGGTAATTTTATAACTTTATAAATATTCATTAATTTTTTTTGGCTCACATAATGATGTAATAATGATGTAATGGATTTAGTTCATTCAAATATATTTTCCAATTTTATATTTGATTAATAATAATAAAGAAATCTAAACATTATAAGATTTGGAATTTATAATCATTAATGAAATTTGGATATAATGTTTTGGGTAAATTATAAATTTTTATAGCTAAAATTGTATTTTTAAATATATAAATGGATTCAACACCCAAACCATATTACATCCAATTTATACAATTTTAATAAATGATATCTGAAAATCAAAAGATTCTCCGATTTTTAACTGAATTCTAAACAAAAACAATAAAAAAAATCCAAATCATAACCTATTTAAACTACTACTTAATAATAAACATCAAATTTCAAATTAATATATAATGTAATCATCTAAAAATTATTAAAACAAACATGGACAAATTCAAAATGCTTTCTCTAACCAAGTTGTCAATGTTATGGCAAGGCATACCTTGGCCACACTATGACCACCAAAAAATTGACCAAATTAGTAGCGTTATGGCAAGTGAATCTTAAGTGGCTCCAACTCCACATAAATATTTCACTAATTAAGTTAATTTTCATGAAAATGTTATATACAGGGTTAGTGGGTCTAATGGTTAAGAACATGTGTTTCCTCTTAAAATGTTACAAGTTCAAATCCAAAGTGGGGTAGGGCCAGAGGGGAGTAGGGTGTGTATACCTTCACAGAGGAAGGTCCCTTGTCCCACAAACAAGAGGATCTCATAATTATTATTATTATTATTATAGTTTATTACAAACAACCACCTCCAACTAAACTTTTCTTCTTATCATTGGGTGTGGGTCGGGTTATAATTAATAGATGGAGACCCCACTCTTGAGTGCCACAAACAAATATTCCAATTGGATAAGTCTTTCAGCAAATAACTCCCAAATATCTTTAGTGGTCTTTGGTATTATTACGCTTGTTGTGAGAAGGTGAGATGTTCTTAATTCCATTTTCTCTTATTTATGATGCGGACTCCGGAGGAGGTGTGGTGAATAGAATGTTGGGCAGGCGTTTTGACGAGAAAAGGCAAGGCTGACCGGGAGTAACCGGTGCGCCGCCGGCGGAGATCTACCAGACTTCCCGGCAGCGAAGTCGCCACCGGCCATATGCTCTCCACACATGCGATCTCCTTTCCAAGCATATCTATACATGTGCGAGGAGGAAGTTAAGGATTTTGGGACTGGTTGGTGATTCAAGGGTTCTTTGTGTGGAGAGCTCTGTAGGTTTATCGTCGCTAAAGTTGGGTTATCCGACTGGCGAAGAATCGACCAACCTTCAGTTTCGGTCTGAGTTTGTTTGGACATCCAGTCCATTCCATTCTGTATAAGTTTTCTGTGCAGGAAAGAGAGGAGTCGATGAGGATCCGGAACCGTTCCTCAAGCTTTGTGTTTTCCGTGCGAGGGTCATGTGAAAAGAAGGCAGAGAATCGTACATTCACAGATGAAGTAGAGGATGAGGAGGAGAAGTATTCTCTTCCAATGGTGGCAGCTGCCATGGGTTCCCAGCAAGCTCAGGACGATGATACAATTCGTGGAAGTGGAACGGGGATGAGGACAGGGATTGACCGGCGCCGTGGCCACAAATGGAGAGATATATTGCTCAGATGTACAACTGGAAATCCTCAAAGCTGCGGGGCCATTAATGTAAGTACCTGATCTTACTTTGATAATAGTTTTCGTGTCTCATAATACCTGTAACATAAGATGGTTGAAAAAAGTAGGAAGCTAGATTCCTGTTTTTAAGTCGCTTTTTTTAAGGACCTCTTCCTCTGGCTTGCCTTCTCGGTTCGGGAAAGAAGGAAGAGGAATTCTTATATACACAGTTTGAGTGAGTACACAGTTTGAGTGGGTTTAATGAGAAGAATATATGTTTTTTTCTTGAAGAAGTCACTTGTGGGATACAATATTTATATCTCAAATGGATTTAATGGTGGGTACAGTATGTATACTTCAAATCGCTGAACTGAGAAGGTATTTTTTCCCACAAACAAAGGGTTTTGTACTCCAAGTTAATGTCTGCCTTCACCGTGACCTTTTATATATATATGGTTAATACCCAGTGAGCTCCTTCTTCCCTCTCATGTTCTATTTGCAGATCACATATTCCTGACCAATAAACAGGTTTGGTCATGCTAATATTCCTTCTAAGTTCTGCCTCTTTCTAGTCCTGATATGACACAGGAATTAATTAAATTTAGTTAATCTGGGTCGGGAAAGGATACCCCATACACTGAAAATGGAGGTTGTAGTGCAACTGAACGGTACAGACTGAGCTTCTGTCTCTTATTTCTCAAACCCTCATTTCGCCTTAGAGCTGGTGCAGCATGCTATAAAGAAACTTGTCAGGGCGTCGAAGATCATCTCATCTAGACCTTTAACTCTTGGTTTCGACAACGCACAGTCGAAAAATGTAGAATTATTATGAGGGCCGCTTTAGTGCCGTACTATTCCTCGACCGGACCGATTTCTTCAACAACCCAAAAATGCAACCCCCGTCTACAACTACCTAATGTTGAGAAGCTCTATAAACCGTTAAATCCAATGTGTCAAATCCATAAGCGCCCCACTTGATTCTTGTCTCCAATCACCATAGGGTTTTCCAGGGAAATAGGATGGATAAAGACGAAATAATGGATGCTATCAGTGAAGAACAAGAAGTACAGGCACCGCATTAGGTTAATAAATTTATATTCGACTCCGCCAAGTTGGTACTTCATGTAGATGCGAATATTCAACACGAAGAAAAAGCGGTATCAGAATAGAATCGAAGTGAATGTCAGATCTGCAAGGTTGTATATAAGAATTGTTTTTATAGAAGATTTTGTTCTGTAAAAACGCTACAATGGCTACTAGATTACTGAAAATGGTTTAGGTTTCTTCTCGTCTCTGTGCAGGTAGATTCATGGGAAGGTGAAAACCCCAAATTCAAAGGACACAAGCTTATGAGGTGCCTAGATTCAATGTTCCTAAATCACTTTGACACCAACTATTTTTCGATGTAGGATTGGTGATGGTTGCTACCATGCACGTTAGGAATCCTATGATTCAGCTGAATTAACTGATGTCAATACTTCCATATGTTGTTCAAGCTTTCATGCTTAATTTCCATTGTTTTTTCTTGCAGAAATGAAGGGGATAAAATCGGCTTCCTTGAAGACGAAGGTATATTGTCTGCTGGACTGATTAATCATCAGATCAATTTAACTTCGATGGGTGTGCTATTTGCAATATTTTAATGAATTTAGATCATTGCAGTGGAACATAATAGATGTTGGGTGAGAAATTTACAGGTAAGAGTCGAGGAGTAGTTGAAAAGGAAAATATATCAGAGAAAGCTGGGATAGCAAGCGACTACAGAGAATGTGGTTCGCCAAAATCAGGTCAGTTTGAGAGTGATTTCATGTCCAGGAAGCGTGAGCATGAGCATTTGGTTGATAGAGGAGAGGTGTGCCCCATCAACATCAACAAACGAAGGAGGACCAAAAAGAACCGAAATATTCGCGATGACATCGACTGTATAAATGCATGGAAATCTGGTGACAAAAAGAGTTTTACAATCAGCGAGGAGGAGCAGATTATAAGGAAAGAAAAAACGAAAGCGCTTGAGAAGCCCATGACCAATACTGATAGTTATGTGGGTTCTCAGTGCAGGCGCAGGAATGGAAGGGGTTGGAGGTGTTCGCAGCGAACTCTTGTAGGTTATTCCCTGTGCGAGCACCATCTTGGCAAGGGCAGGTTGAAGAGTATTAACAGCGAAAACGGCACAGTGTTTATAAATAATAATAAGAAGGTTAGAAARTTCAAAGAATTTAGAAAGTTCAAAGAATTGAGCGTGTTAGATGCTTCTTCTTCTTRGGGTGAAGTTGAGCTTGATCATCATGACAAAATGGATTCTTGAAATGGATTCTTGAACCTCATAAGTTGAACTGTATCAAGCTKTGTTCCGAGTGTCAATCAATGAAGGAAGAGTCAATTGTGTGSTTCAGAATAATGTTATGAATAGATGTTTTGGAGTATTGCTGCGMAAAGTTGTTTTTATATCAATTATGGTGGCCATGATGCGATCTGCACCATTTTGATGGATAAAATGTTACATTTTTATATAGCACGTTCTAAAGTTGCAATGCAAAACCTGCATGAAAAACTGATTACAATGCCCGCTTGTGCCTACCTAACTTTTCTCAATTTGTCAGTCGAGGAGAACAGTAAAAACAAAGACTTTTATATTGTTCAAGTTTTGTGTTAAAAAATAGTAAKGTAACAATTTTTAAAGTTATAAAAATAGATATATTTGTTTATTAACTAATAGAATAGGTACAAGTTTAAACTTGCATATTAAAAAGTGTCATATGCATAACGAATAGTATAAGYTACATCTTTGTAGATATTAAYATTTAAATTGAAAATGATTTTTAATTATTAAAGTGAACTTCCTATTATAGGAAAGTGTCCACTTTGTAATTTTGTAAGAAGATATTAATATTTAAATTGAAAATGATTTTTAATTATTAAAGTGAACTTCCTATTATAGGAAAGTGTCTACTTTGTAATTTTGTAAGATTAAAATTAGTTTGTAAACATAAGTTTCAAGATTATTATCATTTTAARGAAATAATATGAGAATGAATTCATTTAGAGGGAAATGATAATGGCAACAATGATTGCATATAAGTATGTATCCTCATTCATATACATATATTATTAGTTTGTTACTTTATTCTTTATATTTGTWTTCTGTTCATATTTTAAAAGTTTTTTCATATTTTAATTTTTATAAARAATTTAAARCACATGTTTCATATTAATGAAAATACATAATGAAGTAKATCATATATATAAAAAAAWTKGTAACCAATTAACATWATATATTAATTATTAAAAAATATGTYKAGTAATTTTGTTAGAAATAGTWAAAAAAAATAGTGATCATCTTAAAGGAGTGTAGGAGTAATTAATTACATAACATTTGAGTAATGATACACAGAGGTTTRACATAATTTGTATGAGCATCAATACATTATAGTTATASTATARGTRTGGAATAGCACAACCAAATTAGTGTGGGAGTGTAGGAGTAATTAATTACATAACATTTGAGTAATGATAAAAAGAAGTTTGACATAATTTGTATGAGCATCAATACATTATAGTTATAGTATAGGTGTGGAATAGCAAACCTAAATTAGTGTGGGATGTACATTGTGATGACTAGTGTTAGCATAGATAATATAGAACRAGTCATTTGTCRCAARCACAYTRAAATTCTTGTGGTGCAACCTSTCTAAATATGATTTAATTGTACATTAAGAAGTTTTGGATGYATTAATATCCATTGCACTATTTGGTATGYTCTTTAAGCCCCACACATGCCTTAGCTAAATTAATGTAAAGTGCATTCCCACATTTAGATATCTCAATGCTAGATTAGTGCTAGATTAGTRCATGAAATAATAAAATTCATATTGGATTACATATTTCATGATCTCATCCCATCTATTCTACTTTCTTGAATTTTTATAAATTATTGTAATATATAATATGATTAAAAAGAAATGTTGTGTCTTCCCCTAGTTTATTTGTATTTGCCAATGACATTGTAAGATGTTGATTTAGAGTGAGTGTACAAAGTTGGTGGACCTTTAGATGTAATGCGAATTCTAAAAAACTTGCCTCATTTTATTAAATTATAGAACATGAATGCATAGGCTTGTGGAGACCCAAACCTACTAGGTCACTTGACATTTAGGCTAGTTCAAAGCAATATGTGTGTGTTTTACTTCACCAAAATGCGTACACATTTTTCCTAAATATAATTATTTTTTCTTCAAAACAATATCTGTGTGTTTTACTTCACCAAAATGCGTACACATTTTTCCTAAATATAATTATTTTTGCTTCACCTAAATCCATACTTGTTTTTTTTTGTACATAAGAAAAGCACTCTCTCCATAAGATGTGCACATTCTTAACATATAGAAACATATAGACACAACTTGAAAATTAATATTGCACTAGTATAGATTGTACTCGACATGTAGTATGGATTTTACTCTACATGTCTACAAACTTTTTCAAAGAAATGGAAGTATTAAGTCCTTAAAATGATGCACATGCACAAACATACATTACATTTTGCAAATAAATTTAAATACTATTATTAGAAAAAAATCAATTTTCACATACTTCATATATATTTTTCATTATAAATATAATTTACATTTTCTTAAATCTGATTTGATATTCTACATTCTTCATACATCATCTACAAATTTATTTTGCATGTACCTCAAATCATCTTCATCTTTCTAGGGATTCTTGTTTTTTCAATTTAATGTGGAAACTAATGATTTTTCATTAGTGCCTAGGCTATTCAGGACTAAGGACCATTTCTACCTATTGACATGTGACTTTCTTCAAAGGAATAAGGACCATTTCTACCTATTGACATGTGACTTTCTTCAAAGGACTAAGGACCATTTCTACCTATTAACATGTGACTTTCTTCAACTCAAAGTAGCCATGATCCATCACCACTATACCTATTAACATGTAACTTCCTTCAACTCAAAGTAACCATGATCTATTACACATTAACAATTTTGTTTAAATGAACCATGTTTTATTCAAAAGAAAAAGAAAAAGAGATTTGATTGAACACTTTTAATGTGTTAGATATGTCTTGAATATGTTTCTTCAATAAGTAAGGCATCTCACATTTTCCTGTTCTCTATTTGGCCTTGAATGGTGTGATGGAAATAATATTTAGATATATGGCACACACATTTTTAGTCATTTTGTCTTTCTATGGATGGACCTTATTTCCTAGAGCATGGTTCAAGGATAAAACATTACATTTTAGTCCCTAAAATTTAATTTTAAGGATCATGATCCATCCACATAGCCCTAAATAATCACAAAGAACCTACAAATGGAGTTTTTGGCTTGCAAGCAAGGTATGGGAATTGTTGGCACAAAATCAAGACTAGGGTTCTCGATAGTTACCAACAAAAAGATTACATTGTAGTCTAGGAATGTTGACATTTTCAACCTTTCGCAAGGTAAGGAGGTCTCACCTGAAGCTTAGCCAAGACTTGTATGATTAAGGGAGTTATAGGGAATATGTCTAACATATATATTTATATAGTATTCAGATCCATAATTTAACCATTGAAATCAAGTTGTGACAGTATTCAAATAATAACTAGAAAAGAATAAGAAAATACACAGTGGAAACACATATCCATGCATACCAGAAACAAACAACCATAAAATAATTTTTTAAGGCCCCAAATCACATTATTTCATTAAATGTAGGAGTATAAAAGACTTCATACACCTTAGATATGATAGATAACTTCTCTGAATACACAAATATTTAATACAATGTCTTGCACAATGAGATCTAACTCTTACACCTTTGAATGATATCCTTCAGGATTCATTACAGACTCAATACTTACCGCAGGTTCAACAACGGTACCAACTGAGACAACTACAATAACTGGCCATGACAACAAGAATCCAAACTATAAGGACAACAATAACAACAACAACCAACTAACCCACAACCAATAATAGTAGTGACATTAACCCTTTCCCTTTACATTTCCATTTTATTTATACGTGCAAGCCCTTGACAAAGTTGATTGACTAAATCAAATATGCTTTTCCATGCCCCTTGTATTTCCTTATCCTTCCCTGGTATTTGCATCTTTCATCAATTTCTAATCTTGCAGTTGTCGCACAGTGCATTTGAATTTTTCTACCACTTTCTTTATCCTTATCGCTTTATAAAAACAAAAGGACCAATAGGCCTTGACCACAATTTTTGACTCGCCTCGAGTCAGCCTTTATCTTCATGACCAAAGACCTCATCAAACAAAGGGCCCAAATCGGGGATGATCTACAAGGCTGGCGAAAGCTAACATAATTTTCCAAGTGGTCTTGCCACTTTTGCACCAAAATAGAGGAACCCACAACAAATTCTTGAGCTACAACAACATCTAGTTCTTTAAGTTTAGTAGCAAGAAGGGTTTTCCATTATGTATCCACCACAGAGCTCAATTGGTGCATTTGAACATATGCAGTCTAAAAGGAAGGATTGAACTCACAAAGTTCCTTATTCGTAGTATGAGTGGCTTCAAACGTTGCATCAAGATAATTTTCAGCTTCTTAAATTTCAATGAACTTAACATGTTGTGCAATGGGATATCTTATAGCCCATGCCTCCTCATTCATCTTCTGGATTTGAAATCTCAACTCTTCAGCTGGTTTATTTTATCTCTCCAACAGACCAACCTGTCATTTACCATGGTAAAAGAAAAAATTCACTCCGTGGTCTTGCCATGGAGGGAAGACCGAACGACATCCCCTTTCATGACCACTTGTGTGATCTTGTGTAGCATGGCCTTGGGTTTATCCTACTCTTTCATCCAAATGGAATCCATTTGTTGTTGTAGGTTGGTTGTTCTCTCTGCCAATTAGGACCAGGCCCCTACACGAAGTTCAATACATTGTGTTGGCGCAACATAAGCAATATCATCCAACAGTTGAGGGGAAGCCTGGAAGCCTACCATAACGTAGGCAAAGATTCTATTGATTTCCCAGACACATAATCAAGTGTTGATTCAACCTTCATGCAGAGGTCATGCTATTGATATCGGTCATCTGATACTACTTCTATGTCCTGATGCAATTGTTGGGTCTGTTGTGTTAACTCTGCATTAGCATGTTCTACACAAATAATGCATTGTTTGATATGGGCAATAGATACGCACATGATAGTTAGCAACTATGGGGTTGTCCAAGCTGCAAAATCTTCACTAGTAACGTACTGATCCACGAGAAAAATCGAAGCAAGTGGTTTCCCACTTGTAATTGATCTTTCATAGTAGTTAGAGGTACCAACACCATCAGGACTAGGAGAGGTATATTGAAAGATGTGAAAAAATCTTTCTTGAATAGTTGGAGGTAGCAATGAGACAACATACGTATTCTCCAAACACAACTTTAATATTTCATAATAGGAATAATAGACAGGGTGAGTTTCTAAACTTGTGATTACGACAGAAGTGAAGCAAGAGGGATGGCGTTGATAACAATAAGGAGCCTGGAAGACGATTATGGTGAATTTGTGTGGAACTAAAAAAATGACTTCAAATGCTTCTTTAAAATGAATACCTGTAAAGACAACACTTTCAAGAATGTATGAGAATTGTGGTAGCAGTACAATTGATTTGGGCAACATCTCTTCTTCAATGTCTTAATCTGTGGAGGTGTGCATTGTCTCTTTGTTCCTCCATTGGAACTAGGACCATTTGTAGTAGGTAGAGCCCCCCTCTATGAAATTGAGGGCATTCGATAGGACACCCCCGAGGCATTTTGAACCCACTTCACACTAGTCTAGGAAAAAACTTCTTTATCCAAAGCTTATTTGTCAAGATTTTAGGGAAACATGCGAGTATGAAACTTCTCAGGATCTACAACACGTGGTCGAACAAAGGTGTGATCTTTGTTCATCCCAAATCAGATCTTACTAGTGTGTCAATTAAGTAGTTCTTGGAGGATCCACATGCATTGTGTAACATTTACCAAATCATTATACCACCATATAAAATCATCATTGTTGAATGATACATTTGGAGAGTCGGTTTGAACCTACCAAGGTTCAAACCATATGGAAATTATACTATCTAGAGTCAATGCTAGCTCTCATCCATGTGGTGGCCTTTATTTCCACATATTGAACGCAACCAAGAGATACCCAAAGATTAAATACCCCCCCTTCTTGTGCATACACACACACATGTGACAACTCATTCATTATAAATTTGCACCAGTTGAGTTGTGACCCATGTGCATAGAAATCATTAACAAATAGAGGGTTGAACATGCATTCTCCCTTGGAATAATTCTCCATCACCTTTCCCACAATCAAATAACATGCACAACAAAATTTCTCATAGGTAATGTGTTCAATGAAAGCTATGCGGCCTCCATGATTGGTACCAAATTTATCATATAAATTGAGCTCACCCTTTTTTCAACCATGCTTCCTTGATCCTTGGAATCCTTTCATCACATCCTCTCCTTCCATTGATAACCACGTCAACTAATGAATTTCATTGACATGAATGGGATATTCTCTTTCTAACCATAGAGATCTGTTATGCACACAACTGATGAGAAATTTGGTACACCGAGAAACTTCCCTCGTGGTACCGAAAAATGTTAGATCTCGTAGGTTTATCAAAGTGGACTTCCTAAGTGGCACATAGGAAGTATTCCACTATAGCTTTGGTTTTGTAGAAGTAAAAGGAAAATAATCCATATATGCGTCAAACTTCATTTGGGGAAACTAGACCCCATCCGAGAAGTCGATGTCAACGAGCCATGCTTTCTCAACCTTGCTCTGTAAATCTCCCAAAATATCAACTTGGGGATCATGAATGCCAACAGGAATCACAAGCTTCACAAATGCACCCTGAGTAGTAATGGCATGACCCATGACTGTAAAGAATCATTACTACACAAGGATAATTGGAGGATGAGAACATTGAGGCATACACATAGAATTCTCAACAGGCTCCAGAGCTGAGTATACAAAAAACTGCATGATAGAACACAATGACTGTTACTAAAGAGACCAGTGATTTATTGAACAGAGTGGATATGGGACGTATGACCAAAACTAAAACTGACATTGATAGGAAACTGCGTATCTTAATTAACATTAAGACTAAACATGACTGACAAACATGGTGAAATCCAACTGGTGATTTGGGTAATAAAGAAACACAGATTTGACATGGAATGAAATGAGATAAAAATATCGATGAGATGGCGATTAATGAAAATTTTATAGGCCAACAATGAACATTAATAAATTCGAAAAAGAATCGACACAACCTCCCCGACCACAATGATATGACAAGGACTTAATAGACTAACAAGAACAACTAGACTCTAGGATTGATTGACATGTGGACACATCACTTCTTTATTGGAAAAATGGAAAATAACAAAAATAGAACTAAAACTTACTTACTTTATTCACTTCTTGTGATAGGAGTGCAGAGGAACTTTCTTTAATAAGCATAAAAACAGGGCTTCACGCGTGCACCATTCACCAACCCTAGATGAAGAACATCATGAAGTTATGCCAATTGAACAACTCCTGACTCCCAAATTTATGCAACTATGAATGGTCCAAGCCAAGCATCTGCAACTTCCCTAGATGTTTGTGGTACTTACTATCATAGAGAAATACTTGGTCTCCTTCGGTGAAAGTCTTGGTCTTGATATGTCTGTCATACCAAGATTTCCTCCTTTCCTTTTCCACAATCTGATGAAAATGTGCTAAAAACTTGGCTTCTTCCACTTCCAATAGTTCTACAGTAGAATTATCATCCATCATATGAGTTACTTGTGCAATGTATAATCTTGCAGTGATGAATTCAACCCGTACTACTAATTCTCTCCCATAAACCAGCTAAAAAGGGGTATACTTGTGCAACTTCTTGGTAGTGGTTCTATATTCCCAAAGAACAACAAGAACTCTCTCATCCCAGTCATCCTGATTAGTGCAACATACTTTAGTTGTACTATATATAGGGAGGTAATATGGGTTACCTAGGGAGGTACCCAATGGGAATGTGGTTATGTATTATTAGTGGAAGTCATTCAATGTAAGGTGGACTAGGTCCACTATATTAAATAATGTCCATTATGGTAGTTAGATATAATAAATGTGAGAAGACTTTATAGAAGGTTCTTGGGATATAGAGAGTGATATATAAAGAAGCGTAAGCAATGTATTGAAGAATAGTGAAGAATATTGTGAATGTATCAATAGTTTCTTGGGAAGTGTTATCCTTCCTTAAGGATTAACATATTGCGTTACCCTACCTCAAGGGTTTTCTCTATTTCTTATGTTCAATGTTTGGTGAATGGTTTGGATTATTATTTTTAATATTATTGGTTATTTATAAAGCATATTTTCATATCTATTCAGGAACTTAACAATTGGTATTAGATCACTTTCCTTTTCCAAAGAAGGGAAGAAATATTTGGATCATTTTGCAGATTTTTTAAAGAAAAAAAAAGGGGGTGGTGCACTTCATGTCCAGATCTAAAAATTTATGAGCATAGTTTTAAAAACCAAATTGGACATTTGAATTCCTCTCAGAAAAATAACCAATTTCGAAAAAACAATGGGCCGAAATGGAGTCCGAGAAGTGAAGTTATCAACATTTTAAATTCAACAGTTTTTCAAGATTTTTCTAGAAAAAAGTCGTGCTTTTGCAAAATAATTTTTTTTTATAAGACCTAGTTTTCTTTTGGGGTTATGGAAAGAAGGATAGTTTTTACTGGAAAAGATAATGGTCCTATTATTGAATAATTCATAAAACATATGAATTCATCAAGAAAATAGCATTGGAGAGATTTGGTAAGTTTATATTTAGAAGGTGATGCATTGATTTGAACATAGTTACCAACTTAATGATAACTGTGACCTCAAAATGAGAACTCTGGCCCAAAAAACCCATATTTTTGCATAAAAAACATCAAAATCAACCCCCAAGTCAAAAAGTGGTGCTACCGATAGCAACATTTTTTAAAACGGGGTCAAAATTACAACATTTTTCAAGCATGGCCTTCAAAACTTAGACAATAGTTCAGAAAAACCTTAAAATCAACACCTAAAAAACAAATGTTTTTTATTTTTTTATTCTTTTCAAAATGTTAAATTTTGAGATCATTTGAAATCGTATTTTTATCACTTGGTACCATTAAAACCAAAACCTCAAAATCGACCATCAAATTGAAAAGTACTGCTATCGGTAGCACCCATTCTAAAATTAGGGTATTAAAATGACACATTTTTATAATATGGTAAAGAACTCATCATTACTATAAACAAAATCATAAAAAAAACCCTTAAATGTTTACTTTTTAAATGTTATCATCACGCAAAACACAAGGTAATACATAATGCCATGAAAATATCACAATATACTTTAAAAATTCAACGTCACTTTTTAATAATTTTTTTCCTTTTAACAATAAAAAAGTAAATATAAGTTACACTGAATGAAACATAAATAGTTTCTTAAAAGTATTGTTATATTGACCATATTCAAAACATATGAGCTAAGAAATTTTATTATACTATCCAT
>ML800953.1:228654-243064 GCA_009831015.1 Picea engelmannii | reverse complement strand
TGGTTGTGTATCATTGTGAAGATTGTATTCTAAGAGAGGAGAATGTGAGAGGAAGAAGAGGGAGTTACAACTTGTGATGTAGGTTGTATCCCTTCATTTTGTTGGATAATAAAAAGGAAGGACCTGACAATTTCCCTGGTGGATGTGTAACACCCCAAGGATGAGCCCCTGCTGAATTGTAATTATGATTATAGGCTGGTGAGTCAAGTGATTATAAGCTGAGAGACTTATGTCTTTATTAGGATGGTGAGCCATATGATAAGGCAAATGAACCTGACTTTTGTATATGTAAATAAACACATATCATTAATAAAATTACATTGCTGCATGTAGACCCTCCACAAAGAAAGAGTTATGGGGGACTAAGCTCCACTAGGTGAGGAAGGGGCTAAGTGTCTAGGAATAGGGGCTAGGCTAGAGGGCTTACCTCTAAAGGAATAATTTTATATTATTATTTTCTAGAAGCTAAGGTTTGATATAACCATGTTGTCCTAAGTTCCTGGGGGGAAAGGGGGATGAGTATTAAGAGGAGCTCATGAAGATTTAGGGAGACATGTGCCAACCTAGGCATATGAAGGTTTAAGTGAGAAATTCATCTTGTTGGGGTCCTTCTCACTCACCAGTCTCACGATTCTCACGACCATCATGATACTTCACCATTGCATCAGAACTCTCACTAGGTTAGCCACTCGAGAAGAGAGCCATACTCCCCACTGATGGACGCGCCATGCAAACATTAGATTTTTCCTGTGTATTTTCTGTGAAGCCCAATGAACTTGTATTTTTCTTGAGTCATGTTGTGTCATAGCAGTTGGCAGTTGCTGCTAATGTAGTTTTGGCTAAGCTTGTTTTATTGTCATATTATGTGTCCATACCTATTTTTTGTGGTTGACTTCACCTCTGTGTTACCCGAATTTTGTTGTTGACACCACCTATGTCCGTTTGACATAAGATATGAATTGGATAAGCAGGTTGCCAGGCCTGTGAGAAACTCTCCTAGGTGAGAGAGTTTGTTGGGAAGTGATTTCTCTTGGAGGGAGTCCCGTAGCAGCTACAATACTCTGAGACTTCCAGTTGAGACTATTGCTAAAGCCCAAGGTAAGGGAGGTGTAGTAGCCGATGGAATTGTATTAGTGAAGGTGTACCCTCTTGGGGTGGAGCAGGTGTGTAGGGAATGAGGGTCTGTTGGTTGTGGTCATAAGTGGATCCTTGGATAAAAGATCCTTCATGTTTTTATGTGCAACTTCCTTGTTGTCCTTGCCAGGTCTAGAATTCGCTTGCCCGATGGAGTTTAGTCCTGGCTCGGGGGTGACCCACTACTGAGCGTGATGAAAGGGTGGTCTAAGGATGGGAGGTTCATGTAAGGTCTGGACGTAGTTGGTGGTCACCTATTAAAATATAAGTACCAATTCTTTGTTAGATGTATGTTGTGTATTTGTATTTGCATTATAATTAATGAGTAGTGCCTATATATATATATATATATATATATATATATATATATATATGTTTCATGTAGGTGTTAATTTTCCTTCTGCATGAATAGGTGTATGACTAGAGTATTGACGTGTGTTTAATTTCATTAGATAAATATATATTTATATGTGTGAATACCAGATGTTATCTATATCTTCTGGTTAAGTTTTATATGTGATTATTTCCATAAATTTACTCAGTGGCTTGGCCTAGACTGTTGTTTAAGGTCAGGAATGTCACATAAATGGTATCATAACGGTAAAGGAAAATAAAAGGTTGCTTTGGTAGCGTTAGCCGACCAGGGTTGCCGGCTGAGGGACGTTACAAATTGATATCAGAGTGAGGTTTCGACATTGAGCATGGATGGACCATGTTAGTGGTTAGCGAGACAATATTTCAAAGGGAATTATTGTCGAAAGGGACAAAATTGAATTTCAGAGCATTCCAAAGTGCCAAGATAATACCTTGTCCATGTTATGAAGATCATGAGGTATAACAGTTTATGGAATGGTGGAAGAGAAAAGAGACTATAGTAACTATGGGTTTGGAACCGCAAGGTTTGAAGTTGGGTCATGGGATCTATTCGGGAGAAGGATGATCCTTCACAACTATCAGATTTGGATAAAGGTGCATGAAGATTAACCCCTAAGTACTTCAAAATTCATGACTTCAACAAAGCTTATGTTTAATAGAGTAGAAAGGGTTGAAGCCGAAGTTCTGAAGTCCCAAAGAGGATCTACACCATAGATCCGAGGGGGGGGGGGAGTGTTTACCATTGGATTTGACCAAGGATGGATCAGAACCATAGGGTTAAGCTAAGAGCGGAAGGTAAGGAAGTTCGGGAGTTCAGCATTTGGGAGAAACAGGGTATGCAAAGGTGAAATATTATGAAGCCCAAATTCCCAAAGTGACCTGGCCTGCTGACATCATTAAGGATGACGTGGAAACATGGGATGTGTGCCATGTGTTAGTGAGTTAAGAAACTTGTAATATAGAAATGCAGTTAGAACATGAAACAAGGAAGTTAAAATTGGTGAAGAAGTTAGTTGTATCGAGCCCGCATTAAATTTGATCAAAATCTGTCAAGATCGATGGTCGAGTGACATTTCATAGATTGAAGATGCATGACAGATAATTCTACAAGGAGGTCCCGCAATCCAAACCATGGTTTCCCAAAAGGGGTAGGTGTCAGCGTGGGGACAATTGCAGAACAATTAGTGCATTAGTCCAAAACCGTCGGCCCATGTCCCCATAATTTGAAAAGTATAAAATTTGATGTTACTTTTCGATATCTTTTAGTTCAATCTTAGGAACTGTGGGCGCCAGTGGACGCGTGGCGCTAGATCGTGAATTCTGGAGAATGGACACTCTAAAATAAATGGCTCATGATGGAATGGGAGGAAGAAACCCCTGAAGTTCTGTTACACCGAAGTAAAGTGACATGATAATGTCATCAGGGTGACGAGGAAGTATGCGGGGAATCACGGTTTGGGATTTTTGGGTTGAGCGAAGGTGGAATCATCTGAAGTCTCGGAGCCCCAAAGATCCCAAGTCCTAGAAATTTGAAGCCTGGAGTTCCATAGAAAATATCAGTCATTGGATGCTGGGAGACGTGGACTGTTGATCCACCCTACTTCGTGAATTTGCCAATATGACACTCCAAGAGATTTGTTGTGATGTGATTTGAAATATTCCAAAGCTCGGAGCCCAAATTTTTAGGGTTTCGAATAAGATCCCAAATCATAAGCGCTAGGTCACAACTGTGGTCACATGCGAACCAAGGGCTGAAGAAAAGGGGCTAGTGCCCGAAAATTGCTACAGAAAAGAACTGGTCTTAGAGGTTGAAGCTCGAGGGGTTCTTGACTGACCAATACCTACATAAAATGGAATATGATATTTTCTTTATTGAATCAAATTGGTTTATTCCGGAAAATTATTAAAGAATGATAGCCTGAAAAAAAATTCAGTTGACTCCACATTTTTTCATAGTTAACAATTGGTGGGTTGAACTGAGTTATTTCATAGTGTAGAGCATGGAGGAGGAACATGATTCTTACAATTTGGAGGATGAAGTGAGAGGAATGGATTTCCATTTGGGAGTTGAAGGATCGAACTCTAATGGGCATGGAGAAGAGATATATAAAGAAGAGAACATGAATAAAATCATTAAAACATTGCAGAAAGATGTAAAAACTCACTGAGAAGATAACAAAAAGCTCATGAAAGCTAGGGAGCAATAGGGATAATTCAACGTGAAGTTGATGCAGATCCTAGAAAGAATAGAAAATAAATTGGATAAGGAGAGTGGCTCAAGCAAATCAGGAAGTCCCAGAAGAACAAGAAGTATTAGCCGACATCACCAGCACTCCCCAAGGCATTCCAATAAGAGAGAACACAACAACTCAATTCCATCCCCTGTTAGAAAGCATAAGAGGTATGGGGAATATGATCTATGAGGGGAAATGAAAAAAAATCAAACCTCCTATGTTTGATGGGGATCACAAGAAGGATGAATATGCAGAGACATGGTTGTTGGGCATGAGAAAGTATTTTCAATTGTATAATTATTCTTCTCACATGGAAGGAAGAATTTCCATCTATAAACTCAAAGGGAAGGCATCTATATGGTGGGATCAACTTGTGCAAGTACATCACGTCATAGAGAAGAATGTTACATGGAGGGAATTCAAGAGACATTTTGAAAGGAAGTACCTAACTAAGAGGTGTTATGATAAGAAAATGAAAGAGTTATTTGAACTCAAGATGGGAAGTTTGTCCATTGATGAGTATGAAAGAAGATTCTTGGAGTTGTTGAAGTATGTTCCCTTCATAAAGGATGAGACAATTAATGTTCAAAGGTATCTGAGTGGGTTTCCATCTTCCATAAGTAAAAAGGTCTAGTATGATGATCCTAAAACTATGGAAGAAACTATAAGGAGAGAAAAAATTCTTATATGATCAGAAAAAAGAAAAGCCTACTTTCCAAAAATCTCGGGGAGGCAAGAAGAAGTTTAAGAGGGAGCAGAGGCATAAGGGAAACAAACCACCATTTTTCAGTAACAGTCCTTAAGGACAATTGGTTTTGAGAGGGCCCAGGATGGCTGAAGTAGGTGGGCAAAGGCCAAAACAGACACCTATGGAATGTTGGGGTTGTAAAGGAGATCATAGGTATAGAGATTGTACTCATAGAAAGGACAAGATGGGGGTTTTTCACAATGTTCAGCAAGATGAAACAATGGAGTACATGGACGGGAGAGTACCAAGAATCTATGCAGCCCTGAACAACAACCAAGATGAGTTTCAATCACACATGATTGAAGTTGAAGGTATGATCAATAACCATGCCTTTACTATTTTAATAGACTCAGGAGATAGTCATAGTTACATAGATCCTAAAGTTGTGGAAATATTATTCTTGTCGAGAAGAAAGCATGATAAATCTTGGCTGGTATAGCTGGCTACAAGAGCCAAGAGGAAAGTTTTTGAGTTGGTTAAATCATGTCCAATGGGCATGAATGGACTAAGTACCAAGGAAGATCTGAATATATTTCCTTTAGGATCATATGATTTCCTAACTGGTATGGACTAGTTGGACCAAGACCATGCCATTTTAGACTAACATAACAAGGCATTCACTTGCTTGGATGAGGAAGGAAACTAGAGAGTAGTCCAAGGAATTCCCAGGGCAGTTGCTATTAGAGAAATTTCAGCAATGTAGCTGAAGAAATTCTACAAGAAAGGTTATCAAATATTTTCATCTCATATGGAGGAAGCACATAAGGATAAGGTGCCAATTCTGGAGGACCATGTAGTCCTGGAATATTTTGAAGATGTGTTCAAGGAGGTACTAGGACTACCTCCAAAGAGAGATATCAATTTCTCTATAAATTTGACGCTTGGAGTAGCCTAAGTGTCAAAGACTCCCTAAAGAATGAGTACACCAGATCTGAAGGAATTGCAAATTCATCTTGAAGAGTCTATAAAAAATGGGTATATCTGCCCAAGTGTATCCCCTTGGGGTACCCCAGTCTTGTTCACAAAGACGAAAGATGGAACAATGAGGTTGTTCATTGATTTCAGACAGTTGAACAATGTGACTATAAAGAACACGTATCCTTTGCCAAGGATTGATGATCTCTTTGATCAATTGAAGGATGCAAAGATATTTTTGAAGATAGTATTTGGGTCAGGATACCATGAGGTAAATATTAAAGAGGAATACATCAAAAATACCACCTTTAGAACAAGGTACGATCAATATGAGTTCACATTGGTTCCATTTGGGTTATCAAATGCACTCGTTAATTTTATGTGCTTAATGAATGGTGTTTTCAGGGAATACTTGGACAAGTTTGTCATTGTATTTCTGGATGACATCCTTGTATATTCCAAGTTGGAAGAAGAGCATGAGAATCATTTGAGGATGGTTTTGCAAGTGCTAAGAGAGAATCAGTTGTATGCCAAATTGAGAAAGTGATCATTTTATCAAAACATAATTCACTATTTGGGGCATATCATATCGAAAGAAGGGATAGTCGTGGACCCTGAAAAGATTGAGGCCATTAAAGGGTGGAAAACACCTAAAAATGTTGTTAATGCTAAGAGGGGGGTGAATCAATATCAAGTACAATTTAAAAACCTTTTCAACTTATACTTAAACCATTCAATTATATCCAATGAATAATGAACAATAGTATAAGAGTTACACCAATACACCACAATACACCATGCACAATATATGATAAATAATCAATAGTTATTTTTCAAGGGAAGTAATGACTTCCAAAGGTGGAGGTAATATGGACCCGCTCTGCAAACCCTAGCGCTCTGCAAACCCTGCGCCCTGTTACTGACTAATGCACGCTCTGACTCCAGAGCCCTACTGCCCACTTCCACGATCTACAAAAGAGCACCTCACGAGTCCTCTGCACACCCAGAAATGAGCTCGAGAGAGGGGGGGAAACCCCCCTCGTACAACAATATCACCACCAACAATAGAGACAGAACCCGTGCTAAGTGCCCTGCCTTTGAGCCAGCGGTGCACCTGAGGGATCAACTCTTTACCCAAGAACAAGGACTCAACAAATAAATGGAACTAGAACCCAGTACATCTCATCCGAAAGCCTCCAAAAGCTGGTTTCCAGGTAAGTGTATACCACAAATGGAAAAACCCCCACTCTATCATATCAAATCAACTTGGGTGGGGGAACACACCCAGTTTATGGTGGATCACACACTGATTGGCAAATTCTAAGGCCTATGGCCAACTAAAAGAGACCTCACTCACTAGATCAAGGACTGGTGGAACCCCAAAGGAGACTATGAAGTCCAGCTTAGCTCCAAGGGATTCTTCACAATAATCCTATTCAATCTTGAAGATAAGGACAGAATCTTCGACAACAGACCGTATTTCTACAATTCAGCGGGTCTTTTCTTGAGATTCTGGACCGACAGATTTAGTCCAGACCAGGAGGATTTCTCAAGAGCCCTAGTCTGGATCCGGCTGTACTCTCTACCCCAAGAATTTTGGCTGGAGGAAATACTCATGGGCATTGGAAACACGGTGGGACAATATCTTAAAGCTTCAGAAGCTACAAAAATGAGGAAGTACACCTCATATGTCTGTATCTGCATCTACATGGACATATCGATAGCCCTGCCAGGTTCCATCACACTTGAATACCAAGACAAAGACTAGAACCAGACAATCGACTATGAACACATACCTTTTCGATGCAGAAAGTGCCATGAGCATGGCCACTTGTTCAGAGATTGTCCTCTGAATACCACAACCTCCAAGCCCAATGAAAGCAAGCAAAAGGACAGTTTTTTCATTGTCACAGGATGGCGAAAGAACACATCAAGAAAATAGAATCAGAGCTCGGCCCCAAAGGTCCCCACAAAAAACTCATATGAAGCTCTGAATCAGATGCCGGAAGATGCGGCAATACAGAACCCCCATCAAGCAATAATGCAAGCGAAAGGTAAAAGCCCTGAAGTGCCAAACACTTCTCCCCCTAAAGAAACAACCCAAACAACACAATCAGGTAGAGACGGTGACACCAACATGATCATGGATGAGATGGATCTGGCGGAGATAGACTTGGAAAAACTAGAGGAAGCCCTCAATCAAAAAGACCTACAACACATCCCAGTAGAACAACTCTGGAAAGTTCATAAAGTGTTTACCAACTCCACAACGGGATCTACAACTAGACTGGGCATCTCGACAGATCCAGGATCTGAGCCCAAAAGATCAAACAAATAAAATAAGAGAAGAGGACGTAAACCAACCCATCAACTTATTAAAGAGGCAAGGCACCTAATGATCAACTCAGGGCAGATACAGAGGTTATCGTAGGGCTACCTCCACCCCCCCACCCCCCACCATCCTCATGATGAATACAATAACTTGGAACATAAGAGGTCTCAATTGAAGATCCAAGCAGAGGACACTCCGAGAATGTATTAAAACAGAGAACCCAGACATCCTACTACTGCAGGAAACTAAATGTGTAGGAAAGGAGGCTGAAAACATCTTTCGACGTAGTTGGAGCGGTGGTGACTTCCTTTATTAGGACTCAGTGGGTGCTTCAGGAGGACTATCCATCCTTTGGAACCCACAAACAGTCTCTATGTATCACCCCTTCTCTACAACACGCACTCTAACGGATCAGTTCAAAGCTTTAGCTTCCTCCAAGGAAGGAGACATCACCAATGTTTACGGACCGCAATCCATACAAGATAAGGAGAGCTTCATGCAAACCCTTCAATATGTTAAAAACCTCATACACACACCACACTTGATTGTTGGAGGTGACTTCAACATGATCCAAATGTTGGAGGAAAAAACAGGAGGAACAAAACAGCTGGAGCAGGATAGCGGTAAGTTCAAAACCCTCATAGAGAAATTAAATACGGTGGACATGGAAACTCAGAATGAAATATTTACCTGGTCCAATAGAAGAACAGGGCACCAGCATGTAGCTTTCCGACTATATCACTTTCTAGTGATTGAAGCCCTCCTCGAAAGTGACCAGGCCATGGAAGAAAATATAATGCCAAAAATAGGGTCGAACCACTGGCCCATCACCTTCTGTATGGACCCGGGTTTCCCCCCCAGGCCCAAGCCTTTCCACTTTGAAAAGTTATGGCTCACTCACCCAAACTTCTACCAGCTGGCTCACACTTGGTGGGTCTAGGATGAAATAGATCATGGCACTCACATGTACAAGTTCCAGCAGTTCCTTAAGAACTTCAAGCAATATTTGAAAAGCTGGAATAAATCCACTTTTGGAAATATACTCCTCAGGAAGAAGGAGATCGAGAGCCAACTTGAGGAACTTCAACGAACTTTCATCACAGGGAGTAGAACTCAAAACCTGGTGCAGGAAGAAGAGAAACTAATCACGGATTTGGAGGCCTGCAGGGAACAAGAAGAGATCCTATGGAGGAAAAAATCCAAGGTCCAATGGCTCAAAGAAGGGGAGCGCAACACAAAATTTTTTCACAGAGCGATGATGCATTGTAGATACATCAATCACATTACTCAACTGGAGGATCATCAAGGCATCCCTATAAGAGATCATGACCAAATAGCGGAGGAACTCAAATCCTTCTACAGGGACCTCCTCACAGAGACCAATATGAACAGGGAGGAAGCCATCCAGAAGGTTACCCAACATATACCCAAGCTGATCACCTCTGATCAGAACAGAGCACTGAAAAGGCCAATCACTCAGTCTGAAGTGGACTCAGTAGTAAAGGAAATTCCCCCAGGTAAAGAACCAGGCCCAGATGGCTTCACCACAGACTTCTTCCATTACTGTTGGGACATGATCAAGGAAGATGTCTGGCTGGCGGTGGAAGAATCAAGAACATCCGGCCAAGTCCTCTCTGCTCTCAATGCAACGTTCATCACTCTCATCCCCAATGAGGAGCGCACCACACATCCAAAACAGTTTAGACCAATCTCCCTCTGCAACGTAATCTATAAAATAATTACAAAGGTCATTGCCAATCATCTCAAGCTGCTCTTACTGCTCATCATTTCCAATGAACAGTCTGGCTATGTAGAAGGATGACAGATCATGGACAAAGTCATACTAGCCAATGAGGTGATCCACTCCTTAAAGACGAGTAAAATACTAGGTATGCTTATCAAACTCGATCTCTCAAAAACTTTTGATACAGTAAGCTAGAAATACATGCGATCGGTCTTGGAATCCTTTGGCTTTAATAATTCCTGGGTCAACTGGATTCTCAAGCTTACCTCCTCTTCCTTCTTTTCCATTATTGTCAACGGCACACCTTCCCAACCTTTCCACTCCACTAGGGGAATCAGGCAAGGTGACCCCCTCTCCCCCTTCCTTTTTGTAATCATGGCAGAGGGTTTAGGTCGCTATCTCAAAGCAGCGTTCCTTGAAGGTTCACTTACTGGACTGCCACTTCATAACCTTCACCCGGCGCCTTCGCACAACCAGTTTGTCAATGATACCCTTCTCATGAACACCCCAACGGTTAGAGAAGCCACCAAGCTTAACTCAATTCTGTCTAACTTTTCGGAAGCCTCAGGCATGCTTCTCAACCTGGACAAGTCCAAACTCTATTTTTTTAACACAGCAGTAGCGGTTCAAAACCACCTCTCAAGACTTCTGTGCATTTCCAAAAGCTCCCTTCCTTTTGTCTACCTAGGAATTCCCCTAACCGGAGAGCCAGCGTGATCCATTTCATGGGACAACTTGCTCTTATCCATTGCCAACAGGTTGAACAACTAGACTTTCAGACCTTTGAACATTGTTGCCAGACTGGTCCTGCTCAAGTCAGTCCTACAAGCTATGCCAACTTACCTCTTTACTGCTCTGGCAACGCCTATCTCGGTCATCAAGTCCATAAGGAGTATCCAAAGAAACTTCATGTGGAAGGGACACCAAACTAACAAGAAGTGGGCTTTAGTTGGATGGGACAAACTTTGTAAACCCAAAATGTTCGTAGGGCTAGGAATTCAAGATCCGGGAAAGTTCAACCAGGTCATGGGAGCCAAGATGTGGTGGAGATGGTTACAACATCCGAAAGAGCTCTGGTCACAGATATGGAAGAAAAAGTACACCCCAAATGTACAGCCTGATCAAATAATCAGATTCAATGAATAGATACAAGGATCCAACATTTGGAACACCGCCTGGCAGAATCACCCCCTAATTCAGAAGCATGCTTTCTGGGAGGTAAGGAATGGTGAAAGTGCACTCTTCTAGCTGGATTCTTGGCAACAACTACCCCCTCTTAACGACCTGGAAAGCCTAAACCCTCTCAAAAATTGGTTACAACAGAACATCTTCAAAAATGTTAAGGACTTTTGGATCCCAGCTCCCAGAAGACAACCTTGGCAACAGTGGAAAATAAGCCGAACAAAATTACAGATCATGGAGGATATCGATCTTCTACCATGGCAGAACTGTATGCTACACAGGAAAATCCCAACCAAAGAAGAACCAGACATACTCCGATGGGGCCACTTCACTTGAGGAATCTTCTTGGTCAGTAAGGCATACTACCTACAGGGAAACTACCAAAATCAAATTCCCGAAACCATCTGGAGCAGAGTCTGACAATCAATACTCTGGCCCAAGGTCTCCTTTTTTCTTTAGATGACAGCGCAAAACCATATCCTCACCTGGGATAATCTTCTTAAGAAAGGCTTTACAGGCCCCTCCAGATGCACCCTTTGCCAACAAAGCGAGGAAACCATGGAACATCTCCTCAACAACTGTCACTACAGTCAACAGATATGGGACTGGGGAGCCCTAGCCATGCGACTCTCCTAGCGAAACCGAGGCAGTATCAGGGATACCCTAGATAATTGGGAAACAATTTCCTTCCGAAACCCCATTCTCCAGCGAATCTGACAACTTCTCTTGGGCTTCACTTTATGGGCAATATGGAAAGAAAGAAACCAAAGAATCTTCAACTCTAAACCATCCCCTACTGCCTCTACATGGGAGAGGGTTAAGAGGTTTATCTGTGAAACAGTTCGTAGTAAATCCTAGCTCTGGGAAGATCTACAATGCAAGCCTGAGGAGGAGAGTATTCTTAAAGGCTGGGACTTGCAAATATGTTTTCAACCCCAGGGGAAGATTCAAAATGGACGAGCTAACAGCCCCACGGCTTGGACCCCCCCCCAGGTTTCCTCAAAATTAATTTCGATGGGGCCTCCAGGGGTAACCCTGGACCAGCTGGTTTTGGAGCAGTCCTTCGGAACCACACTGGTAAGATCATTCAATTGATGGCAGGTTTTATAGGGGAAAACATGAACAATGTGGCGGAGGTCACAAGCCTTGTTAGAGGCCTCCAAGATGTTTTTCAACACCAGTACCATTGGCTCATTGTTGAAGGCGACTCCCAAATTATAATTCAGCTCATCTCCAAAATCCTTCATGATGAACTCCCAAGGCAGATCTCCCCCAGCTGGAGACTCTCAGGACTTTGGAAATCTTATCCACCCCAATCTCATCCTAATCCCTTCTCATGTGAAATGAGATGCTAACAAGGTTGCGGATTACTTGGAAAACACTGGAACTGACTCAAAGTCAGAACTCATATATTGGCACGCCCATCTCTCTGATGACACAGACCTCTCAAGGCATTGTAGAGACCTTACAAGCAGAGACCTTGCAAGTAGGGATTCCCTAGCCCCGGATGGGGTGACACGTGAACGATCCTCCACACCTGGCTCAGCACTAGGCCATAGCATAAATGATGATGGTCACCACCCTCCTGCCCTGCATTAACGATGGCTGACGGCCATAACAACAGTTATACGGTGGAGAGACACCTCCCTCATGCGAACACTCTCGCTCACAATGCACTCAGCATGCCAGAGTTTATGGATAGGCAGGTGCATTTGGCCTTGGGCAACTTGTTTTTTCGAGTGCCTGGTCCGAATTGGTCTGCTCTCGCTTCGGCTCTCCCCTTCATCTGGAAGCTTTGGTGCAGTTTCATTTCTCTCTCACCGTGGTTTACTCTCATCTTGTTGCACCCTCACGGTATTGTTATTTATTCCTTGGAAACTATGACCAGGAAGCGAGACATGCCTCACCGTGGCTCGGCCTGGTACACTCACAAAGCGTAGCGGCAAAGGAAGGAAAAGATGGAGCGGGCTCTGTCGCTGGTGACCTCCA
Organism: Picea engelmannii; assembly: GCA_009831015.1. NCBI lineage: Eukaryota > Viridiplantae > Streptophyta > Pinopsida > Pinales > Pinaceae > Picea > Picea engelmannii. The sequence continues at coordinate 230,411 of ML800953.1, read as the reverse complement.
TCCTCTGTAAGAAGGCTCGAGCCGACCAATTGGATCTGCATGCTATCATTGCTGAGATTGGGGTTGGTTGCAGCAGTGAGACCACATCAATTCAGTCTGAAATCAGGCCGGTGGAGGGTGTTGTGGATGCGTTCCCCACCTATTATGTGGAAGAAGTACCGTTCATGGATTTGGAGACCACCTTGGAGCCCCAAGCCATGCAGACGTTCCACTAGGATGGAAGCGGTCCCAGATTCACACTGGAAGATGACATCCCTGGGTGCATTGTCGAGGAAATTCCATGGACGGGTGACTATAGCCCTACTAGCCATGCGAGGCAGGCCACAATCGAGGAAGCGAGTCAGGCAAAAGATAGAGAAGAAGAGGATGTGGACGAGAATAGGCCTGTGAGGAAGGAGGAGGTGGCTGGTGCAGAACTGATGGAGCTCGAAGCCGGCGGTGGAGCGGAAGGGGAAATGAGGGACATCATCCTTGACGACGCGGGTAATGGCTTGCATGGCTTGCATGGTAGCTTCCTCCATGCAGAGCATCTGGCTCTGGTGTTCGAACTCCGAGGCCACATGGCAGACCTGGAGCACAAGCCCTTCTCATGGGCTAGCGGCTAGACCTACTCCTTGGCACGTACTCCAATGCTCCAGCAAAGAGTAAGTGCCCTCTCTGTGCACAGGCATTTTCCATTCCAGTGGGGTCCATGTGGCAGACAAGCAAGGATGATGGATCACCGAGTATTTAGGTTTTCTATGCTATTTTGTCTCTTTTTTTTATCTTACTACTGTTACATGTTCACTTATATTATCGCCATCTGTCCTGGTTTCCTCCGAGCATGACAGAGGGAAAGACCGTTCTGTAAACCATGTTGGTTTTCGGTCAAACGACAACATTTTTTGCGACTTAGACCTATATTTCTTTGTAAATTTTGTCAAGGTTCTCTTGATGTCATAATATAGTAGGCTCTACCTTTTTTATTTAAAAAAAAAAAATGACTTCCAAAGGTAGCTACAGCTTCCAAATATAAAGGGAGGGATAAAAATCCAAGAGGAAGATAGAATCCTCTAATATCAAAAAGGGTTGACCTCTCCATCCTTGCCCCTTCCTTCCACCCAAGAATATATGAGAGATAATTAAACTTTACATTAAATCATCACCATCAACCAACCATCACATAGAGCATGGTAATGTTTCCCGAGACTTCTTCAACTTCTATAATTCTTCAATTCTTGGAATACTTTGATCCTATAGATAATATTACTCAATGTATTCTCTGAAACTCCTCCAAGTTTCACTCCTTGAATGCTCCCCAAAAAGAAGTTATAGAAAGAATGGTATACTTTATTCAATTCTGGTTTATTTAGGAGAGCGAACTTGTACAGAATGCCCCACGCTCAATATTTAACATCAGATTCTGAAACTCACACACAAGAAAATAAAGTATGTACTCTTTCAAATGAAATTGGTATCACTTCATTTTGATTGTCTATGAAGTTATGACTGTTTTACCCGAAACACGTGTTTATGACTAGCTTCAGGACTCTTCAAAAACCCTATCTTCCACAGAGTGTATATCCATAATTATAGCACATCAAGAGATTAAACTTTTACCATAGGTACCTTGATATTGTAAGTTTTAAACCTGCGAAGTAAAGCAATGCATATAGATTCTTAAGCAATACATAAATTAATCAATGGCTCATACACAGATTACACAGAGATTTTTACCGGAAACCCTCAACCGGGAAAACCTTTCTTATTTTCATTAT
>ML800953.1:167589-224848 GCA_009831015.1 Picea engelmannii | reverse complement strand
CTTGTAGATGGTGTACTAGTAGGCTGTGTACCAGGATCCACAACGATCCATTGTTCTTTGTCTACAAGAAGGTCCTCCATCTTGAGCTTCCATAGCTCAAAGTTTTTACCATTGAACTTCTCTATCTCGATTCTAGATGATCTTGCCATTCCTCTTACTTTACTTGAATCTCCTCTACAAAAGCTCCCACTGAACCCAGGTTTATCACAGACCCAAGATAAACTTGATCTATCAAGACCGAGCCAAACCCTCAGCAACAAAGGCGTCCCTCTGAAGCCAAAAATGTGCTATGATACCACATGTAAGTTTTAAACCTACGAAGTAAAGAAATGCATATAGATTATTAAGCAATACATAAATTAATCAATGGCTCATACACAGATTACACAGAGATTTTTACCAGAAACCCTCAACCGGGAAAACCTTTCTTATTTTCATTATATCGAATTTCACCATTCTCCATACAATATATACAATGTTTTTAGGTATTCCGTAGATACCAAAACCCTAATCCCTTAATACGGGATTAATTTACAAATCAGCTAAAAATAGCAAAATCCGCTAAAAATAGCAAAAAACCGCCCCCAAAAAAAATTTCGGGGCGTTGCCCCCCCCTAGGACCCCCCTAGGACCCCCCTAGGAAGCGCCCGACGCAACGACAGAGATCTAGGTGTAGGGATTTTCAGACGCAGTTGTCGTATCTGACGCACCCACACACACACACATGCAAAGAATATAAGACACACCCAACAGATATATCTTCTCAATACCATATCAATTTCACCATCTGAATCGTTCTAGAAAAAACATTATAGCGAAAATGGTACGATCACCTGTAAATAACATACCTTAGAACACATCACCAAAAGACTTCATCCTCCCTTGAAAACTGGCCTTCTTTACTTATGATTTCCTATGAAATTAAACTTGTGTATAAAATGAATGTATAATGATATTCATTTATACCATTTATGTCACTTCCTTTTAACATTAGGACCGACCTGACACTTTCTTATTTTGTAATTCTTTTGTTTAATTATATTTAGGGCCTACATGTACTTCCTTCTTCAATTCACTTTGTCATCTTCAAAAATTCATTTCTCCTCAACCATGAGGATCCATGTGATGTGCCACACACCACTGGAAACAACATGATGTATACTATCATCCATGGGTTTTGTGTCTTCATGTACATTGTCTTTAATGTCCAAATACCTTCATCAATCTTGTGTTCCAAAACCAATGACTAGGATTGAAATCAATGACAACAACCAATCTTCCAACAATCTCCCCATTTGTCATTGATGGAAACACTCATGCTCCCCCTATCATCATGATCCCAATTTCTCTCCCCTTTTGACATCAATGGAAAAGGGTAGGGCTTCTCCCCTTGAGTTTAATGACAAAAGGTAACTCTCTTCTTTGGGGTTGGTCCCCCTGAACATGTGGCACTCAATAATAATTCATCCTTATTTTTGGTCTTTGGGACTTTTTCTTCCTTGGAATCCTTTTGTGTGGCTTCTGTCTTTTCTTCTTCTTCATGTCTAGGATGTAAATGTTGTTTGGTCTTCTTCTTTCAGTTGCAACCAATCTTCTTGAGTTATTTTCTCTGATTTTACATTTTCGGGAGTCAAACGTAAGAGTGTATCCTTGATCACACATTTTACTAACACTGAGTAGATTATTCTTCAAGTCATCAACCAATAGGACATTATTTTATTTTACATTTTTTCTTCCAATCTCTACTACACCTTCTCCAAGTATTTTGGCAGATGAATCATCTCCAAATGAAACATTACCACCCTTTCTCTTCAAACTGATGATTTTTTCTTGATCCCCGGTCATGTGTGAAGAACATTCATTGTCTATGTACCATTCATCTTATTCTTTACATCCTTAAGCGGTCAATGCTATTCAACATATTCATTGTTTGGAATCTCTTTCCTTCTCCATACTATGGTTGGCATAAGGACATCTTCATTCATATATCTGGAATCTCGTGCTTTGTGACCAAGATAATTACATTTGTAGAATACAATATTTTTGTCCATCAATGGGGAAAATGAATTATAAATTATGTTGACAAATCAACGATTATTTCCATATCTTCTATTTACACCATTCATGTTTCTTGCGCATTTGTTCATTTCATTGATTCTGTAATTAATTTCCTTATGTCCAAATTTTTTGCGAGTATAACAATGACCAAGAAAGAAATTTTGATACCTTGGAGTAAGTGACCTTCTTTGTGATGTAGTTCATCTGAGTTCATGATCTACTCTTATGCAGTTTCCTTCATACTGATTGAATCTTCTTTGATTCCTGAATATAGTAGGTCTTCTTGGATATTCATCTCTTTTGTAATCATTCCTTCTTTCTGGTATCCTAGTCCACTTCTCATCAATTGTCTGTGTAGCTCTTTCTTCAAACTTCTTATTGGTATTTGCATCTTCTTTGTATGAAGTTTCACCCATGCATCCAAGATGTGTTAATTCTTTTGGAACTTGAGATTTTCTTAAGCTCTTCCTCAATGAGACAAGTTCTTGTTCAAGTTTCTCACAATCTCCTTTTTTCTTCATATTTGGACATTCCTTACTTCTCCTATTCTTCTTTCTTCTTCAAGTAGAGTTTTCAAGGAAATGGTTTCTTCTCTTAGTTTCTCAAAGTATTCTAATTGTTTCTTCAAGATTACAATTGTCTTTTCACAACTACCCAATTCACTTCTCAGTTTTCTATGCATATATTTGAGCTTGCTATTTTCAATCTCAACATGCTTCAATTTTTTAAGATTCTCATCTTCTTGTTGAATAATGTTTGCTTCGTGATTTTCTTCTTTTTCATTAGAATTTTCTTCTTCAATGTCATCTCTTTCAATCCTTGGATGAGGACATTCAAATTCAACATGTCCTACTCCTTCACAATTAAATCAAAAGAACTGACCTCTATTTGCTTCTTTGAAATATGAGATATTGTAATTTGCTTCAGCTTCTTCTACTTCTTCTGCTTCTTCCCTTGCATAAAGGTCTTGTATCTTGTCCAAAATATCTTTTGATTATGCACATGATCCAACCTTGGATTTCACTGAATATGTCAATCCATCCAGGATGGTATCTATTGCCAATTTGTTGTTCCCTTTTTCTTCCTTCTGAGTTGCATTCTTTGGTTTCTACAAAGCATTGTATCCTGAAGCAACTGAGAACCAAACATCTGCCCCAAGAGATTTCAAGTAAGGTTCCCTTATATTACTCCAGTATTCAAAATTTCTTCCATCAAATGGTGGAATCCCATTTGGAATTTTGTCTTCCATTTCTTCTTAGGATATTCCTTCCAGTGGTTAAATTATACTAAAGGTAACCCTCTCTGATACCAATTGTTAATACTGAGAGGGGGGTGAATAAATATCAAGTAAAATTAAAAAGAAAAAAAAAAAATTATACTTAAACCATTCAATTATATCCAATTAGGAATGAACAATAGTATAAGAGTTTACACCAATACACCACAATACACCATGCGCAATATATGAGAAATAATCAATAGTTATTGTTCAAGGGAAGTAATGACTTCCAAAGGTAGCTACCGGTTCCAAATATAAAGGGAGTGATAAAAATACAAGAGGAAGATAAAATCCTCCAATATCAAGAGAGGATTGACTTGTCCATCCTTTCCCCTTCCTTCCACCTAATAATATATGAGAGATAATAAAACTTTACATTAAATCATCACCATCAACCAACCATCACATAGAGCCTGATAATGATTCCTGAGACTTCTTCAACTTATGTAATTCTTCAATTCTTGGAATACTTTGATCCTGTAGATAATATTACTCAATGTATTCTATAAAACTCCTCCAAGTTTCACTTCTTGAATCCTCCCCAAAAATAAGTTATAGAAAGAATGGTAGACTTTATTCAATTCTGGTTTATTCAAGAGAGTGAACTTGTACAGAATGCCCTGCACTCAATATTTAACATCAGATTTAGAAACATGCACAAAAGAAACGATAGTACGTACTCTTACCAATGAAATTGGTCTCACTTCATTTGGATTCTATATGAAGAAGTTATGATTGTTTTACTCGAAACACTTGTTTATGACTAGCTTCAAGACTCGTCAAAAACCCTATCTTCCACAGAGTGTATCTCCATAATTATAGTGAATCAAGAGATGAAAATTTTACCATAGGTACCTTGATATGTATTATCAATACCATATCAATTTCACCATCTGAAGCGTTCTAGAAAAAAACGTTATAGCGAAAATGGTAAGATGACCTATAAATAACATACCTTAGAACACATCACCAAAAGACTTCATCCTCCCTTGAAATACGACCTTCTTTACTTATGATTTCCTTTGAAATTCGACTTGTGTATCAAATGTATGTATAATGATATTTATTTATACCATTTATGTCACTTCCTTTTAACAGTAGGGCCGACGTGACACTTTCTTATTTTGTAATTCTTTTGTTTAATTATCTTCAGGGCCTACATGTACTTCCTTCTTCAATTCACTTTGTCATCTTCAAAAATTCATTTCTCCACAACCATGAGGATCCACGTGATGTGACAACTACCACCAGAAACAACATGATGTATACTATCCATCCATGGGTTTTGTTTCTGCATGTGCATTTTCCTTCATGTCAAAATACCTTAATCAATCTTGCGGTTCAAAACCAATGACTAGGGTTGACATCAATGACAACAACCAATCTTCCAACAAATGTAACAGAATTCAGATCCTTCATGGGTCTATATGGCTACTATAGAAGGTTCATTGCAGGGTTTTCGAGAATAGCTCACCCCATCACTTCATTTCAAAGGAAGGGGAAGAAATTTCAATGGACAAAAGAATGTGAAAGAAGCTTCCAACAATTGAAGTAGCGGTTAACCATTGCTCCAATTCTGAAGATTGTAAATCCAAATGAAGATTTCATGGTTTTCACATACGCATGTAAAGAAGGACTAGGAGGAGGAGTCATCCATAATGGGTTTGTGATATTTTTTTAGTCTAGAAAATTGAAAGAGCATGAAAGGCTCTATGCCACTCACAATTTGGAGTTGGAAGCCATTGTACATGCTCTAAAGAAATGGAGACATTACCTCATGGGAAAGAGGTTTGAGCTCAGGAGAGACGATCATGGTCTGAAGTATTTGTTTTATCAGCCTACATTGAATGCTAGGTAGAGTAGATGGTTGGAATTCCTTTGTGAATATGACTTTGATATCAAGCACATCAAAGGAAAGGAGAACAAAGTGTCTAATGAACTCAATAGGAGAGTGGATGAACTGCATGCTACAACCATCAGCATGTATCAGATGTATCTTCAAGGCAGAATCTCTGAGACTGCAAAATTTGATTCACAATACATAGAATTGGTAACAAAATTGTAGCAAGGTAAAATGCAATAGAAGGATGAAGATTTCAAATTGGGAATTGATGGAATTCTCTTGTACATAAATAGAGTTTATGTACCCAAATCTTCTGAATTGAAGAGTGCGATTTTAAAAGAAATGCAAAATGTACCTTATGAAGGACACCTAGGATATCAGAAAACAATTTCAGTAGTCAAAAGCCAATATTATTGGCCAGGCATGAAGAAGGCAGTTGTTGAATTTATTGCCAAATGCTTGGAATGTCAAAAAGGTAAAGTCTGAGCATAGACACCCAGCTAGTTTTCTACAACCGTTAACCATCCCTGAGTGGAAGTGGGAAGTGGTGACAATGGATTTCATCACAGTATTTCCTAGAAAAAGCAAGAAACATGATGCAATCATGGTAGTAGTGGACAAGCTTACTAAAGATACCCATTTTATTCCATTAAATACCACTCACAAGGAAACTAACATTGTTGATATCTATATGATGGAGGTAACACAACTGCACAGTATTCCCAAGACAATTGTGTCTAACAGAGACCCAATGTTTACCTCAAAGTTCTGGAGAGGACTAGTCGAGGGGTTCAGAACGAACCTAAACTTTAGCACAACCTATCACCCTGAGTCAGATGGACAAACAAAAAGAATAAACGATGTGATAGAAGACATTCTAAGGATGTATGTGATGGACAAACCATATAAATGGGAAGATTATCTATGCTTGGTAGAATTTACCTACAACAATGGGTATCAAGCATCATTGAAGATGAGCCTGTTTGAAGAACTTTATGGAAGAAAGTGAAACACCCCAATAAGCTGGGACAATCCAGTTGATAGGGCAGTGGTTGGGTCGGAGTTGCTCAATGAAATGGAAGAGAAAATGATGAAGATTAAATAGAATTTGAGGGCTTCCCAATATAGATAGAAAATTTATGTAGACAAAGGAAGAAACCACAAAGAGTTTAATGTGGTTGATCATGTTTTCCTGAATGTGAAAGCCAACAGAATTTCCCTGAAGCTAGGAAGTTGTTCCAAGTTGGAAGCTAGATTTTTTGGACCATTTGAAATCCTAGAAAGGATTGGACTAGTAGCTTAATTTCTTGCATTTCCTACATCCATGACTATTCATAATGTATTTCATGTATCATTGCTCAAGAAGTATATACTTGATGGTAATCATGTGATTGATTGGAATGTGATCTAGGTGGAACAAGAAGGCACTTTGCAAGTGTCTCCTGTGCACATACTAGACTGGAAGAGAAAGAAACTCCAGAATCGAGTCGTAAGTCTTGTAAAGGTTCAGTGGACCTGGTATGGTCCTGAGGATGCAACATGGGAGAATGAAGATGTTATGTGGGAAGAGTACCCATATCTTTTTGAATATTTTGGAAATATTATTGTTGTTGTGTAAAGAGTTGCACTGAGGACAGTGAAAAAATAAGGGGAGGGGATTGTAACACCCCAAGGCCAAGCCCTGCTGAATTGTAATTATGATTATAGGCTGTTGATTCAAGTGGTTATAATATGAGAGACTTATGTGTTTATTAGGCTAGGGATCCATATGCTAAGGCCAATGAGCCTGATTTTTGTATATGTAAATACACACATATCATTAATAAAATTAGACTACTACATGTAGACCCTCCACGAAGAAAGAGTTATGGGGGACTAAGATCCACTAGGTGGGGAAGGGGCTAACTGTCTAGGAATAGGGGCTAAGGTATAGGGATTACCTCTAAAGGAATAATATTATATTATTATTTCCTAGAAGTTAAGTTTTGATATAACCATGTTTTTGTTGGTTGTGGAGCCTGATTATCTTCCTAATTTAGAGGTCTTTTACTTTCAGCCGTGTTTATAACGCATGAAGTATTTACACCCCATAAGTATGTACAATCTTCCACGTAGGGGAGTGTAGAGGGGGGGTACCCCCTCTGCGGGTTCTGGGGGGGCTATCCCCCCGGTTGGGGGGTCTGGGGGCAAGTGGGGGTTCGGGGGCGAAGACCCCGAAGAAAAAATTGCCTTGTAAACGTATATTGTAATTTCATTGTAAATCTGGACCGTTCATTATAAGGTCACAGATCTAACGATAGAGATTATGTTAGGTTTTTTTTCCCTAGAAGGCAACCCTCTTTTATGAGGGAAATGTATTGAGGCTATGTAGGTTGGCAAGTATTGTATTCTGAGAGAGGAGACTGTGAGAGAAAGAAGAGGAAGTTACAGCGGGTTTTGTTGTAGGTTGTATCCCTTCATTTTGCTGGATAATAATAAATAAAGGACCTGGAAATTTCTCTGGTGGACATAGCCCACACTGGGTGAACCACGTAAATCTGTGTCTCTCTTGTATTGTGTATCTTCTGTGTTTTATTTCTACATTTGTTTTTTTTTATTGCTCCGCGGTCCTGTTTTTCTAACAGTTTTCATAAGTTCCTGGGGGGAAAGGGGGATGAGTGTTAAGTGGAGCTCATGTAGCTTCAGGGAGACATGTGTCAACCTGGGCAAATGCAGTTTAAAGTGGGAAATTCAACTCATTAGGGGCCTGCTCACTCACTAGTCTCATGATTCTCACGAATGTCACAATACTTCACCATTGTATCGACACTCTCATGAGGTTAGCCACCCGGGAAGAGAACATACTCCCCATTGATGCACATGCCATGGAGACACTGGAGTTGTCTTGCGTATTTCTTGTGAAGCCCAACAAAATTGTATTTTACTGATTCGTTTTGTGTCGTAGCGTTTGGCGGTTGTTGCCAACGCAGTTTTGGGTAAGCTTGGTTTGTTGTCATATTCTGTGTCCATACCTATTTTCTGTCGTTGAATTCACTTATGTGTTACCTAAATTCTATCGTTGACATCACTTGTGTCTGTTTTACATAAGATCTGAATTGAAGAAGCAAGTTGTCAGGCCTGTGAGAAACTATCCCAGGTGTGAGAGTTTGTTGGGAAGTGAGTTCTCCTTGAGGGAGTCCTGTAGTAGCTATAGTACTCTGATACTTTCGGTCTAGCATGTTGTTGAAGCCCAATGTAAGGGAGGTGTAGTAGTCGATGGACTTGTATTAGTGAAGATGTGCCCTCCCGGGGTGGAGCAGGCATGTGGGGAATGAGGGTCTATGGGTTATGGGTGTAAGTGGCTCCTGGGATAAATTATCCTTCCTGTTGTTCTATGCAACTTCCTTGTTGTCCTTGTCAATCCTAGTATTCCCTTGCTTGATGGAGTTTAGTCCCAGATCATGGGTGACCCATTGCTGAGTGTGAAGAGTAGTGTGGTCTAAGGCTAGGAGGTTTGTGGAAGGTTTGTGTGTAGTTGGTGGTCATCTATTAAAAGATAAATACCAATTCTTTGTTTGTTGTATGTTGTGTATTTGTATTTGCATTATAATTAATGAGTAATGCATGTACATATATGTTGCATGTAGGTGTTAATGTTGCTTCCGCATGAACATGTGTATGAGTAGAGTATTGACATTTTCTTAATTGCATTAGATAGATATATATTTATATGTGTGAATATGAGATGTTATCTTTATCTTCTGGTTAAGATTTATATGTGATTATTTCCACAAAGTTACTTGGTGGCATGGCCTGGCCTATTGTTTAAGCTCGAGAATGTCATGGAAATGGTATCAGAGAAGTAAAGGAAAATAAAAGGTTCCTTCGGTAGCGTTAGCCGCCTGGGGTCACTGACTGAGGGATGTTACATGACATATCCCACACGGGTGAAACACGTATATTTGTTTCTCTATTGTATTGTGTATATTTTGTGTTTTTATCTCCGAATTTGTTTTATTTTATTGTTCAACGATATTTTTTTTCTAACACTATGATTATAGTCCTATGCAGATTCACCATCTATTTTCTTTATCTCTCACAACTATGAAAGTTCTTGTTTCTCTGACTGTGGTAATCGAAACTCTACAATGAACCTTTATCTTACTTGGACTAGAGTAAAGGCTTGTCCTTGGAATCCTAGTTCAATAACCTTCATCTACCATTTTAGATCTCAACCTCTCAAAGTGGTTTGAAACTCACCCAACTTATTTGCATCTAGAGTCCCTCATGACCTCTAGATGGATTCACATAAAAACCAGTTCTTCTCAACATATTTGTCCTCCTTTCCCCAAAACTCAGGGTATCAAGTAAGGGACATTCTATTTTGTTTTTCCATTGATGGACTTGTAGAACCTACTGGAATGAATCCACTAGGTTCTAGTTGTGATATAATGGTATAATTCACTAGACTTCCACTACCTAATAAACTTGCAGAACTCAAAGAAATAGGAATAATAAAAGTTGTAGAAGATTATACTAAAGAAATTACCAAAATTGTTGATGATGTTGGAGCAATAGGTGATTCAGTCATGGTTCCCTTTCCTATAGAAAATATTTATTTGATATGGTGCATCTCATTCCCTTGAAATGTTACATATAATTCATGATGCAAACCAATATCTTCTAGAGTTACAGGTTCAGATTCTTCCATAACTCCTTCTGAGGTTCGGGCTGAATCTTCTTCATCAGTGATGGAATCTACCCTTACTCTTTCATCTACCTCCTTTGAATACTCTTCATTGTGTATTATACCTTAGGAACCTTCACCTCTAACACCACTCCTCTCTTTCAGCCACTAACAAGCCAATCTTCCTCATCTCTCCAACTTCCGCAAATCTTCTATCTTTTCTCTATTACCACCATCTAATCTGGTCTGCTTCCACACCTAATCAATATGCTTCATTGTTTTCTTCATCTGGTTTTAGGAACCTTCACCTCTAACACCACTCCTCTCTTTTAGCCACTAACAAGCCAATCTTCCTCATCTCTCCAACTTTCGCAAATCTTCTATCTTTTCTCTATTACCACCATCTAATCTGGTCTTCTTCCACACCTAATCAGTATGCTTTATTGTTTTCTTCATCTGGTTCCACCACCATGTTTAAAAAATCATATCCCTCCTTAGTGTTTGTTCATCTCTTGTACTCTTCTCTTGTCATCCCCCCATACCTCAAAGAAATCACCTTCCCTCAAGTGCAAGTGTCTGCACTGCCATGTCACCTGAAGGACCAAGAAACATTAATTATTATACCAAGAGTATATTGATCCATAATGGTATCTCTCACAACAATATTTCTCTAGGCCATCTTTGAATACAACTTCTTCTTTTGAAAAGACTTGGTGATGTTTTGCAAAAAAAATAATAATATACCATTCAAGAGTATTTTGCACCCAGAAATATATAGATCGCGAGATATGGTGATTTAGATGATGAAGAGCCTCTAGATTCTTTGTAGTCCATTTATAGATATTCATGACCTAATCTTTGTATTATGGGGCTTCTTGCAAATGATCTAACTACTGAAATAAATGTCAAGGAATTTAACCCATAAGATCTCATATTGATCAGTAGTAGGCTCCGAATAGAAAACAATATCTTTCACAACCCTAAAACTCTTTTTACGCAACTCGGCCTCCTACCTTATGAATTCATCACACTTCCATTCCCACTAGTTTTTAATGGAATACTTGTATATTCTATGAGGAATCCTCCAAAAACTCCCTTTAAATCTCAGTCCTAGAAACAAAACCATTTGTTGGCACAAAATTGAGACCTAGGTTCTCGATAGTTACAAACAAAAATATTATGATGTAGTCTAGGAACTCTAGCATTTTCAACATTCTGAAAGGAAAGGAGGTCTCACTCGAAGTGTAGTCAAGACTTGTATGATTAAGGGATTTATATGGAATATGTCACCAAATATATTTCTACAATATCCAAATCCATAGTTTAACCATTAAAATCAAGTTGCAAGAATATTCAAATAATAACTGGAAAACAATAAGCAAATACACAGTGGAAACACAAATCCATGCATATCAAAAACAAACAACCAGAAAAGAAAATTTTAAGGCCCCGAATCACATTATTTCATTAACTACAGCAGTACAAAAGACTTCACACACCTTAGAGTTGACATACCACTTCTCAAAATACACATATCTTCAATACATTGTCTCATGCAACAAGATATAACTCCTACACCTCTTAATGATATTCTTTACGATTCATTACAGACTCAAGACTTACTGTAGGTGAAACAACAGTACCAACTAAGACAACTACAATAACTGGCCATGACAATAGGTATCTGAACTATAAGGACAAGAGTAACAACAAAAGCTAGCTAACCCATAACCAACAGTGGCAGTGACATTAACCCTTTCCCTTTACATTTCCTTTTTATTTATATTTGTGCACCCTTGATAAAGTCTATTGACTAAATCAAATATTCTTTTCTCCACCCCTTGTATTTCCCTTATCTTCCTACGATATTTTCATCTTACATCGATTTCTGATCTTCCATTTGTCGCATGGTGCATTTGAATTTTTTGACTGCTTTCTTTATCCTTATCACTTTATAAAAAATGAAGGGCCCAACAGGAATTATTCTAGATATTGGTGGACCATGCATAGGTTTTGTCTCTAAATTTATAGTTTGGTGATGAAAAACTAGGTACTTAGACTCAAATAATTTCTTCTAAGGCTCATGAGACATGCATAGGTGTAAGAACTAGCACAAATGTCCTATAAAGGGAATTGTTGTTCTACAAGTTTGATATGAGAATGATTTTTATGTTTGGAATGATATTGATGGGCCATTTAGGTTATGTCGAGATTTAAGTATGAAAATTATGGGCTTAGATCCTAAGAGGTAATGGATATTGTGTATGAGGAAATAATTTATTTACATAAATAAGGGACATAGTCCCTAATAGTTTCTTTTGTGATTTATATGCCATATACAAGGCCCTAAATCTCCATAGTCTTCAGGTCAAGTTGTAACATTTCCTTGCAATTACGATATGGTTAGAAGTTTGATATTTTGTGTAGAAAGCATGGCTCGTATTGTCTAGGCCATGGTTTGGGACAAAAACCTAGAGACATATCCCTTATGGGTTTCCTCTTTATCTATATTGTGTAGGGAACAAAATGAAACACACATAGAAGTATAGTAGAGAGCATAGAAATTCTATGAAAACCCAACTTCTATTAATGCATAAAATAAAAACATATTATAGAACAAAACCTCACTAGAATGGTGGTAGCTTATCTCTGAGAAGAGAGATGTCGACTATTCTCATTCAAAAACTATAATACAAGAGGTCAAAATAATGTCCTCTTGACATAAATCAAGAAACCTAAAGCTCCAAAACCCTAACCCTAGGAGGCAAAGTGCTAAAAGGTGTTTTTGGGTCCCAACATGGTTAGTTGCTACATGAACCTCTCAAGGGCACAACTTTCACATGTAATCTCTATTTTGGGTGCATATTATCTCATTAGAAATATATAATTAAGGAATAAAATATTATGGCATGGAATGGGTGTGTCAAAGACAAACGCATGCCCTTAAATTTCCTAGAAAACATCATTTAGGGATTCAAAATGACCCTGAAAGTTTAGGACCTAGAAAATCATACAAAATCATAATAAAACTGCCAATATGGAGAATCATGTTGAGTTAGTGGAAGAGGTGGAAGGCCACCAATATCCACCTATATCAGTCCTCTCCCCTTACAAAGAAATGCTCCCCATTTTATCAAGTTCTCGCATTAGATGGGGAAAGTTTTGTTGAATCTAAATCTTGGTGATCCATTTTCCTTGTTGAACTTGTCCTGCTTTAACAACCTAATAGAGTTGTATGTTTTGTTTGTGATTAAGGAATTTTCCCCCTGTGATCGTGGGTTGTAATCATAGCAGAGAAATACCAAGTGAAAGAGATAATCTTCTTCCCATAGTGACAAACACACAAAACTCAAAGAAAATAACTAATTTATTTAGGATAAGGTAGGGATAGAGAGGAGAAAAGAAGGTGCACCTTGTTCTCCCATTTGATGTCAATCCCCACTCCAATTTATGGAAGAACTCATGATCTTCCATTGGAAATAACCTACAAGACAGATGCAAAAACTAGGGATGCGATGAAAGTAGTTATATGATCATAAGCATGTGCATGTAATATTTCATATTCAAAGTAGATACACAAATAAATGTATAATGAAGAAAAATCTGTAGGAAAATAATATCTTTTATTACCAAGAAGTAGGAAAGGTAAGTTACAATCTTGTCCATCTTGAGGCACCGTCTTGAAGCCAATTGTCTGGGTTCCTCCGGGAATCTTCAAGCATCAACTCAATTAATAAAGAATTCTCTTAATGACTCATATAGGGATAAGAAGAGACCCTATAGTCATATAACAGAGAGAGAATCTATGGAAAAGGAATTTCCATATTAAAGGGGATTTTTCTTAGAGAATATAGGGAAAGGAGGCTTGCTAGATGCTAGCTGCATAAATTTTCACCAAGGGACTTGTGTTCTCATATTTATCCCTCTATGGTTGTTTTATATCTTCCCAAATAGGTTTGGGGAGTTGGATTCCATTGTGTATGGGAAAAGGTCATTGGGAAATGAGCCCAACCGAGAAACCCTCCCAAAAGCATGAAATTATTTTATTTTTCACCAAAAATGAGGGCATCCGTGAGTTGAAATGAGGAAAGGCATGGATGTCCATGTGATTCAATAGGGAAAACCACATATATTCTCTTAAAGAATGTTTTTTAGATGATTTTGGAGGTTAATTCTAGGGAAAAGTGTAGAAAGCATTGGGAAAGGGTTAGGCCATGGCACAAAAGTACGAGTGTGGAATTTTGTGCTATAACAGCTAGCAAGTGACCTTAATCTTGGTTTCCATGATCCAATACACTCTATATTTATCAAGAAAATTGAGATTTAGTTCTATAGGGGGGAATTTCTTATCCACCTCCGAGGTGTCCTACAAAGGTGGGAAATATGGTCAAAGCAACTCCACATTAAATACTCGGTACAAGCCAAGGAAATGATGAATAGTCAATTTGAAATCATTTTCAACCATAACCTTTGTGATGGTATAAGTCCCATACTGAAGTGTTATGATCTTCCCATGGGCGATTTTTAGGTTCTCTTTTTGTGAATGCAACTATACCTTGTCACTAACCTAAAACTTGTGTGGAACATGATGCTAGTCATGTCATTGCTTGTACTTGGCATTGGCCTTCTGCAAGATATCATGAATATGTTGTTGGAGATGCTGAATTCATTAAACAAATTTTGTTTCTCTATCTTCCTTATTCTGATCATTGGAGGAATATGTCGATGAATATGGAATGGGAATAGCTACATTAATGGGGGACAACCGATGGAACCCCAAGCACACCTAAAAAGGGATATGACCAATAGAGTTGTGGAAGAATATGGTTATATCCATGTTGAACATATGGAAGGCTCTCATCCCATGTACATGGATGATTGGATTTGTACATACACAGGATATTCACAATCATCCTATTGACCACTTTTGTTTTCCCATCTATTTGGGGGTAAAAGGTAGTTGATTTGGTCAATTTGGTCTCCATTAGAGACCATAGGATATAACAGAAGGTACTGAGGAACCATTTTTCCCTATTTGAAATAATGGTATGTGGTAGCCCAAAATGAATCCAAACATGCTCAAAGAAGAGCCTCACAATGGAATTAGCTATGATACTCTTTTTATGTGGTGCCCAAATGACCATCTTAGAGAAATGGTTGACAACCACAACCACACAATCATTACCATGTTTGGTGGAGGGAAAAATTGACATGTAATCCATGGAGATTGACTCCTAGGGCTTGTCTAGGGTAGGGAAAGGAGTTTACAAGCATTTCTTATTGATGGATGGTTTAGCGATGGAACAATAAGTGCATGACCTAATATATTGGTTGATGTCCTATCAAATCTTTGGATAGTAGAAATACTTCTGAAGTAATGCTATTGTCTTCTCCACACTGAAGTTTCCTACCACCTTATTGTAATGTGCCTCCTAAATTATCTTTGCATGCTCACTTGAAGTAATTAAAAGAAGCCCCAAATAGAAAAAGAGTGCATCCTAGAGGTGGAAGTCCAATACGTTTTTGCTTTCACTTAGTGTTTGATAAATAGAAATGAAGTCATAGCCATTGTTGTATAATTATGGCCCCCTGAAGGTCTCATGCCCACAAGAGTTAATGACATGGCTAGAGCCACAACCATGAGCCAACTGAGTCAGTTCATAACATGGTTGGTGTTGTCCTTCTTATACTTGATTTTCAAGTGGAATTTTTGCAGGTATGTGGACCACTTCATATGGTGGTCATTCTGTGAATTTCCTTGTATCTACATGAATTACAGAGGATTTTGATCAGTGTGGATGATCATTTCCTTTATCGAAATATAATTATTCCACTATCGACATTGTTGAAATATTGGTTGTCATTCATCTTAAGCCTTGAAGAAGTCAGGAAGCCCCGAAGGTATGATTATGGAACCCATAGTTGATCAAGGAAAATGAACATGAGGGACAATGTAAATGTAGGTAACTCATTCATGGATGCATATTACGTATCATTCCATTTTTTTATGATATGTGGTATGATATATGGTTCCTCACGGTTGAGGATTTATGGCCTTGTGAAGTTGTAGGACCCCGAAGAATGATCTATAATCCCCTAGAAGGTCAAAAAATTGTTATAGGTTATTCATTAAGGATAAAGTTCTTGCAAAAAATATTTAATTAAGGGTAAAGTGGTTGCAACAAGAGAGAGTGTTACACATCAAAATTACTCACTTGAATGATGAACCATTGTTGTCGTTACAAGTGTCATAAGTTTTGCATTTAGTCCACAAGTGTCGCATATTGGCTGCAAGTGTTGGTTATGTGTCGCAAGAATCATACTGCCATGTATCCTATGTTGTGTCTCTAAAGACATGATAGGGACACTTAATACACCCTCAAATACTGGTTTTATGAAGAGAAATAATTGGATGAAGAGTACCAAGCATTTTCCATGAAGAAAACCACTTAAAAATGATTTTTGGAGGCCAACGCTCCCCTACCCACTGTCAGGGAGTGCTAGCACTCCCTATCCTTCTTTGGGGGAGCGTTCCAGCACTCTGTGCATCCCTCTAGGGGAGTGTTGGGTTTTTTTAGGGAAAATTTGGGTAGCTCTCCCCTAACCACTGTCAGGGAGTGCCAGTGCTCCCTAGCCTTCTTTGGGGGAGCATTGCAACATTCTGTGTACCCTTTTCAGGGAGCGCTGGGTTATTTGAGGGAATCTTTGACTGTTGAGGAAAATTAGGGAAAAATACCCCTCATATTTTGAGTTATTTGGATTCAAATCTAAGGTCAAGGCTAGATCTTAGGGAGGATACACAACTGATGGAGAAAGATCCTCAACCTATCCCAAGAATCTCTAAGGTGGTTGGGTCTCTCCAATCTTATATAAGGAGGCCTTCTCATGGTTAAAGTACATGGAGTTTTAGAGATACCAAACTTATGATCTCATAAGTGGCATACATGGTATTTTAGAGGCATCAAACTTATGGTCTCATAAGGGAGATGAACAATAAGGCATATTCATTTTGATTGTGGATTATTTGAGAAAGGGGTTGGCCAAGGAGATCTGGAAGAGGCTGTTGCAACTTCATCAAAGTTCTGTAAGTATTGCTATCTAGTTCTCATTAACACATGTGGTTGGCCTGTTTCTTTCAAGGTTGTGTATGTCTACTTTCTACATGAACTTGTCTTTCATAGATAGATCTAGTTTTGGATTAATCATGGTAGAAAAGGAAGTTGTTTTGGCTTTGTTGTTATTGGATTGCAGGATTTGTTGAAGAGCTTGGAGATCAAGGCTCAACTTGGACTCGGCAAGGGAAAACATCGACAAAAGGAACGTTCTTATTCCTTTTCTATATTTGATTGACTTATATAGGTTTAAAAGGATTTCAGTGACCAACATTATCACCTTTCTTTCTTGGTCTTAGGAGTCTAGATCCCAAGAGGGAATCCACTTGTCCGCAGGGGGGTTTTCCTGTAACAGAAATTAGCGATTGTCCATCCCCTTGCTCAAATAATACATAATAAAATTGAATATTCCTTACAATTCATCTCCCTTATGAGATCATAAGTTTGATGTCTCTAAACTTCCATGTATACCACTTATGAGATCATAAGTTTGGTATCTCAAAAACGCCATGTATATTCACCATGAGAAGGCCTCCTTATATAATCTTGGAGAGACCCAACCACCTTAGATATTCTTGGGATAGGTTGAGGATATTTCTCCATCAGTTTTGGTTCCACCCTAAGATCTAGCCTTGACCTCAGATTCGAATCCAACTAACTCCAGAGATGAGGGGGAGTTTTCCGTGATTTTCCTCAACAGTCAAATATTCCCTCAAACAACCCAACGA
The DNA here is from genome assembly GCA_009831015.1 of Picea engelmannii. NCBI lineage: Eukaryota > Viridiplantae > Streptophyta > Pinopsida > Pinales > Pinaceae > Picea > Picea engelmannii. Next base: position 207,162 of record ML800953.1, on the reverse strand, counting down.
TCCCTCAAAAGGGTACACAGAGTGTTGCAATGCTCCCCCAAAGAAGGCTAGGTGGCGTTGGAACTCCCTAAAAGTGGTTAGGGGAGTGTTTCCCAAATTTTCCCTAATAAATCCTAGTGCTCCCCCAGAAGGGTTTGGACAAAGAGATCTTGGTGAGGCTGCTACATTTGCATCTACATTTGTAAGTGATTTCCTTTGTTTTCATTAATATATATGTCCTTGGCCTGTTTCATTCAATTTTATGTGTACTTCTCATGGAGTTTTTCCTTTTGGATGGATCTAGTTTGAAGCTAATCAAGGTAGAATAGGAAGTATGTTTCGTCTTTGTTGTTCACTGCATTGTAGGGTTCGTTGAAGAGCTTGGAGATCAATATCAACCCGGATCAAGCGAGGAAAAACTTCATAAAAGGTACTCATACCTTCTTCCCTTTCTCCTTTGATTAGTTTATCTTCTTCTAAAGAAATGTCACTATCCAAATTTAGCACCTTTCTGTCTTGGTCATAGGGGTCTACGATCCAAGAGGGAATTCACCTGTCCGCATGGGAATTTTCCTATAATAGAGAGTGGGTTAGCCCTAAAATAAGGAAAAGGGGTAAAACGGTTACAAGATATCTCATAAAGGAATTCACTTGAAAGGTATAAATAAGAATTCAAGAGGCTCTCATTAACACCTATTGATCACATTGAATATCTTTGTTGTAAAGTCTTATGCGAAGGTACTATTGACATTTTTGAAGTAGTGAGTTTGAGGTAGCGAAGTTTAATGAAGAGAGAAGTTGGATGAGTCAAAGGGATAAAGTTGAACTTATTGTTCTAGGTTTTTTTAGAGGCCATCCATGAGCTTCCGTGAAGGAAGAGCGCAAATGTCCACAAGTTGCAGTGAAGGAAGAGAATGGACATCCGCAGGGCTCAGTGAAGGAAAACTTAGACGCATAGAGAAGCACAAAAATATGTGTGTTGCAGAGATATCAGGGCATGGAAATCCTCGAGCCATAGTGGGACAATGAGCAGACATCCACAATTTTATAGAGAATAGGGCACATATCTATTGAGAAAATTGAATTTCAGATGATCAAATCCATTATTTCAACTACAATTTGAGAGGTATGGCTTATTTTGTATGTTAGTGTTTATATTCTATAGTATTCCGACACAAAAATGTCTTAGTATTTCATGAGTATTTTATTTGGAATACATTATTTTTGATCTTGGTATGAGGGTTTGAGGCATAAGGGTTTGAGTTGATGAAGTATAGAAACATTGATAGGTTTTGGCAGTAATATTGATAGATAGGTAACATGTTGATTGATTCAGTGGTAGTGAAAGGTAGTCTACAGTTATATTTTTGGGTGGTTGGAAGGGGCAAGGATAGGGGGTTGTATCCTCCTTCCAGTTGGTGTCAGAGAATTAGGGATTTGGAGCATCCTTCAAGTTGGAGACTGAAAACTAGGGGCTTGTAGCCTCCTTCCAGTTACATCTTGAAAATAAGGAAGTTGGTGCTTCCTATGAATTTATTCCTTATGACATATAAGAAAAGAATTATGTGGTTTTTTCCTGCATTGGGTTTCCATGTAAACGTTTGGTGTACTGTGCATTTGTGGTTTCTTATTGTTCATGGTCGATTTATACTATTCATGATACATTAAATTTTAATGTTAAACTGTTAAATACTTATCATGAATTTAAATAATACAAATTGTGGTTAAAAGTGGAAATAAAGTGATGATACTGATTCACCCCCCCTCTTAGTATTCCAACAGGCATGCATGCACAATGGAGTACATATCCTTGTCATAGGTGGTATATCTATGAACATAATCATATATCATTTCACTATGATAGGAAACCAAAATGTCCCTATTGAGTGAGGAATGAACTGATAGCATAGTTAGAAGAATCTATATCAATATCAAATGGTTGTTGTAGGTATAGAAATGTGAGTACTAGCGTGTAGAAGAGGTGGTGTTTTAGATCTTGGAATTATTTCTGTTATGCTTCAAACTAGGAAAAATTTGTTGTAGATCCACCCTTGGTCACTTGACTTAAGGGCCAAGTGATATGAGAGAACCCCAACACGAACCTACAATACAAGTTAGAGAGGCCAAAGATGTTGTGGAACTCTATCAAAGTCATCAAGGTTGGCCAATCATGAATGACTTGGATCTTGGTTGGGTCCACATGCACCTCATGTTCATCCATGATGTATGCTAAGTATTGAATTATCCACATTGAATGATCATTTCTATAGATTGGAGTATAACTTATGTTGTTGCAGGGTTCTCAATACCTATTGAATGTGTTGCAAATGTTCTACTTGTTGGGATAAGGATTGAACTCAGAGGACAATGGATCTGAGAGAGAAGTGGTGTCGAAGGACACCATAACAATGAATCACAAGTTTCTCAAGGAGAGAGAGAAAATATCCTGAGATGATATGAAAATCTGATATGATTTATAAATTGATCACTAAGACAGTCTATTAGTAGGTTTCGTTATCGAACAAACTCAAAAAACTCAGGTGAAGGAAATTGCACCTATCAATAAAACATTGATTGGGAATCCATAAGTGGACATGGTCAACCAAGAGTTTATTTGGTCGTCAAACTAAATAGTTGTTCGACCTAATCAATCCAACAAGGTGAGGTTACAAAGGAATCTCATGTTCCAACAACACCCCATAAACTAAGCTTGGAGGAAAACAAATTCTGCAACATTCCCCCATGAATTTGTCTTGAATAAAAAATTTGATCACAATATGGTACAAAAACCCTCCTGAGTAAGTTTGATCACCATCAACACAGATCAAGGCCAAATGGAAACCATCCATTGCAAAATAAGTTGTCGAAACATGGTCCCAGTTGGTCAGTCAATTAGACAACAAGACAACACCAGCCAATTGACTAGGCGACTAGAAAGAAAACACTAATATAATATGTATCTGTCAATCCAAAAGTCTTTTCAATAGGTAAAATAAGAATACGTACAGATCCCAATCAACATAGTAGAAACTTCAAAGTACTCCCCCTCTTAAACACAACAGGGATGATTTTAAGGATGGAAATTTATTTTAAAATGTAGAAACCTTGGCGAATCTTACTAATCCTTCATATGCCAACTATAAATGTTTGGCAATATTTTTGTAAAAAAATTCAAATTTCTAAGGATTTTATATAGTTTTTATAAGATTTTGGTGATTTTTAAGGTAAAATAATTTTATCCTATAGAATTTGGGCGAATCATTTTTAAAATAGTGAATCTCATTTTTGGAAAAACCATGGAAAATTAGCCCATGAGCGAAATTTATCCCCTAAAATCATCCATGAAACACAACTGAGGGATCAAAGAGTTAGCAAACAATAATTGTTGAAACACACCAGTTGACAAACAATATATAGTCGAAACTAAATCAACAAATTCATAGTAGAAACACCTCCACTCGACTTCTAAGTCAGGTCAAAACCCATTCAACCAATATCCCATTCGAGCACTAGTTGACTGTCAAGTTGGGTCGAACCTATGGTAGACCACTACAAAACATCAGCAATGAATAGGACCATTGTATGTCCATACAACCGATAATACAAAATGGTAGGAAATATTCAAACATTTGTTCAAATGCATCCATGACTACTCATCAATCCAACCATAGTCAATCATGATAGTTTAAATGGGTCCATGGTTCTGTCTTTCACGTCTCTTCTGCAAAGATATGAAAGCATGAATTCCACTCTTTCTATGGAAAGGATGATGAGAAGGCACAAAATATATAGTCTATGTTGGTTGATAAATATATATATGCTCATGTTTTAGTGTACTCTCAAGAGTAGAACAAACCGGTATATTAGTAGCAATGTCATCAACAACAATATTATTAGCAACTGACATGTCAGGAACAACCATCTCATCAACTAGTTCAATAGTAGAGTGCCCTGCTGTAAAATCATTTTGAAATCCACCTACAATGAAGAAAACTTCCCTGGTTGCAGCAAGGGAAGGTGTATGAAAAGAGGAAACAAAAACATCATATCCAAGACATGTTCATGGTGGAAGCATATAAGGAATAATAAGAGAAACAATACCCTTTCCATTCTTCCCAAGTCCTCCTCCAGTATATCCCATCTTACTGAGAAATTGAGATCCTATACATCTAGTATGTTTTTCAAAGCTAGATGAAACAACACAATTATCAGTTTCAAAGGATAAATTGAAAAAATATTTCTTACAAATAGAAGCAGGGGGTGGAGAAGAAATGGGTGAGCTTAGAATCTCAACAACATCAATATTCTTCTCACAAATAGTTGGACTAGAAAAAATGGTCGAAGAAGAAACAACATCAATCTTCTTCTCAACATTTGTCTCAACATTTTGTTTAGAAATTTGCAAGATCTAAAGAGTCTCATCCTTCTCAGTCAGTTGCAACAATATGGAATTGTAATCTTCCTTCAATGTTTGATACTCGTTAAACAATCAATTGTTATCTTCTTGGAGTGAAGAAACTTATTCACGAAGCTCATCACCAGAGGCCTGCAAGTGGAAAATTCAGTTGGGTATTTTCTTCCCAATTGGATGAAATTTGTGCTCACTTTTGTATGAGGAAGATATTCCACTTCTTTTGCCAAGTCTTCAAGAAGTTCATAATTTTCTTCAAATTTGTTTGCCAGGGTCTGAAAATTCCAACAACAGTGTTCCCCATGGTAGAAACCCTTCAAGAGTTCTCAATCAAAACATTTTGGAACACGTTGTTGGAATACTGAGAGGGGGGTGAATCAGTATGAACACTTTTTACCACTTTTAATCACAATATATAAACTTCAACCTTACCAATGGTATATCATTTATTATTTCATTCAATATATCATGAGAATATAACCATAAGTAGTATCATCACATCAAATAACCACATGCACAATACACCAAAATTTATGTGGAAACCCAAATGGGAGAAAATCAAAGAATTGTTTCTTATATATATCAAGAATAGATTCATAGGAAACACCAAATTAAAGTTCCTTCCCTAAGTTCTTCGACACCAACTGGTAGGAGGCTATGACCCGCTGATTTATAGGCACCAACCTCAAGGAACCACCAAATCCCTAAGTTCTATGACACCAACCAGAAGGAGGCTACGACCCCCTGATTTACAGACACCAACTTGAAGGAAGTTCCAAATCCCTGCATTCTCTGGAACCAATCAAAATGAGGCTACAACCCCCTTTCCTTGCCCTGTCTTGTCACCCTAAAATATAAATGTAGACTCACTATCACTACCACTGATACTGTCACTACCAATGTCACCAATACATCAACAAACCTATCTCTATCCACATCAACCAACCTGAAACTGTCACTGACACATCAACTTGTGACTACCACTGTCACATCAACCTTTCACTGATGATGAACCAATCATCCAACCTATCACTGTCTCTATTACTATCTCTGTCACTAATATACCATCATCAATCAATTGTACCTAGATCGACTCACATGGATACCAAAACCATCGCCAAATCAAGTACATCAACCATGTACCAAAACTTGTACCATACCATGTACATCAACCATGTACATCAAACATGTACCATACCATGCGTCAACCATGTACCATAACAAGTACATAAACCATGTACCATATCATGTACATCATAATATATCATCAGTGAAGTTCCTCAAGCATAACCAAGATAGCCAGAATACCAAGATACCAATATAGCCAAGATGTGATACTAATGAATGTACCATAACATCCCTAAGGGGTACCTCAACATGTACCAACATCGCTAAGACATGCACCACATACATGTACCAAGAATATACCTCATACCATGCACCAAATATGTGCCTCAACCATATACCAATGCCTCAACAAGATACCAAAGGCACGACCATCACAACATCAACAAGTAACTAATATTTACCTCAAATCAAGTGCCTCAAGCATGTTCCAACATCCATAAATATTGTACTAAAATATACCATGAAACATGTTCCATATCACTCATATACCATACAACGAACCATATGCCAAGTATCCAAGATGTGCCTCTAACAATGTATCATACCATCACCAAGGTGTACCATGCACAATCATAACATGCCTCAAGCATGTACCATAACAATATAAGCATAAGCCTCAAAACTATCACATAAGCATAGCTTTGATCTTATAAAAACCCTGCTACATTAGATAATAGATAAAAATACCAACATGTGCATCAACAACCTAGCACACACATCATTTTCCACTTCTTTCTTGTCCTCGCGGGACCAAGACTAGTTTTCACATGGGGCCTCACGTGAAAGGAACTAGGAAACCCACAGGGGTGCCTCGCAGGATACTAGTAGTACGACCTGTGGGGGTCATCCAAACTAGGGTTTCTTCAGATAAACCTCCATACACCTACAATACCAATCACCAATGCCTTCTCTCTCCTTCACTACCTCAGATTTATCCGTCACAAACTCACTAATAGATCACTTACTCACATAGAATATATTCAATAGAATGTGTGTTTGAATGTGCTTATGAGAGACTTATTGAGGTGTATATATATTTTTTCTAAGTAACCTATTTGTCAGACAGTTGGCTTAGGTTAATGGAAAGTTGGTCTGGATTATTGGTTGCATTGATGTCAACCCTTGGAGAGTGATATTGTAGATTTATGTCAACCCTTGGAGAAGTATGGTAGTGAATTTCGGTAGCACAAAGGAATGGGTAAGGGACCCAAGTATGTTTGAGGTATAAATACATGAAGATCAATGAATTTATACGTAAGACTATTCTAGATGGTAGTATATGTCATGCCATTTTCGGTGATATGTGGAACGCCACATAAGTCCTCATGGTTAGAGAGTTATGGCCATATAAAGTTGGAGAACCCTCATGAGTTAACTATAAGCCCCTAGAAGGTCAAAGAAATCGATTATTCTAGAATCTCCTAGAAGAAGTGTACTAGTCAAATTGATGGTAACTAGGATTTAATCATGTTTATAGTTGTTGCATTGAGAAGATAATTAAAAATAAATTAGTTGCAACAAGAAGTTGTGAGTTTGGTAATTATGGTAAATTAGTTGTGATGAGAAGATTGAATAGTCAAAGTGGTTGACCAAGAAATAAATAAAATAATAAAGTGGTTGCAACAATAAGTTAGTTAAGGGAAAAGAAGTTATGAAATATTGACTAATTGTAGAAAAATTAGCTGCAACAAGAAGTTCTGAGTAAAGATAAATTATTTAAATAATAAAGTAGTCAAAGTGGTTCCAAAGAGAAATTATTTAAATAATAAAGTGGTTGCAACAAGAAGTAGTGAGTTTACTATTTATGGATAAGTCAAAATGGTTGCAAAAGAAATTAATTAAATAATAAAGTTAGTTGCAACTAGAAATGGAGAATTGACTATTTGTAGCAAAGTGAGTTAGAAGTGGACAAGTGGTTAGAAGTGGGTTATCCCTAAAACAAGGAAAGTGGGTTAAATTGGTTAGAAGGTAACCTTTTGAGAAAGATATATGGAAGTATAAATAAGAGATAAAGGCTCTACCATTAGGACCTATTGAATATCATTGAATATCTATTGTGTGAAAGGTTATTTGGGAAGGTATTATTGATAGAGAAAAAGTGTGGAAGAAAAATCATGCAAAAAACGTGCGACTGAAAAATCACGGCAGAAAAATTGTAGTAGAAAAAGTGCGGCAGAAAAATTGCAGCAGGAAAAGTGCAGCAAGAAAAGTGATGAAATAAAAGTGCGGCAGGAAAAGTGCGACAGGAAAATCGCGGTAGGAAAAGTGTGGCAATAAAATCATAGAAAAAAAAATGCGACAGAAAAAGTGTGGCAGAAAAATCGCGGCAATAGATTCGCAGCAGAAAAATCACGGCAACATATTCGCGACAACAACACCATGGTAGCAGAACACTACAAGAATAAAAAGGTATGGTTTTCATATGTGTAGTGTTGAATCTATGAATCTGGTTGAGGGTTTTCTTTGTAAATATGTTGGATGCCCTCTTGGAAGTTTCAGGCTTGTTGTAGAGTTGATCTGAGGCAGATCTATTGAAGTTTAGTATTGGTTCATGTTTGAGGGATTTTGGTTGAGGTATGTTGTTGAAGTTATTGGTAAAGATAGAGGTTGTATAATAGTGAGGGTGTGGCACATGGTTGATGTGAGGATTTATGGTATTTTATTTATGGAGAGTGTGGTGCATTGCTAAAGGTATCTTGTTGGTTATGTTGGTGTATGTTATTGGTAGAGGTATATGCTTGGGTACATGGATGAGATACATAATTGAAGTACATGGTTATCTTGATACATCATGTTGAGGCATAGTTTGGTTTGTTGTTGATACATGATTGGTACATGCTGTTGGTTATATTTGTATAATGTTGATGTACATGGTTGATGTAAATGATTGATGTGCATTGTTGGCACATGGTTTGAGTGATATTATTATGATTTTGGGTATGAGATATATGTTATCATATCTGATATATTAAGGAGAGTATTGGTGCATGTTGGTGTATTTATTTTTGTTGGTACATGCAAGGCATAGGTACAGTTGGTTACATGATAATGACATGTGATTATTACAGGTCAGTGGCATAGATTGGTACATGTTTACAACAATATATCTTACAATGATAATGTGACAGTGGTTCCATCATTCTACTTATATTTTAGGGCAGTTGGATGGGTAAAGGATATGTGGTTGTAGCCAGAGAATTGGGGAGTTGGAGCTTCCCTCGGGTTTTATCCTGAGAAACTAGGGGTTCAGAGCCTCCTTCCAGTTGTAGATGGAGAATTGAAAGTTGGTTCTTCCTTGAATGTAATTCTTGACATATAAGAAAATCATTATGTGGTTTTCTCCCGCATTGGGTTTCCACATAAATATTGGTGTACTCTACATTGTGTGGATTTGTTTGTTATTGTTTATTATGCACTGATGAATGTTAATTATTATGATACAGTAATATATTGATGATGAAAAAATGAACATGTTTGAATAAGTAAAATAATATACATTATGGTTTAAAGGATTAATAATTGGTATAATTTCTCATTATTGATTTAGCCCCCCCTCTCAGTAATCCAACACTATTTCCTTAACTTTAGGGCTTCTTGAACTTTCTTGTTACAACCACTTTACCATTTCATTAACGACTTGTAATGTTTAGGGGTTTCTTAACCCATCTTTGGGGATTCCAACTTCATGACCTCATAACTCCTCAATCGTGAGGAACTATTTGCTGTCCAACCTATCTTTGGAAACAAAACAAAAATTAGTATCCATATATGAGTGTGTTACATTCATTTACATTGTGCCTCATGTAATTATTACTCAAACAACTTCGAGATTCATAACCAAACCTATGGGTTTCTTGTTGACTTTTTCAAAGCGTCTTCCTGTGAGGGCCATGCTTAGAGATATGCTATAAGGGGACCACTTTGGAGACTTATTCAAATACACCCACCACATCTATTGACATCAATGACAAACACTACTTATTGACATCAATTTTAATCAACTGTCCAACAACATCAATGACAACCAACTATATAACACACATCTTCTCCATATTTCAACTGATTTTTCAGTCCCACATTTTCTATCTTCAGGGAAACATTTTCACGAGAGAGAACTTTCACCTCTTTCAAAAGATCATCGATATGATTCTTTTTATCACTAAAATCATCCACCAAATCTTGAAATATGGTTTCCATGGTCTGCTCCAGGTCAACAATTCTCTAATACTTTTCATCAAACCACTGCAAAAGGTTGGTTTTAAAGAGGGTAGATTCATATTCCAACTAGGTATGGATTCTCTTCATTTCATTGTTCATTCGTTGGTTCTCAATATCTAATTATGCAACGACATTTTTCAAGGCGACGACTTTTCCACGAAGTCGATTATGAGATTATTCTAGGGCAAGAGCCTTCTTCTCATGAATTTCTTGCAAGTTCTGAAGCATGAGAGCTTCATCTTCATCTAACATGCCCATTCCCATCATTGATGAAATAAAATATTCAAGAAATGAAATATGAAAAGAGAAAGTGGTTAACAAGAAATTTGTATTACCAGGTGTTGATGTGTCTCCAATGGGAAATCGGTCTTTTATTCATCAAATAATGCATTCCATATTTCTTTCACTTCTTATTGGAAGGTGATGTAATGCAAGTGAAATTCAAATGAGTTCAACAAGCCACCAAATTATAGGTCAGAACAACTCGACAATCAGGTTTGATGAAATATGTTTTTTTTAAAGGGGCCAAAGATCGATCAATTAAGAGAGCACATCCATGATTTGATTGAGAAATCTGTGAAACATATGTCCAAGGTTGAGAGGGAGTCAAGTATCCACATGTGCATTACTCCTTCGAGTCATGAAGATAATCCCTTCATTGGTTGATATTCTTTTACTAGTTGAACTTATGAGCAATGAGATCGCAAGAAGGGGGAAGTTGAGGGTCAACATGCGCACTAGGTCTAACCTTCCAATGGATTTTTCTCCACGCATGTAGGTTGGTCAGAATGGTAGTCGACATCAAAAATTTTTTGACCTTGCACATTGATTCGACCAACTATTGAGGGTTTTGATTAGGATAATAATCCAGTCGAGTCAGACTCTGGTGGATTAATAGTCAACTCCAGTTTGAAGGGTTTGATCAAACTGTTGTTCACTCCAATCCATATCTGTGAAGTGAAATTTGGGTTCTAAGTCTAAGTTGATTCAAATAATGAGCCACATTATAGGATTTTGTCAAGTCAACCATGACTACAAGTCGAGTGTCTTAACGACCACAAAATATTCCTCTGGAAGTTGGGTTGAGCCTCGTCAAAGAGAGAGGGAAAGAAGATCATGAGCTAGGGAATCCATGCATAATTATGGTGAATGGAATCAATGGTAATCAAGAAATTTCCTCTAGGGAACAAAAATTCAAGAAACCCATACAATCCATATTGGCATATTTGTAAATGCTCGATAACCCAAATCAAGCAGTGGGAAATTCTTAATTTGAAGAGAACAGATTCAGAAAATGACTTCAACATTGTCTCTTATGAGTCTTCCTTCTACTATTCTGACATCAAGAAACCAACAACTCTAATACCATGTTGGGATAGTTATTGAACACAAAGGACAATGGATCTGAAAGAGTGGTGGTGTTGAAAGACACTGTAGCACTGAAGCACAAGTTGCTCAAGGAGAGCGAGAGAAGATCTCCCAAGATGATATGACAATATGAGATGATTGATAGAACAATCACTAAGATAATCTATACGTAGTTTTTTTCATGAACCAAACTCAACAAACACAGGTGAAGGCAGTTGCACCTATCCATAAAATGTGGATTGAAAATCTATAAGTGGACATGGTCAACCAAGGGTTTAGTCATTCGTCGACCCAAGCAATATGACAAGGTGAAGTCACAAAGGAACCACATGTTCCAACACTACCCAGGTTCGAATAAATATGAGGATATCATCCAAATATATGACCACAAAAGAGTTTGTGAACAACTACAAATATCATCCATCATCCTGATAAATGTTTCTAGAGAATTAGTCAAGACAAAATGCATGATCAACCACTAAAAAATGCCTTCTTTATATTTGAAGGTTGTATTACATACATTAGTTTATTCTAATGTAACTTGGTGGTGGCTTGACTTCATATCAATCTTACTAAATAACTTGGCACCCTTAAGATGATCAAGAAGATTTTCAATATGAGGGATTAGGTATCAGTTCTTAACAATGATTTTATTTAAGGCTCTATAATGATCACATAATCACACCATGTGCCATCCTGCTTCTGTACCAAGAAAATTGGGCACCCAAAAGGTGAGGATCTTGGTTGAATGTGGCCCTTTTAGGTGAGCTCATGAATTTAATGCTTTATTTCCTCATTCTCCAGAAGGGAGAATCTATTTATGAGACCATTAGGTAAGGGAGAACCAGGGTCCAGGTATCAAGTCAATGGGATGTTTGACCTGACAGTGTAGAGTCACCCCTATAGGTGAGGAAAATATGTCTATATATGCCTCTACAACCTTTTCCACCTTATTTTGTTTTGTAGAGAAACCATGTGCTAAAGAAATGGTGGTTATAGTTACCTTTGAATCACCTTCTAATTGAACCATGAAGAGGACAAACTTTGCAGTATGAGAGATTAAATTTTGACACTATTTTCCATATATCATTTAAATTAGAGTAGTTAGAACTACCTCTATTACCCTTTAGGGATGACCTTTTAAAGTAAAAATAACACTATGGGGCTGGGTCTCATAAATAACATGATTTTTCCACATACAGAGTTGTCTTAAAAGAACATCACAAACTTCAAGTGGGAAAAAATCACACAGTACCTCATCCTTAAATGGCTTGATTCCATAGGATAGGAAACACTACTAGATGACACAAATGTTTCATCATATCTCAACGAACCATTTGTTGTAGGTAAAATCGATAAATGCAGACATAAAATAATATCCCTAGATCCACCTAGATCTAGAACAAAAAAATACAGGACATGATGCTTTCCCTAAGTTACAATCATTGTATTTACTACCAAAGAAGGAATGGATGACATACCGTAATATATCGCTTCCTTATATCTATGTCGTCCTTGCTTCACTTCGATGCTCTTGTGATATCGGATTTGCAATGACACAAACCAACAAAATTGAAAGAAACAATAATATACTCAATGAAAGATTATACATGTGATCAAGGAGTCATGTAAAAAAATGAGAATGATTCTATGAGAAAGAAACACGCCATTGTATTATATAATGTGGAAGAAATATACAACCATATGCCTTGATGTCGTGAGGTTCCTTCCAACAGTTCCTTGCTTCCCACACATGTCTTTTTCCAATGGATTCTGGGACTATGTATCTGATAGCTACTCATAATCTATCTTGAAAAAGAAAAGCTCAAAGCCAACATAAATTTCCCAAGTTCAATCCAACTAAATTTCTCCATGAGCGCTCCTCTCGTTTTATAAGCTAAAGAGGATAAGATGAGGAGGTTAGAATGATCCCACTAAATCATGAAAGCGAGTAAGATCCAAACCATTCGGAGGCCACCTCACCATAGAAGCTTCTCCTTCCAGAATCATTGAGACAATGCTCATTTTTACCACGTACAAAGGTCATCGCACCCTAGCTACAGTGCAGCCTGTGAAAACTCCGTGACCTAGATATAGTGCACCCTGTGAAAATCAGGCATTTCTGCACCCTGTGTATATAGAAACCTACATAAATCCTCCAAAAGAGGGTTTTTACAAAGGAAAATACAACTTCTTCTCTCAGGGAAAGTTCTTCTCCCTTCTTTCTTTAGGAATTCAGGCCACTGACCCCTCTGAAGTCAACATATAGGTTTACATCATAAACGGTCATAGGGATGACAAAAATAATGTGTAACAGAGAGCCCCCCAAAGTATGAAGTTAGAACAGAGTGATATATGAAATACTTTGTCGAGTGTGTGTAGGGAACAAGGAACATTCGGTCAGAAACCTGCCAACAAACAAGGAAATACAGTACAATAATATATCATCATTGAGGTAGGAATTCCCATACTCAGAATACTAATGACTCAAAGCATAAATGCCAACATGTGAAGATCCATGTAAAGTAATACAGGTCATGGCCACCAAACATACATTGTGGATCCATGCCATTATGACTCAAATATGAACATAGCCACCAAAAATACGTTGTGGATCTATGTGTTAAAGACTCAAATTTGAACATAGCCACGAGACATACAATGTGGATCTATGTAACATTACAATATGACTACACTCCAATGCAACCTGAATATGTCAGAAAAGATTCAGGGTCTTCATCTCCACCACTCTATAGTACAAACCTAACCATGTGAATACATGTGCTGAAGTCGAACATGGTAGAAACCACTTGATTACTGGTCATTAGTGAATACCATTAACAAGTGTGAGGGAAATCACCAATAATGTCAATGACTCCCAAGGTACACTAGTACAATCCAACGAATGTGAATCAATGAGTTGAGGTCGAACACTTGGCTAAATCTCCTGATCAGGGGTCAATAATGAAAACCCACTGTCGAAAGCGAGGAAACCTACCATGCATGCAAGTTCCAAGGTATCAATTATTTTCTAAGTCTAATTCATGGATAATGAGTTGAAGTCGACAGGAAAAGGTTCATCACAGAAGGGCCTTAGTGTATCCCCCATCAATGACATGAAACAAGTAACAAGATTTGAAGTAGATTAGAGTAACAAGTGATCTGGGACTGACTCAGGGATGGCCGACATAATATAAGGCTTAAGGACTACAAGAATGGCTGACACAATAGAAGGATTTTAGGGTTGAACTTCTCTTTGAACATATTGATGCCACGACAACTGTCTCATAAAATACTGACTCAACAATAGGGATCACAGACCAATTTGTAATCTTGTAAAGGAGTATGATCAAGAGACAAGCAAATTTTCCAACCTAGACACAAGGTGAGTGAAAGGGTGCCATGTTCAAAAGTGAATCATCCATAGAATACAAGTTTAGACACATTTAATTCTCAATTTTTCCCACACCATTTATGGAGAGTACCTCTTTATTTTTACGCAAGCTTGAGGAAGATAACATATGTTTGTAATGTAAGTTCATCCTTCAGATCAGTGCCTCAGAGTATGTTTAACGAACCCTAGGAAGGAGTGGTTCGGTCCCATATGGACCTTTCGATGTTTGTTTTATGAGTCCAAAGAAAGAAAACTCATGGGTGTTTCATGTTTAGAGAGTCTGAAAAACACTTAAAGAGAACTCTCACAGTGCCTTTTTCGTAAAGTAATCTGATGAGACCGAAAAAGAGATAAAATATCACTCAACATACATTTTATTCAAATACTTTAATGAGCATGAAAAGAACAAGATCGCTCAACAATGTTTTCATGTTTAGAGATTCTAAAAAGAGCTTAAAGGGAACTCCAGTGGGTTCCTTTTTTGTATAACCTTTACGAGTCCAAAAAGTTGATAAAAGTATACTCAGTTACATTGTCATTGATTTATGAGCATGAGAATGAACAGAGACTAAGCTCGGTAACTTATTCTCATTTATTTATGAGCATGAGAAAGAACAAATACTAAGCTTGGGATTGTTTTCATTTTTACACAAGCTTTAAAACAAAACAAAACTATGCTTGGTCTTGGTTTCATTTTTACACAATCTTGAACTAGAGGAAACTATGCTTGAGGTATGTGGTTTCATTTTTACACAAGCTTGAACCATAGAAAACTATGCTTCGACTTCCCAATGCATAACACATGGATGGTTGGTACTTAGCCCCCAACTTAAGAAACTAGCGGCTCAAGTTCATCATGAAGTCCATAGGCTATACTCATTCCCCCCCTGTTGGCAGCCAATTCACCTTTTTTTATTATCCTATAAGCTGCCTACACCTATGTCTTGCAAACATCAAGTTTTTCGTCGCATTTTTCAAATAGATGACACTTTCATTTCTTGCGACATTTGGACATTTGTCTTCGTTAAGTTTTCACGACTGTAAGTGTGAAAACTTCTCCTTTCGAGGTCACATTTCGATCACTATCTGAACTGTGATGATCTTTTTATCGATATGCCTACTGCACTTACCTTTTGTTTATCGTTATGTGGCTAGAAGGAATTTTGAACTATGATCATTGGACATTCTTATATTGATTGCATAACTTGATTTTATTGAGTTTGTAAGGCATTGAGCATTTGGATTTACACTTTTTATGACTTGCCTGATCTTTGATTCTGCATAGGGGTTACGATTAAATTTATTATATATATATGATATAATCCTTATGATAATCTTTTCATGACTTATTGTATTGCCAACTATATGAATATCATTTTGGCACCTTGGTTGAACTTTTGTTTATATGAATTAATACATTGGCGCATAATGATTTTGGTATTGATCTATACGTCGAATGTTTTGAACACTATGGCATAGTGCTGGTGCGTATTGGTATACACATTGGATTTGATTGGTTGTACACATGGCTTAGTGGTTGAACTTTTATTATGAAATGAACAGCTACGAAATTTGGCAGTTGTACTTAGGTAATGAATAATATGCATGCCAGACTCCACCACCTTCGTATGCACGCATTTTTGCTTACCCCTTTTGGCTCGATTCATTGTTGTTGGTTCGGGTAACTCTGTTACTGTATGTTGATGAATTTGAACCCTTCCATTACCATGCATTCAGCTCCATGGCACCAGTCGTGCGATTTGAACCCAATGGCAACCAGGCCCTATTGATGTTTGACAATTCCCACCAAGATTTGGCAGACAGTGGATGGCTTACCTTCATGGAACGTTTGGAGGGTTTTAACCTTTGTGTATCTCGACAGTTTTCCATGACCTTCGATGGCTGTCGAGCTAAGGTAGGCGATGTACAGTTAGAGATTGATGAACAATTCATCAGCTCAACCACGGGATTATCTAACTCTGGACAGCGTTGGCTTAAGAATTGCAAGGTCGAGGAAGTTCCGTGGACATTGTTGTTTCAATCACACAAAATCAACTCCTATGATAGAGGTATGCCCGTAACTATTCTTAAACAATGTTGGCACGATTTATTGATGATAATCAAGCAGTTTGTGACCTGTGAAGGTCGATACGGACTTGTGTTCCTCCACCACCTGTGTTTGCTTATGGTTTTTATGGGATACTCTCTCAACATGCCCTATTATTTTCTTCGTAGCCTGTTTAAAATGTCGAAGAAGTACAAAAGACACCAGGCTGACAGTATCCTTTTTCATTATGGCCTTGCAAGCTTATCGTTGTCTGTCATTTGTGTCTGCATGGGGATAGCTGGAGCATTTTCGTTACTCGGAATGGTTTCGAGGATCCGAACCCTACACAGGTTGACAAACCTGTGGTGAGTGAGGTCAAGGTTGTACCCCCAGTGCGCTACCATATCCTTCTGCCTAAACCCTCGGCCGACCCTCCTATCGACTTACCCCACACTGTAACTAAGAGTGTTGAGACTATTAAGCCTATGAGCAAAAACCCCAAGGAAAACCTCACTGCAAATGTTAAAGGGAAAAGGAATGAACGTTTGATTTCACGAATGGCAAGGAATAAGGAAAAACCTCCTGTCGAGTCAAACCCTATCATGTTGAGTGAAGACTTCGATTCAGAGGTTGAGCATTTCCTGGCTAGTGAATACCCCTATTCGCAAGGTTTGTGTGTCGAACCCTCATATGATTTTGTATCAAACCTACCCCCCTTCCTAAAGGACGATCCTAACTACGCGGGTATTGAATTACCTTGTGAAACCCTCGATCAATTGCCCAAACCCTCGCCTGCTCTATCTAAACCCACAGTGTCACCCTGTGATCAATGCAATTCATTGTTAGAGTGATATTATCTAGATGTTCCAATACTCCAGTCAAAGATTCAGTCTCTGGAGGATCATATTGCACTGTTAACCAGTCAAAAGGCCAAGCTCCAAGCTGTGGATAAGAAACAAAGGACAACCGGCTCTATCCTATTTAAAAATGTGGAATCATCCACGGCTGTTGTAAATTCCAAGCTGGCATAACTGAGCAGCCTCGTCGCTACACAGGTATGAAAAATTTGATGTCATTTTGTAAATAATCTAGGTTTATATAACGATTTGGTTTCAGTTTCAAACAGCTATGTTCACATCATTGAATAGCTCTGTTATATTGCATGCATTCTATATATAGCTTTGCTTTAAATAAATAGGAATTTTGATATACGATCTGATTATTCCCATTATAGGAATCAATAGATTTTGATTGGATTTGAGTGATCTTCGTTTAAATTTGATTGATTGGCTTGCCTTGTTAAGGTGACAAAATTAATAGTTTGGTTTCTATCATGCTCAGATTTGATTTGGTTAGGATCCATGTGCTATAGTTGATAGACGTTTTGATCGAGTTTGATTGTTACGATTTTGCTCAGATCCGATTTCATTATCATTGGTATGCTATGATTGGTAAACGTTTTCGGGAAGATACTTGTTACGATGTTGTATCATGTGCTATTCTATATTTGATTGATTCCAATTTAAGGAGAATGACTCTTTTTATTTGATGAAAACAATACACTCAGATAACATTCACACCCGAATTAGAGACGAATCTGAATCATAACAATTGTGTGAAAATCCTTAGCTAAATCGATTCGTTTTTGTGCTAAAATGGAAATTTCGTTTTATGAATTGAGTTCAGATTATAATTGATGCTCTGTATTTCAAATTTGTGAAATGAAATGGTCAAACTCTATTACGATTCATTTGATTAAAACGATTGTGACCAAAATTAATCGATCATGTATGTTGATTGTGCAAGGATCAATGATCAAAATCTATGACAAATTCTGTTTGATTGATCTTCTTACGTTTTTGGTTGTGTGTCAATTTTGGTTTGAATTCGTTCACAATCTAAATCTTTTGCTATATAGTTATCGTGATAATCCTGTTCGATGAGATGATTTCTCTTGTTGATGAGACAAGCATAACAAAGTGTTTGTGATTTGTTATGTTTTCAATTGAATATCAAAACGATCTCATTCGATTTGCTGAGAAATGATTATGATGTTGTTACATGTGATATCATATACCCGACTTGTAACAATAATCGAAACAGAGTATTTCTATCTTTGTATTCGATTAAATGATTTGAATCTTTTTTCTATATCGTTACAGCTATAACGAGTGGAAAATGATTTTGTTGGATCGGATTGTATCTGTTGTTTAACAATCACATACGATATGTTTTTCAATTGGATATGAAATAATCTTATTACTGTTCGATTATGACTCTGAAGACCCGATTTTGTGGTAACAGAAGAACATAGTATCCGTATCTCTGTGTTCGGTTGAATCATTTTTTATTCTATTTAATGTTGAATGATAAAATCATTTTGATTTGTTTTCAAGTGATCATTGGAAGATAATTGGATTTAATTCTTTTTAAGATTTTGAATCGATCCTGATGCTGATTCTGTATCTCATTTTGACTAGCTACAGAATCAGATGATTTTGTAGCTAGTCTATAGAATTTAATTTTTATCATTTTATTGGTAAAAGAGTCTTCTAACTTGTCTATTTTGGATCCTTTTCAGGTGAATTTGAAATTGCATGGGATTTGATGGACAGTTTAGAGGATATTTAGATACTTTAAGTTTCATTTTAGTTTCCTAGTTTAGTTGATCTTGGGAATATCTTCCCAGATTATGTAAACAGATTGATAACTTCCACAGGGAGGTTTTACCCTGTGGAAAAACTTATAAATACTCATTATTTTTGTAATAACATCATCCTCATTCGTGGGAGAACAAGGATATGGAATTTTAATACAGACTGAGACAAAATTTGATATTCTGCTACAGCTTTAGCTTTTCATAATATCAATATTTTTTTTTATGTTCATGTGTATCAATTTGCATTTGGTTAATGACTACTTTAGCTATCTTAGTCTTTTTCAAATGATATAATTTAATCAATATATTCCATATCTGATTTCTTCCAGTATATAAAAAACATAGCAATTGCTTGATTCAGTTTGTGAATGACAAATTTCTCTTCTTCATAAGTTGAATTATTAAGTATAAGTTTTTTCATAACAGGTTTTGCTTATTGCAGAGATTTATAAATCATATAATTGTTACGATTTTTTATGTCTTGTTTGTCCTGTAAACAAACTCAAAGAGAATTGCAGCTATCGTTTACGAGAAGCTTCCGGATTATTCGGTGTGAGATTCCTTCCTCCGACCAGCTTCACAGTCATCATACACAGGACAAATCTGGAGCATTTCCAGGTTTGTTTGCGGTTTCTTTGTCTAGTATATTTGTTAGTATTTTAGTTAGATATATTTGTAATTAGTATATTAGATCGTTTAATTTTAGTAAGTTTTATTTCTTATTCATAAAATTATAAAATAAAAAAAAATATCTGTCTCTGTCTTAGGGTAGAAAGCAAATCAGTTTCTCAGGTTTTATTTAAATCTGTGTTTTGTAGATATTGTACATTTTGTAAATAGGTTATATCTCAGATAGTAGTTAGTGTAATATTAATTAGTAGTTTGTATATATGGAAATAGTAGATTAGTTAGTTTATTTAGTAGTTATTTTTAATTAGATTAGTGGATTAGTTTTTTTTATTGTTAATTAGTTTAGTTTGTTGTATTTAGTTTTAGTTAGTTTAGTTTCTTTAGTTTTAGTTAGATTAGTTAGTTTAGATTAGTTTACTCTTTGGTTTTCTTAGGACCTTAGAACGGCTAACGGAGCCATTAAACCCATCAGGGTGGTTTATTCCAAACGGCTTGGGTTATTAGACAACCCTGGACCGATTCCACTCTCTCAGTTGACGAATGATCAATTTCGCCCGTCAACAAATGGCGCTAGAAGGAGGGCCTGAACTTAATTAATGACACGAGGTGGTCGCAAGACTCCTCCACCCCCTAATCGCTCACCTATAGTGACTAGAATCCATTCACATGATAATATTCCCCTTCAAACAACAACTACTTCAACCGAAGATCCACAGATCACAGTTGAGCCAACAACCCCTAATCCTACAGGTGGTGACATACAAGAGATTGTTTGTCAATGTATTATTAAAACACATAGTGCATTAGCTCATCTTAGGCAACCAAACCATCCGTGGGGTCGACCTTTGGACTTCTCTGATATCAAAGAACAATTAGGTGACACTAACCTCACTGTGAATCCTACATATCCAAACTTAAATCCTGTTGCAGGAGGATCTAGGATACCTCCTTCACCACCTCCCTCATCTCCTTCCTCTTCTGGAGGATATTACTCTTATGATGAAGGAAATTCACCTTCTCATCCTTCCACACCCACTACCCCGATGGAAAATCAGAACAACCCTGCTAGACCCTGGCTGGACCAGGATGCTGTAGCTGTACCTGGAGCTCAACACCCTTTACCTAAGCACCCAGAGAAATGGCTTCCCAAGTTTGATCCTGATTCAAGACAGATAGCTGAAGATCATATCAAAAAATTTATGTTAGCCATTAGACTCCGTAATGTTGAACATGAAGATGTTGTTTGTAGGTTGTTCCCTTATACATTCGAGGGTAACACATCCACTTGGTACTTTTCCCAGCAACCCCATACCATCGTGTCTTGGGAAAAATTTGAGTCATGCTTTTTCGAAAAGTTCGGAGACGGTAAGCCTCCGGAAGTCTTGGTCATGGACCTTTCTAGCTTAAAAATGAACCTGAAAGAAAAAGTTAAATATTTTAATCAAAGATTCTTGACGCTTAAAAATCGAATCTCTGCGGATTCCATGCCCACTGAGAGTCTTATAATAGCTTACTACACTAAAGCTTTACATCAAAGTATAGCTATTTGGGTTAAACGATCCAAAAAGGCCACGTTGTTAGAATCCTTTGAGAAGACCATCCAGATAGAAAAAGACATACTTAGTCTTAAGGAATCTTCTAGCAACGAAACTGAGACTGTTTCTTTTGCCAAAAAGAAGATTGAAATCCTCCCCAGACCTACACAAAGTAAAACACAACCTGAAAACTCTGATTTGGAAAACCTAACTAAAGTTGTTCAAAAACTGTCTAATCAAGTTATAGACTTGAAGAGGTCGACTGAAGAAGCTTCCTCGAGTAAAGGACCCTACAAACCTCCTTTTCGAAAGCCCTTTCCTACCAATCGACCTAATCCAAACACCGAAGGCCTTAATATAGAAAGTTTGCAATGTGCTCTTCAAACAATTCTAGAAGCCCAAGATAACTTGATCCCTCCTGAGATTCCTGAGGAGGTAGTTGAACCAGAGACAGTTCAAGAAGAAGAGTCTTCTCCAAAAATTTTTGGACACTTCTCGGATAGCATCTTCCAAGCCAACTTCGAGACTGTTCACCCTTATAACACTAGGAGTAAGACAACAAATAAACCTTCTACATAGAATACTACAACTTCACCTCCAAAGCCATCTAAATTAGTGGAGCCAAAACAGAGTAATGTGAACCCTAAATTAGATTATGATGTTGTTGAAGATCTTAAAAAGTTAAGGGCTAACATTTCTATTTATGAGTTGTTGAAGTTTCCATTTTTGTTACAAAAAATGTTGCAAAATATTTCAGAAAATGGCAAGAATGGTAACAAGGTTGTGCAAAGTAAAACCCCCCAGAAGACTTCCACTAAAAACAATCCTGATCCTCAAGATAAAGGAATCCTTCCTGCAATCCCTATAAATAATGTAAATAATGTAGATAAAGTAGCCGTAGAAATTGCGAGTAAGAAGCCACAAGCTACTACTCTTAGTACTCGCAAGAATGTACCTCCTTTTCTTCTAACTTTCGAGATTTTCAACAGAAATGTGCATAATTGTATGGTTGACTTAGGGGCATCATCCAATGTGATGCCTTGGTCTGTATGCTAGAAAATTAACGCTGAAGTCGAACCATCGACTTTGAAAATGATACAACTTGATCAGACAAATTTCAATCTTATAGGCGAACTAAAGAATGTGCTTATTAGATTGTCGTCTAACCCCAAGGTTCATCAAGTTATTGATATAATCGTTGTGGATATTCCGAAAGTGTATGGCATGTTTTTAAGAAGGGACTGGTCGGAGCAACTACATGGTTACTTCACAACAGACCGGTCTCACTTATGGCTTCCAGAGAATGGCAAGCCTAATAAAAACAGAGTAAACCGTGAGCACTACCTCAAGTTCACGGTCACTGATTTGAATGATCCTAATGAACCATACACACCCCCTGCTAATTCACTTGAAGTACAAGGGATGGACACCTTCTTCGGCAACTTCATGGCCAAGGTTTCACCTATCGTCAATCCGGAACAACAGTTCGAGATCGTAGCATTTGTGCAGCCCACACCTTCCACACAACAATCTCATGAACCTGATACAAATAAAATTTGGTCTCTGTATTTCGACGGGTCAAAGTCCAAAGAAGGAGCCGGAGCTGGCTGCATCATTATCGATCTGGCAGGTAACAAAACATTGATAGCATGTAGGTTAGAATTTGAATGTACTAACAATACTGTAGAATATGAGGATTTACTGCAAGGTCTCAGAAAAGCTTTGGACATGAACATTCAAAATTTAACCGTTTTCGATGACTCTGAAATAGTGGTTAGATAGGTGAGAGATTCTATCCACTGTCTTTCTCCGCATCTCAAAAGCTACCAGTCAGAGGTATGGAATTTAATGAGTAAATTTTATGCTTTTAATATACATTACATTCCTAGATTGAATAACTCTGAAGCAGATTTATTAGCTAATGTAGCTTCTAAACTTCTTCCTGTAGAAGGCTTGTCCCCAGATGCATTCTTCTTTGAGCTGTTGTTTTGGCCATCCATTCCCGATAACGTCACAAACTGGAGAGTATTTAACGATGATCAGCATATTGTCAACTTTCTGCACATGGAAGAAACATTTCAAGGTGTGGTGATAGACGAGCACACACATGACGACAATTTGCATGATTTTATGGTAATACCTGATCCGAAATCTCCTGAAGCTCTATCGGATATGGTAAACTCGATCCCAAAATCTGTAATTAGATTAGAGAATTTTTATGATTTTGAAGATTAATTTAAAAAGACGGTCAATTGTAAAACTAATAGTTCCTCGTTGTCTTATGAAAAAGTGAATTTAGGAACTAGTGAAAATCCTCAGTGCATTAACCTAGGCTTGGGATGTTCTAGACAAGAAAAAGCTGCCTTTGCTAAATTATTTAAATAATTTAAGGATGTCTTTTCATGGACGTGTGATGATCTCAAAACATA
The DNA here is from genome assembly GCA_009831015.1 of Picea engelmannii. NCBI lineage: Eukaryota > Viridiplantae > Streptophyta > Pinopsida > Pinales > Pinaceae > Picea > Picea engelmannii. The sequence continues at coordinate 183,364 of ML800953.1, read as the reverse complement.
CGACCCTAATATCATACAGCATGTCATCCCGATGAAACCCCAAACCTTACCCTTCCAACAGAAACTAAGGAAAATGCACCCTAAACTAGAACCAACCATTCAAAAAGAATTGAATAAACTCCTAAGTGCTAAAATAATTTTTCCTGTTAGGCACACTCAATGGGTGTCCAAGCTTGTCCCAGTTCGGAAGAAAAATGGGGAAATTCGACTTTGCGTCGATTTCCACAACCTTAATAGAGCGTCTGACAAAGACAATTATCCTGTCCCACCCATGGAACAGATCCTACAATAGGTATCTGGTTCCGAGAGGCTATCCTGTTTAGATGGTTTCTCTGGATACAACCAAGTCCTGATGTCTCCACCAGACCAACTCAAAACTACCTTTCATACTCCGTGGGGCACTTATGCGTATCGTAAAATGCCCTTTGGATTGATTAATGTTGGTGCTACCTTTCAGAGAGCAATGGATATTCCTTTCTGAGGCTTAATCAATCAGTCCATCATATTTTACTTAGATGATGTGACTGTATATTCTAAAAACAAATATGATCATCTATCTCACTTACGAGTCGTTCTGCTACGATGTCGTAAATACGACATCTCCCTGAACCCCAAAAAGTCCATCTTTGCAGTAGAACAGGGTAAATTACTAGGATTCATTGTGTCTAGTGAAGGAATGATTATTGACCCCGAGAGGACCCAAGTCATTGCTAAACTTCCCCCACCTACGTCCAAAAAATCCATGCAGTCTTTCTTAGGCCAGATTAACTTCGTGAGAAGATTCGTCCCCAGTTTCTCTGAAATGGTCAGGCTTCTACAGAACCTGATTAAGAAAGACACCCAATATCACTGGGGACACACAGAAAATCAAGCTTTTAATGCCATAAAGAAGGCCATAACAGACGCTCCGTCTCTCATGAGCCCTGACTTCTCTTAAGATTTTACACTCTATACTTTTGCCTCTGATCATTCCTATGCCGCAGTCCTAACTCAGAAGAATTCTGAAAACAACGAAGTACCCATCGCCTTTATGAGTTCCTCTTTCAAAGGCGCTGAACTTAACTACCCAGTAGTTGATCGGCAAGCCTATGCTGTTTTCAAAGCAGTTAAGCATTTCCGGTCCTATCTTTTGAAGTCAAGGATGAAAGTCATTGTCCCCTACCATACCGTAAGGAACTTGTTAGTGTAGAAGGAGTTAGGAGAGAAGAGAGTTAACTGGGTCACCTCCTTGCAGAATTATGACTTAGAAATCACCCTAGCTCAGATTGTGAGAGGCCAAGGATTGTGTAAATTGGTCGTTGATTCGGAAATAAGACAGCAAGAAAATAGTGATACATCAAACCTAGGACAAAACGATCAAAGTATGATCTGTTGCGCACAAAACCTCATTAGTCCCTGGTACAACGATATTAGATTCTGTCTTGAACATGGGTCAGTACCCCGTCACCTTGACCCCACCAAGAGAAGAGCATTAATACTAAAGTCCGCCTCCTTTCATCTAGTTAATAGTGTACTGTTTCGTCAGAATTTTGACGGCGTACTGATGCATTGTCTCGAGAAAGATGAAGCAGAAAAAGTCTTGCTTGAGTTGCATGCAGGAGAAGCTAGTGGCCACTTCGGTGGTGACACCACTTCTCACAAATTTTTAAGAGCCAGTTATTACTGGCCCACGCTTTTTAGGGACGCCCATGCCTTGTGTCGCAAATGGATCATCTGTCAGAAAGCATCAGGGTGGTTGCAAAAACCAGTCTTTCCCTTGCAACCTGTTTCAGTAGATTCTCCTTTCTAGAAATGGGGCCTTGATATCATAGGTCCAATTAACCCTCCATCCTCACAACAACACATGTTTATTGTGACAGCCATAGATTACTTTACTCGATGGTCTGAAGCTGCTGCGCTAAGAACTGTTAACAACAGTCAGGTAATCGCTTTTCTGAACTCGAATATTATCACTCGTTTCGGTATCCATGATTGTCTAGTCTTTGACAATGCTTCATACTTTTCTTCTCTTGATATGAGAGAGTTCACTTTGGAGAAAGGAATAAAGATGAATTATTCTGCTAGTTACTACCCCCAGGGCAATGTCTTAGCAGAATCAACAAATAAGAACTTGATCAAAATTATCAAGAGAACCGTGGTTGAAAATCACAAGAACTGGCACAATGCACTATTGAACGCACTGTGGGCTGATAGGGTAATGCCCAAAGCTGCTATAGGTAACTCCCCCTTTTTTCTCGTTTATGGAAGAGAAGCAATTATTCCACCTCACGTTCTTCTTCCTTCGCTTCAGTTGTCACAAAAAGTCCAAGAAGAAGATTGTCCCCCTTTAGAAAACCGAATTAACGCTTTGATAAATCTATAAGAAGTAAGAGCCCAAGCTAAGCGCAAGTTAGATCAACATCAACAATTGATTAAAAGCTGGTTCGATTCTAATTCTGCTTCTTATAGGAATTTTGAAGTAGGTGATCTCGTCTTGAAGTGGGACAAACCACACGAAGGAAAGGGTGAGCACACCAAATTTCAAAATTTATGGCTTGGACCATTTTTAATTGCTGAAAAGTTGGGTCCTAGGTCCTTTCGATTACAGAATCTTGAAGGGCAGCTTGACACCTACTCGGTGAATGGCCAAGCCCTGAAAAGATACTATGCTTGATAACTACCCTTGTATATTATGTATATATTTTTCATTTTTGTTTGCGTTTTCGTTTGCTTTCTGTTTTTTTATTTTGATTTGAATTGATCAGTTTGTGTTTTTGGACATACATGTACCTGTACACTAAGCTATTCAGACAAAGATGATAGAAAATTTCTTTGCTGAAATAACTTTTGAAAAACTTGTACGAACATCAATGATATATTGTTGAAATTGATATCTATGTTGGAAAATTTTGTTGTTTGAAAGAAGTTTACTGATTTCAATCTCTAAGCAAAGCTCGTCATGATCATCTATTATCTTTTTACATTGTCCCTTTTCCATAAAGAAATGACTCAAAAGATGTCTCCCTGTCGTAGGAAGTTTTTTTGTAAATAAAACATTTCTGGAGATAAATAAAGGACAGTGCTAAAAAATTCTGATGAGGTCTGAAAAAATATGTTAAAATATTAAGATTTTCAGCGTCACCCTGCTCAACTGTATATCTATAAAAGAAAAACAAAATAAATTATTAATAAGAGCTGTGGGAAGTGCTTGTAAACCCGCCAGGATACTGACCAGGTCTGCTGGCAGCGAGTAAATGCAAGCATGGTGCCAAGACAACTTCGTCGGGGTACTGAACAGGCCCACTGGCAGCGAAGCAATGTCGGGTATATGAAAATCTGCAAAAAAAATATAAGAAACCTCTTTAATGTCCTTTATTATGATCTAGAACATCTTGACAGGATACAGATGTCAGAGTGGGTTAAATGGAAACCCTGTCGAGGCTATGGACGCCTGCTGGCAGCAGTGGCCATGCCAACAGTATTGAAGATTTTATCTTTAATATCGTGACTTGCTAATCTTAAGATTGTTATTGGTTTTCATCTTTTGAAACATTGCTGAAAAAATGATTTATGATGATGTTGGTAAGATTTTCTGGTTGGTATTTTTAAGTTGATTTTTTTTTGGCTATCCTAATCTGAATTTCTTACTTTTGCAGAGACAACTGCTTCTTCCAGTGTGTCGCCATTGTTGGCAGCCAATTCACCTTTTTTTATTATCCTATAAGCTGCCTACACCTATGTCTTGCGAAAATCAAGTTTTTCGTCGCATTTTTCAAATAGACGACACTTTCATTTCTTGCGACATTTGCACATTTGTCTTCGTTAAGTTTTCAGGACTGTAAGCATGAAAACTTCTCCTTTTGAGGTCACATTTCGATCACTATCTGAACTGTGATGATATTTTTATCGATATGCCTACTGCACTTACCTTTTGTTTATCGTTATGTGGCTAGAAGGACTTTTGAACTATGCTCATTGGACATTCTTATATTGATTGCATAACTTGATTTTATTGAGTTTGTAAGGCATTGAGCATTTGGATTTACACTTTTTATGACTTGCCTGATCTTTGATTCTGCATAGGGGTTACGATTAAATTTATTATATATATATGATATAATCCTTATGCTAATCTTTTCATGACTTATTGGATTGCCAACTATATGAATATCATTTTGGCACCTTGGTTGAACTTTTGTTTATATGAATTAATACATTGGCGCATAATGATTTTGGTATTGATCTATACGTCGAATGTTTTGAACACCATGGCATAGTGTTGGCGCGTATTGGTATACACATTGCATTTGATTGGTTGTACACATGGCTTATTGGTTGAACTTTTATTATGGAATGAACAGCTACGAAATTTGGTGGTTGTACTTAGGTAATGAATAATATGCATGGCAGACTCCACCACCTTCACATGCACGCATTTATGCTTACCCCTTTTGGCTCGATTCATTGTTGTTGGTTCGGGTAGCTCTGTTACTGTGTGTTGATGAATTCGAACCCTTGCCTTACCATGCATTCAGCTCCATGGCACCAGTCGTGCGAGTTGAACCCAATGGAAACCAGGCCCTGTTGATGTTTGACAATGCCCACCAAGATTTGGTAGACAGTGGATGGCTTACCTTCATGGAACGTTTCGAGGGTTTTAACCTTTGTGTAGCTCGACAGTTTGCCATGACCTTCGATGGATGTCGAGCTAAGGTAGGCGATGTACAGTTAGATATTGATGAACAGTTCATCAGCTCAGCCACGGGATTATCTACCTCTGGATAGCGTTGGTTTAAGAATTGCAAGGTCGAGGAAGTTCCGTGGACATTGTTGTTTCAATCACGCAAAATCACCTCCTGTGATAGAGGTATGCCCGTAACTATGCTTAAACAACGTTGGCATGATTTATTGATGATAATCAAGTAGTCTGTGACCTGTGAAGGGCGATACGGACTTGTGTTCCTCCACCACCTGCGTTTGCTTATGGTTTTTATGGGATACTCTCTCAATATGCCCTATTATTTGCTTCGTAGCCTATTTAAAATGTCGAAGAAGTACAAAAGACACTAGGCTGACAGTAGCCTTTTTCATTATGGGCTTGTCAAGCTTATTGTTGTCTGTCATTTGAGACTACACGGGGATAGATGGAGCATTTTCGTTGCTCGGAATGGTTTTGAGGATCTGAACCCTACACAGGTTGACAAACCTGTGGTGACTGAGGTCAAGGTTGTACCCCCAATGCCCTACCATATTCTTCTGCCTAAACCCTCGGCTGACCCTCCTATCGACTTACTCCACACTGTAACTAAGAGTGTTGAGACTGTTAAGCCTATGAGAAAAAATCCCAAGGCAAACCTCACTGCAAATGTTAAAGGGAAAAGGAATGCACATTTGATTTCATGAATTGCAAGGAACAAGGAAAAACCCCCTGTCGAGCCAAACCCTATCATGTTGAGTGAAGACTCTGATTCAGAGGTTGAGCATTTCCTGGCTAGCGAATACCCCTATTCGCAAGGTTTGTGTGTCGAACCCTCATATGATTTTGTATCAAACCTACCCCCCTACCTAAAGGACGATCCTAACTACCCGGGTATTGAATTACCTTGTGAAACCCTCGGTCAATTTCCCAAACCCTCGCCTACTCTGTCTAAACCCACAGTGTCACCCTGTGATCAATGCAATTCATGGTTAGAGCGATATTATCTGGATGTTCCAATACTCCAGTCAAAGATTCCGTCTCTGGAGGATCAGATTGCACTGTTAACCAGTCAAAAGGCCAAGCTCCAAGCTGTGGATAAGAAACAAAGGAAAACCGACTCTATCCTGTTTAAAAATGTGGAATCAGCCATGGCTGTTGTAAATTCCAAGCTGGCATAACTGAGCAGCCTCGTCGCTACACAGGTATGAAAAATTTGATGTCATTTTGTAAATAATCTAGGTTTATATAACGATTTGGTTTCAGTTTCAAACAGCTCTGTTCACATCATTTAATAGCTCTGTTATATTGCATTCATTCTATATATAGCTTTTCTTTAAATAAATAGGAATTTTGATATACGATCTGATTATTCCCAGTATAGGAATCAATAGATTTTGATTGGATTTGAGTGATCTTCGTTTAAATTTGATTGATTGGCTTGCCTTGTTAAGGTGACAAAATTAATAGTTTGGTTTGTATCATGCTCAGATTTGATTTGGTTATGATCCATGTGCTATAGTTGATAGACGTTTTGATCGAGTTTGATTGTTATGATTTTGCTCGGATCTGATTTTATTATCATTGGTATGCTATGACTGGTAAACCTTTTCGGAAAGATACTTGTTACGATGCTGTATCGTGTGCTGTTCTATATTTGATTGATCCCAAGTTAAGGAGAACGACTCTATTTATTTGATGCAAACAATACACTCAGATAACATTCGCACCCGAATTAGAGACGAATCTGAATCATAACAATTGTGTGAAAATCCTTAGCTAAATCGATTCGTTTTTGTGCTAAAATGGCAATTTCGTTTTATGAATCGAGTTCAGATTATAATTGATGCTCTGTATTTCAAATTTGTGAAATGAAATGGTCAAACTCTGTTACGATTCGTTTGATTAAAACGATTGTGATCAAAATTAATCAATCATGTTTGTTGACTGTGCAAGGATCAACGATCGAAATCTATGACAAATTCTGTTTGATTGATCTTGTTACATTTTTGGTTATGTGTCATTTTTGGTTTGAATTCGTTCACAATCTAAATCTTTTTCTATACAGTTATCGTGATAATCCTGTTCAATGCAATGATTTCTCCTGTTCATGAGACAAGCATAACAAAGTGTTTGCCATTTGTTATGTTTTGAATTAAATATCAAAATGATCTCATTCGATTTGCTGAGAAACGATTATGATGATGTTACATGTGATCTCATATACCCAACTTGTAACAATAATCGAAACAAAGTATTTCTATCTTTGTATTCGATTAAATGATTTGAATCTTTTTTCTATATCGTTACAGCTATAACAAGTGGAAAATGATTTTGTTGGATCGGATTGTATCTGTTGTTTAACAATCACATACGATATGTTTTTCAATTGGATATGAAATAATGTTATTACTGTTTGATTATGACTCTGAAGACCCGATTTTGTGGTAACAAAAGAACATAGTATCCCTATCTCTGTGTTCGGTTGAATCATTTTTTATTCTGTTTAATGTTGAATGATAAAATCATTTTGATTCATTTTCAAGTGATCATTGGAAGATAATTGGATTTAATGCTTTTTAAGATTTTGAATCGATTCTGATGTTGATTCTGTATCTCATTTTGACTAGCTATAGAATCAGATGATTCTGTAGCTAGTCTATAGAATTTAATTTTTATCATTTTATTGGTAAAAGAGTCTTCTAACTTGTCTATTTTGGATCCTTTTCAGGTGAATTCGAAATTGCATGGGATTTGATGGACAGTTTAGAGGATATTTAGATACTTTAAGTTTCATTTTAGTTTCCTAGTTTAGTTGATCTTGGGAATATCTTCCCAAATTATGTAAACAGATTGATAACTTCCACAGGGAGGTTTTACCCTGTGGAAAAACTTATAAATACTCATTATTTTTGTAATAACATCATCCTCATTCGTGGGAGAACAAGCATATGGAATTTCAATACAGACTGAGACAGAATTTGATATTCTGCTACAGCTTTAGCTTTTCATAATATCAATATTTTGTTTTATGTTCATGTGTATCAATTTGCATTTGGTTAATGACTACTTTATCTATCTTAGTCTTTTGCAAATGATATAAATTAGTCAATATAATCCATATATGATTTCTTCTAGTATATAAAAAACATAGCAATTTCTTGATTCAGTTTGTGAATGACAGATTTCTCTTCTTCATAAGTTGAATTATTAAGTATAAGTTTTTGCATACTAGGTTTTCCTTATTGCAAATATTTATAAATCATATAATTGTTATGATTTTTTATGTCTTGTTTGTTTTGTAAACAAACTCAAAGAGCATTGCAGCTATCGTTTACGAGAAGCTTCCGGATTATTCGGTGCGAGTTTCCTTCCTCTGACCATCTTCGCAGTCATCATACACAGGACAAATCTAGAGCGTCTCCAGGTCTGTTTGCGGTTTCTTTGTCTAGTATATTTGTTAGTATTTTAGTTAGATATATTTGTAATTAGTATATTAGATCGTTTAATTTCAGTAAGTTTTATTTCTTATTCATAAAATTATAAAATCAACAAAAATATCTATCTCTATCTTAGGGCAGAAAGCAAATCAGTTTCTCAGGTTTTATTTAAATCTGTGTTTTGTAGATATTGTACATTTTGTAAATAGGTTATATCTCAGATAGTAGTTAGTGTAATATTAATTAGTAGTTTGTATATATGGAAATATTAGATTAGTTAGTTTATTTAGTAGTTAGTTTTAATTAGATTAGTGTATTAGTTTGTTTTATTGTTAATTAGTTTAGTTTGTTGTATTTAGTTTTAGTTAGTTTAGTTTCTTTAGTTTTAGTTAGATTAGTTATTTTAGATTAGTTTACTCTTTGGTTTTCTTAGGACCTTAGAATGGCTAACGGAGCCGTTAAACCCATCAGGGTGGTTCATTCCAAATGGATTGGGTTATTAGACAACCCCGGACCGGTTCCACTCTCTCAGTTGACTGACGGTCAATTTCACCCGTCAACACCCCCCAATCTTCGTTTCATCCAATGTCATAGGAGGATGAAAAGAATCTTCAAATACTAGATGAAGGACTTGACTCAAACAGAGAGGGGGGAAAACTATTTCATTTTTTAACAAGCTTGACACAGGAACAAGAACTATGGTCGTGAATCCAGGTGCAATCCCTAGACCTTTGTTTCATTTTTTGATGAGCTTGACATAGAAACAAGAACTATTCTCATAACCTCTATTTCATTTTTTAACAAGGTTTCCATAGAGAAGAAAAAATATCCTCGTAGCTGGGTTCATTTTTTAATGAGCTTGAAAGAAGAAAACTATGCTCAAAGATGGTTTTATTTTTTAACGAGTTTGAAATCAGAAAATCATGCTCGAGGCTCTTCTTGATCACGGATTCCAAGAGGACAATGCTCTATAAGGACACAGTGTCAAGGGACAAAACTCGGTCATGTCTTCTAAGAGATATTCATTTGACGGAAGAAACACACTCTAGAAGGAACACATGTCAAGGGTCGCTAGAGGGGTAAGGAGGTCAGGCTCCAATAGCCCTACCGAAGAGGTCACCATGTCAACTACCAGATCTAATTGATTTTCAAAGATAGTGGAAGGAATGGGAGACAACGCCACATAATTTACCTGTGGCAGGGACGATATCGTCTGCATATAAGAACTAGTAAGGGAGGTAATCCAATCAGGACCGATGAATGAAAGTTGATCAATAGTCACAATTCTTCCATCACGAGGGAAAGATATCACATGAAAAAGAGTGGACACAATATCTTTCATGGTATAGACATAATCTCTCCCAAGGAATAAAGCGAAATCCAAGGGGTCTTGGACTACCATGACATCAATAAAGACATTTTTCCCTCCCAAAGTTACAGGAAACTGAGGAAGGGTCCCTAAAGGTTGACTGGTTCTTCTGTTGAAAGATAACAGATTCTGCATAACTGGTGCAAGTTGAGGACAACCTAGAGCTTGCCAAGAAAGAGAGGACAAAATACTAATGGACACACCTTCATCTATCAACATCTGAGGAACGTCCCGACAACAAACCTATACTGTAATCTGTAAAGGAATGTGAGAAGGAAGACGAGGTCCAGTTAGCACACCCCAATTAAAAAGGATGATCTCATTACTTGGAGGGGGTTCTAGAGGAGAAGGAGGAATACCCCTGAGCATAGTAGATTCTGTATCAACAAGAAAAACATGAGCAGTATCAGGTTTAACCTAGAGAGAGAGAGAGAGTAGGATCGATCGATGATGAGATCAGATCAACCACTTGGATTGCATTCTCCAATGGGAGAATGGGGTCAACGGGTGGAAATGGATCAACCGCTTGGGTTTCACTCTCTAACGAGAGAGTGGGATCAACTGAGGATGGGATCAGATCGACCACTTGGGTTGCACTCTCAAACAGGAGAGTGGGATCGATCGAGGATGGAAACGGATAGGTTGACATCATAAATGGTCATAGGGATGACAAAAATAATGTGTAAGACCATTGGTGTATGGTTGGGGGTGTGCCATTGTCAAAAACTTAAATATATTGATGGATTCAACTTTGATTAGGTTCTTCTATCTCTTGTTGTAAACAATGAAAAGTAGAAGGGTCCTCTTCACCCACATCTGTGAATGGAAGATGCACTCCCCCTCCTCAATATCCTCTGCCTCTTCTGGTTGGATATTTGTGGTTGAGATGGTAGCAATGTGTTCTACATTGATAATATACTTTCCCTTATCCTATTTCGAATCAAAGTTTGATTCAAGGTTCAAATATGTTTCTTTAAGATTGCACAACAATGAATTTTTTTAGCAACATTCATTAGTGTTGTGCTGGGGGATTTTGTGGAAATCACACCACTTTCTAGTGTCCTTCTTTGACTTCCCATTACCCCTTTTTTCCCACATCTTGGAATGATTGTATTGAGGTTGGATCTCCTTTATCCATTCCTTGTTTGGTGACTTGGGGCCATCTTTACCATGCTTATATTGTGGAATATTTGTATATCTGAACTCCCGCCTATTACTCTGCTTGATTTTTTTCTCAATTTTGACAACATATCGATAAGAGTATCATAGTGAGGAGATTTCCAAGAAATCCATCTTTGTTTGATGTACCTGTGTAGGCCATTGTGGCACTTCAAAACCAGGTGTCACTTAGTCTCTAATAACCATCTTTGAGTGTAAGGTATGGAAGTTATTGGTGTAATTTTTCACTGTCTAGTCTCTCTCCTAACTTGGAGTTGTCCATATTGCGTGTAATGTACCTAGCCTCCAACTTGATCACTACTACTTCAAAAATGACTAATATTGTAAATACAAATTAAAAATATTCCCATACATATAAAATAACCCAAGGGGAAGAAGACCCATAATTTAACATGCATCTAACAATATATATTAAAACATGAATGCAATTTTTTAATTAAACCAACATGCACCCAAAATTCATATATTCATTTACACAAAAGAATATTCATAATAAAAAAACTAGAACATTTATCTATTAAAAATTAACCAACTAGCTATGTACGAAGGATGATCCTCCCAGCCATAGGATTTTGTTCATTTTATCTCAACAGGAAACCACCCCTCGAATTGAGACTATGAGTCCACAAGGAGGTCTCACCCTCTTGGTTTTCCACTCTCCACACTTACAAGTTGCATGTAAAAATGTTTCCCCCCTTGTTACACATCAAAATTACTCACTCCGATAGTGTTGCAAGTGTCGTCATTACGAGTGTTGTAAGTGTTGCATCTTGTCTGCAAGTGTCACATATTGACCATAAGTGTTTCAAGTGTCACAAACATCATACTGCCATCTTGCATATGTTGTGTCTCTAATGACATCATAAAGACACTTAAGACACCTCAAAGGTTAGTTTGGAAGAAGAGAAATCACTTGATAGGAAGTACAATCCTTTTGCCATTAGAAAAACCACTCAAAAATGAATTTTGGAGAGGAGTGCTCCCCTACCCACTGTCAGGGAGTACTGGTGCTCCATGAGCCTCTTTGGGGGAGTGCTTGAGCGCCCTGTGCACCCTTTTGGGGGATTTCTACCCTTGTTTTAGCAAATTCTGGGTTTGTTGAGGCAAATAAGGGAAGAATCCCTCAATTCCTGAAGGTAGTTAGATTCGAATAGATGGTCAAGGCATGATATTAGGGGAGATCCTCAACTGAAGGAGAGGAATCCCCATCCCAAAGATTTCTCAAGTGGTTGGATCTCTCCACGGTTATATAAGGAGGCCTTCTCATGGTGAAAGGTACAGTGGAGACTAGAGATTGATACCAAACTTATGATCCTATAAGTGAGATGCCATCAAAGAAATCAGTGGAGATTACTTGGGAAAAGGGTTTGGAAAAGGAGAACTGGAAGAATTTGCTTCACCTTCATTCAAAGGATTGTTAGTAATTTTACTTGTTCTCATTAATATAATCAATGCTTGGCTTGTTTCTTTCAAACTTGTGCTTGTTCCATATAAGTTTGTCTGCAGTAGATGGATCTATGATTGAGCTAATCTTAGTAGAGTAGGAAGTCCATTGTATCTTTCTTTTCTTTGCAAGACCTATTAGGGAGCTCAAGATCAAAGCTCAACCTAGACTTTGCAAAGACAATGTCACTAATAAGGTACATATCTTTCTCCTTCTCTTTCATTCATTAGCTTGATTAGATCTAAAAGGAATTCAGTGTCCATGTTAAGCACTTTTTTGTCTTGGCCTTAGGAGTCTAGAGACCAAGAGGGAATCCACTTGTCCGTAGGGGGATTCAACTACAATAGAAATTGGTGACTCCAAATTGTCTTTTTTATTCTTAGATTTGTTTGATTGCCTCATTATGGCATCAGGATCACCCTCATTGACTGAATTTCCTTCATTTTTTGAGTTTCTGGGATTTTTTGTGAGTTTTTGAAGAAGAGTGCTCCCCTCATTTTGTTTTCAGAGCTCTAGCACTCCCCTGTAGCCTTACACAGAGTGTTGGAATGCTCTGGTGCCCCTTACACTAGAGAGCTACCCCAATTTTGTGAGAAATTCTTTAGAATTTTCATCTTCTGAAGCTATTTCTTGGTTTTGGATTTTGCTCAGGGTCCCATACTCTTAGTCCATCTTGATATTGTCTTTCAAACACACTTATTTATGATAATTCATCCTCTTTTGTTTGGAGTTTTTGACATTTTTCCTTACTTTGCAATTTGTCCTTCACGATTTGGAGTTAATTTGTCATTTTCTTCTCGTTTATCTGAATGAGTGAAAACTTTGTAAGGGGTTTCAAAGGTTTTTTGTACTTTTATTTCTGATCTTTGAGTCATCTTGTCCAAGATCTTTCTCCTTTATTTTGAGTTTTTGGATTTTTGTTTCTTTTTTTACCACAACAAGGGTGTCTTTTGGTTTATGTGAAGTTTGCTTCCATATTGCTTAAATCTCACAACTCTTGAAGTTCGATTAGCATACAAATCTTTCCATATACTAGTTATCAATCACATACAAACATTTTAACATTGCATTGGATTCCTTGTTGAGGAATATTGCATGAGGTCATTTCATCTTGGTGTTTGACAGTGAAACGAAAATCCTTCTCCTTCCCTTAATTAGACATTCATTGAAAGAAAAGATTGCTTATCATTTCCCATGCATATTTTGGGAACTGAGTCATAATATCATCAATCTTCAATCTCATACACCTCTGAGTAAACAATAGCCACTAAAATCAATGCTTAACTAAAATTTATCAGACATTTTACATCTTTGTTAGCAAACCTACATTAGTTTAAAGTGTAGGGCTTTGAAATAGGTTGAAAGGATAACTTTCCAAAGATATCAAACAAAATTAGCATCTTGCGATAGGGAGACAAAATCAAATTATCGTATAGGCTTTATGGGATCCCCCTCTCACATAGGGGTTATGCACGAGGTTGCATTCAGGTGAGTTACATATATTATCCCTCTGTGGTTCAACTGTTTGTAGTGGTCGGATTGTATATTGGGGGTCACTTGAGGGTATACCCACGATTATGTGTGGGAGCCTCTCGATTTGATTTCAAACTTGTTATCCTGCCCATACGTTTGGATCGAACTTTTGACTGTACCCACCCAGGGGCTAACTGCATTTTGGTGACCTTAGTAGCCATAATCTTTAGGGTCTCACACAAGGTGATGGTGAAGGGAAGTCTCACTGTACCTGGAACAGACGTTGGTCAAACTCACTCGGGCTCCTTGGAGGGTAAATCCACAATTACTATGTGGAATTTTGCACCAAGGTGTATGTCCATTAAGCAGGTCACCAATGTAACTGATTCACCCGCTCTATCCCCGCCTCTTCCTATTTTGATCTCACAATGTTGGATTTCATCACCAACTAGTGGTTTCATTGTGGGAAGGTTTTGTTTGATCGTTTCCTTCTCAGATTCATAGCGTGTGTTGGTTGTGTTATTTAGTGGACCTTAGTTCTAGTTAGTGTTAATGGCATCAAATCCTGAGAGTACCAATGGAGGAACCCCTTCTCCCGGGGATACTTATACCTTTCCTTTGTTTGGAAGGTTTGGTCCTCCGTACATTGCCACACTGAGTCTTTCGAGACTCGCCATTGGATTACCGGTTTGGTTATTTCCCACTCCGGTGATCTCAAATCCTCCCAATGTTTCAACTGCACCTAATACTTTATATGTCAGTACACCACCCACACATCAACCTCATGTCGACTTTTCTCCTTCTTCACCCATTAAGTCTCCTTCCATTTCTCCTTCTTCGCCTAGTGAAATATCTAAAGCAAGTAGCCAGATTGATCAGAAGAAGAAGAAACATAAATAGAAGAAGAAGAAGAACCCAAAAAGGACCAAAGCCCCAACAACATTAAATGTTGGATCCAAGCAACTAGTTACCGTTAATAGTACTGGGAGTGTTGATGAGGTCAACAAGATTAAAATGAAGAATCTAAAACCCAAATTCCCTTACAATATTTGTGAGGGTGACCACTTCTAAGGGAGATCCCTGGTATTCCCAAGGTCTTAGAAATGTGGTCCTCCATGTCATCGACCTCTGTTAGACATTCTTGTGATGCCCCATCAACTAGTGATGTTTAGGTTGGTAAGAAGAAGAAAACTATCAAATTTCGTTATATGTTATGCAAAGATGATCGTTATTCTCACCTTTTTCCTCGTATGGATGAGGCTTCTTCTCTTTTGGAAAAAATTCAACTTCCAAAAGGTTATCGTAATATTTCCCCCAACCCATCGTTAGTTGATGGATTGGTCAATCTAATTCCATCCCCGGTCAGTCCAGTTGATCAGGTGGTCAATCTAGTTTCCTCCTCGATTGAACCACAAACCCAAGTAGATTATCCAATTCCGTCATTGGTTAGCCCCACTCTTCACCTACAACACCCCTGCATATGAATTTCCTTCGCTTTCCCTTGATTTTTTGGCTCACATTCTTCCGAAATATGATTTTAATTCAGCCCCATGCTCCCAATAACTATGGGATGTGACTCCTCACACCTACCCTCTTACATGGGTTTAATGATTAGCTTTGGGAACACTCAAAAACAAAAATATAAGGTTATACACAATGATCATAAAATTTAGGAATGTGGGCTTGGATTAATACCCATGAATAAAATCCTCCTTTCCCCCTCTTTTGTGGAAACATATCCCCCTATCATTATCATCCCTCTCATAACGCAACCAACAATTATCAATTTTATTAATTATTTCCAATGTAACATTTACATAGTTTGTCCCTCAACCATATTAATCAATATGCACTCTTTTCCCTAATCCTACCGGATCACTAGCCTAATCCACATTTATACAATTACATTAAATTTTGTAGGGACTAAAAATAGGTATGTTACATAGTTTAGGGGTCATCATAGCTTCCAATGAAATAAAATTAATCCTTAATGAAATCAACAAAGGCCACTCAAAGTTTGAGTCACGGTTCAACTCTTTTCCTTTAAGCTTAAACAACAATGACTATTTTGAGTGGCATTCATCTGTGTTCTACCAGGGGATTTTGTGGAAATCACACCACTTTTCAGTGTCCTTCAAATTCCCATAACCCTTATTTTCCTGCATCTTGGATTGTTTTTCTTGAGGTTTTATCTC